>JAJMLL010000024.1:0-196799 GCA_030569655.1 Yamadazyma tallmaniae | reverse complement strand
TTGGCCAATCCCAATTGCCATTGGTATTTTCCTTGCCCCAGAATCACCATGGTGGTTAGTCAGAAAGAATAGAATGGCTGATGCAGAGAGGTCAGTTAACCGTTTAATCACTGAAAACAAGCTGCTTCCCAACAAAGCAATTTTGGCTGAAGCTATGGTCACAAAGATGCAGTTGACATTGGCAGAGGAGAGCTTGAAGTCAGAATCAGGAACATCATATTTCGACTGTTTCAGAGGTAAAGATTGGAGAAGAACTAGAATTGCCTCTATGACATGGTTGGCACAAAATATTACTGGATCTTCGTTAATGGGCTACTCCACATATTTCTATGTCCAGGCTGGTTTATCCACTAGTATGTCTTTCACGTTCTCGATTATTCAATACGTTTTGGGTTTCATCGGAACAATTTCTTCGTGGTTTCTTTGTAGATGGTTCGGTAGATTTGATATCTACTTTTGTGGTCTAATTACCAATTTTTGTGTGTTAATAGTTGTTGGTGGGTTGTCTTTTTCAAAAAATGCAAATGCTTCTTGGGGAATTGGATCGATGTTATTGGTTTTTACTTTCGTGTATGACTTGACTATTGGTCCATTGTGTTACTGCCTTGTTGCTGAAATTCCTTCTACCAAGTTGAGAACCAAAACCATCGTCATTGCAAGAAATGTTTACAATATTGGAGGTATTGTGACAGCAATTATCACACCATATATGTTAAATCCAACTGCCTGGAACTGGGGTGCCAAGACCGGTTTCTTTTGGGCTGGATTCTGTTTTCTCTTTGCCATTTGGGCTTGGTTTGAGTTACCAGAGACTAAGGGCAGAACTTACGCTGAGTTGGATGTTTTGTTTAACGAAAATGTCCCTGCTAGAAAGTTCAAGTCAGTGGAGGTCGAAGTTTTCAACACTGAAGAAATCATTGACCGCATGGGTAAAGAGGGTGTCAAACAGTTGGTTGAAGTCAACGAAAAGAAAGTTGCAGTTTAAGTGTTTGTAGTGCAAGAATCAATTATTTACGAATTTGGCTTCTGTAATTTTGCTCTTAAACCTGCCTTAAATTGAGGCCACATTTCAAGTATTTTCACCATCCACAATAAATCACAGGATACTACCATTTATTACAAAGAATTTGTACTTGATTCACTAGATAAATAGATAATTTTCCTGCAAAGAAAAACGCACGTCTTGTCATGGATAATGTAAGCATTCTTATCCATCCAAATTATAGGATTAGACTATAGTACGTGAACTTGATTGGGCAGTTTTAAGACTAAAGAGGTAGCAGCTCCTTCAACAGGAAACTCTTGGCTTGCGAATTAAGGGTGCCCCAAACCTAATTGCACTTGTTCAAGCACTAAGAATCGTTTCTCTCCTTCTTTAGAGAAAACACCATTCTGATTACGTTTCGTGTACTACTACTGGAAGTAATCATGCAGCAATATTTTGACCAGTTGACGATATTTCGAGCGAAAGGAGTTTTGCTGGTTTTAAAGGTTTCAGTCTACGATATTGTTCACACTAAATATCCGTTTTTCTATATAGTTAGTAGCGATATCTCAAACTCTAAGAAACAATATTAAAATATTGATACTTGTAATATCCAATCCCAGAAGCGGTTATTCAAACTTCCCAGCCGATGTAGGACTACTGCCAAATTGGAAAAAAGACGGTCGAGACATCCTGTTGACAAAGTTGGGTTATTCATCCAACACTGTATTCTAGTAAAATCTTGTGATAAAATCTTGTTAATTACTACCATTGACGTAATTGCAATTATTTAAAAGTACTTAAAGATCTGTGATTTGCTTCGTTACGAGTACAGGTCATCGCGTTCCAAACAAGGAAATATTATCAATGGTGGCTATTTAAACCCAATTCTCAAATAGGAAAATACCATCGATTAATAGGATACTCCAGCCGACCACCCTAAAACTACAAGCCCACGAAAAACCCAATTTCCGGACCTTACTTCAAAATACGAAAATGCCACGATCGATCGGATAATAACCATTGGTTATCCGTTCCGGTAACCTTCAAGCACCTTGAACATCTCGTCCTCAGACTTCAGTTTCAAGGCATCGGATAACACCCCAAAGTCCTTGAAGGTACCAGTGCTCTCAAAGTTACTAGTTTTTTCATAAAAGTCTTTGAATATATCTATGAGTACCTCATAGTTTGATATTTTATTACTAAGCTCGTTGTTAACATTTCTCAAGTCCTTCAAATCATCCATTAATTGCTGTTGGGCCTGTTTTTTACGCTGTCTACACTTACTGGCAGCCACTCTGTTTCTCTCAAGTAGTCTGTCTTTCTTCCAGGCTGCCGTTCCGGGTACCGGTCCGTTGTTGGGGTTGAAAATTACCTCGTCGTTGTAAATAAGCTGGTGATTGGGAGGAGGGACCCCTGCAAAATTGGAATGGTCCATCTTGGCTGGCACCATCATGTTCATCGGTGCCTGCATCTGGTGGACCATGGGCACGGCGTCTACGGCCTGTAAAGGTGTGGTCTGTGGCGTGGGCTGTATTGCATCAATTTCTCCGTGGTTTATGTGAGGTATGTTTTGGGCCAGAACGTTTGGATTGGATATGTTCATGTTTTCTATGGCCTGAATGTTATTGCTCCGCATGTTCAGGTGCATCAAGTCTTTATCAATATCATACTCCATCTTCATAGGAGGTGTGTTGTCACTATCAAACTCATTGTAAACTGCTTCGTGGTTAACAATCTGACCAATCTGACCGTTGGAAATGGAAATTCTTCTTCTGATTATCGGGGTTCCATCCTGATTATAGTTCATGAACATGGTTTGATCAAACAACGGCGGATTTGTCATGGGATAGTTCCCAAATTCAAAGTTCTGGAAAACGTTGTATGGATTACTAATTACGCTATGACTAGAACGTGAATGGTTCATTGGAACCGGCGATTGATGGGATTGGCTGTCGGATGCCACGTTTGTTGTATTCAACCTAATTTGTGCGTTGGAGTCCTTGTACTTTTTGTCAAGTTCTTGAAAGTGGTTCATGGTACGCAAATTTTGTGTGAAGCAGATGCGGGAACAATTGAAGCCACACCCGTACACCGTATTGTCAATAAGTTAATCAGCTGATACTGTATCTAGGATATGTTGTGTAGAACACCTACCCTTTTGGTGTGTGATATTCCTGTGTCCGATATTATTTTCTAACCAGCAACCACACAAAAGTGTCGCATGGAAGCATTCATTGGAAAACACGTAGACCTGAAGTTCTACAAGCTACCCCAGCTCCATGAGCTCAATACCTTGATCAATGACTCGCAGTTGAACTCGGTGTTGATGGCAAAGCTCCAACAGCTTGAAATTTCTGAAGGGTCTTCTGATTACGAGTACAAATATGAGATGATTTTGGAGAATCAAAGAGGGATGAAGATGTTGGGGATTCCCTTTTTTAGTAGTAGCGGCTTAATTCCGGGCATAGACCCTTCGAACTTCGAGGTTATGGATGGCAAGAAGTTGCTATTGACGGCAGATTCGATGGCTAACTTCCCGTTACCGGACTTGAACTGGGAATGGGGCTGGCCCAATTGGTATATTTTGATGATGAATGACGTTGATGATCAGGGATGGATTTATGCACGGTTGTCGTTCAATAGTAAGCATTGGAAGGGTCGGTATTACTTTGGGAACTTTGTACGTAGGCGGATCTGGGTGCGTTTAAGAAGACGGGCAATAAAAGATAGTCAAGAAGCAGGTAGTTGTTCGAGTCAAAAAGGTGATTCAATTGCATGGAGTGACTAGGGATTTGGATAAGCTATTATTTTGTGTGGACCAAGAGAAGGGAAGTAGGAGAGAAGAGAAGGGAAGTAGGAAAGAAGAGATACAGAAGTAGGAAAGAAGAGATGAAGAAGTAGGAAAGAAGAGATGAAGAAGTAGATAGTGTAAGATAAAGAAGTAGGTAATGTAAGATAAACTAAGAAAAAGAAAATACAGTAGATAAAGTTGAAAACAGTTAAAAAAGTAGTTAACAGATAAGTAGATAAAGTAGTACATAAGGTAAAGTAAAAAGTGACAAAGTAGATAAAAAAAGTGACAAAGTAGATAAAAGTCATCAAGAAAAAATAATGGAAGCAAACAAGAAATTACATAAAACAAGAAATTACGATGATATCAATAAGTATACCTTAAAAATAATAAGGATCCTCTCGATAACTGCAAAAATAATCTGAACATCATCAGAAATAATAAATAAAACAACAGGTTCTTCTATACAACGCAAACGTCAGTAATCTCGAGGCGACCACATGAACCCTATTAAAATGAGTATAATAATATAAACACGGGATATTACGAAGTTGCAACGTGCATTTTGAAGGTTAAAAGGTTCAAAGAAGGTTCAAAGAAGGTTCAAAGAAGGTTAAAAGAAGGTTAAAAGAAGGTCATAGATGCAAGGGGTACAACAGATGTCAGGGGTCAGATAAAGAGAAATTCAAATAGATAACAGACCCAAAACAAGTAAATACATTCAAAACAAGTACATTCAAAACAAGTACATTCAAAACAAGTACATTCAAAACAAGTAAATACTCTCAAACACATACAAACCAGTAAATAAAACAAAAACACCAAATTCAAAAGATAAAACAAAAACACCAATTCAAAAGATAAAACTCAATACCTAATCATACTAAACCATGAACTCATTACTCTTTCTGCTCACTATCGTCAAGTTCAAACACTCCCACAACATCACCATCGAACACTCCATAGATATCTTCAAATACAAATTAGCCGCCCCCAGTGATACATCCCTGTATGTGATAACTATTAACGGTAAAGTCGATTTAACCAATTGGTTCACCACTACAAAGGTTTCCAACCCAACCCAAGTGTACCATGTGTTTACAAAACTTAACAACGCCTTCACATGTAACTCCGTACATCTTCCTAATATTTTATACTGTTCATTTAACGTCCTTGAGTGTGACTACATCAGGAAACGATACAATTCCCGTAATTTGGTACCCAAAACAGTGGATCTATTAGATTCGGTATTTAACGATTCCGTTCAAGACCCTTTACTACAAACTAAAACCAAGTGGTACTTGGATTTTATTGCCAAAGTGCTAAACTTGCCCGACTATTTTGATACTAGTTATTATCATCAGTATTTGCTTACAAAAATCACACCCTTGCACGGAATCAAGTTGTTATTGTACATTGAGCTATTCCTTCTATTCAAACCCACCTCCCAAAATCACATTACTATGCTTGAGCTTTTATGTGCCAAAGAGTTTGTGGGGCACTATCAACAACTGGTGGACACCATTCATGCTAAAGCGATTTGATGGATTTCTTGGAGAACACATAACTCAACCCACTGATCACAGTAGTGACCCCCACCACCATTTCAAACCCATCCAATGCTTCGGCGTACCCACTG
Organism: Yamadazyma tallmaniae; assembly: GCA_030569655.1. NCBI lineage: Eukaryota > Fungi > Ascomycota > Pichiomycetes > Serinales > Debaryomycetaceae > Yamadazyma > Yamadazyma tallmaniae. The sequence goes on along the minus strand of JAJMLL010000024.1, from coordinate 191,381 downwards.
ATCCAGTTTAACTTGTCTAAAAATACAAGGTTTCCTATATAAATCATCTGCAAAAAGGTATTGATTTTGCTGAATAAGTTGGGCTCCACCTTAACTGTAGGAATTGACAAATTAATAAGTCTTTGAAAAGTTCTTGGGGCTGGCAAGGTGGTGTAACGATAGTAGCAACCCATCAAAAAGAGCATAAAGTCTTTGCCAACTATAATGGAGCCAATCACTGGGGGCATAATTCCACTCACCCATAACGAGATAGTACACACTCCAAGTAAGAGCTTATCAGCAATTGGATCTAGAATAGTCCCCATAATCGATGTCAACTTGTACTTTCTAGCAATGTAACCATCGAGGAAGTCCGTCACACACGAATAGCCAAACAATACCATTGCAGTACTAAGGTTATGATGCAAAATGTTATATCCAATAATAGGAGTGGTGATGATTCTTGTCATGGTAAGAAGATTTGGTATGGTGTATATGTTATCACTTATTCCGATGCTATTTACCGTCTTGTCTACAGTATTTTTCACTGCAGCTTTGCTATTGTTTAATGCCTGGGATATGTTTTTGTCATTTTGGGTGGAGTTGTAGCGCACAAGTCCTGGTGGTGCAAGCGCTAATCTTGTGGCAAGTGGTAGTCTTGCAAGTGGCGCAAGAGCCAGCAGTCTTGTAAATGGTCTTAATGACGTGAAGAGGTTGATTCTTAACATTTGAGATTTTTGAGAGAGCGACTACTGGTTTTATAACACATCAAATGCAGAGTATAGCGGTGGATTAATCTATTTTGGGTTTCCGTTGGTATCAATCAAGCTTTCACCAACAGTTTTAGGACCTCCACCAATTTTGGTCCAGATCAATTTGCTAACACCAGTGATGGCACTCTCAGTAGCAGCACCCGAATTAGGAAAGGTGTCTAAATGCTGGAAGTAAGGTTTCAAGAAATCAACCAACTTGGATTCGTTCTTTTCTTCATAGTACAACACAGCATTTGGACCTGCATCAAAAGTATAAGCCGCAACAAGGTTTTCCTCACTGTCATTCAAGTTGTGAATCAATTTGATGATTTTCTTGGAGGTATCATTCAAGTAGAAAATAGGTGGGTAGGAGTCAAGACATGTGGCGTGGAAAGAGTTGGAGTCCAACATGGTCAATTCTCCAAATTTGTTGAAGTCTCTTTGTTTGATGGATTCGACCATCTCATCGTAACGAGATGGGACCACATTTTTGATACGGTGTTGGAACAAAGATGAGGTTTTCACAGTAGATTGCATACCAGAGGTCGAAGGAACATCTTTTTTGTCGTCGCTAACAACACAGATCAACGCCTTGATGCCTGGCCAGTGGTCAATATCGGCTATTTGCACTGCTTGGGAGTCAGTACCATCGACTTTTTCCCCCATTTCCCATCCAACAAATCCCCCAAACAATGAACGGCACGCAGAACCTGAACCTTGACGAGCAATACGACTGATGGTGGTGGAATCTTGTGGTAATTCGTACAACTTAGCAATTGAATATACTAAAGCGGCAAACCCAGCGGCAGAAGAAGCCAACCCAGCTGCTGTAGGAAAGTTATTTTCAGAAACAATGTGTAACTTGTAACCGGATAATTTTGGAATAGAAGAGGTTTTTTCACATTCAGCCTCGTAGTCGGCCCTCAACTGTCTCAATTCCTTTAAACATGCTTGAGTTCTGGCACTGGCAAGACTTTCAGGCTTACCGTTAAGTATCAAAGTATCTTCAGTGAAGTGTGGTGAGCACGATGCAGTTGTCATAGTACGCAAGTCGTCTTGTGATAAGGTCACAGAAATAGAAGAGTTGGTAGGCAAGTTAAGAGACACGTCTCTCTTACCCCAGTACTTCAATGTAGCGATGTTCACAGGAGCAGTGACTGTAGCTTGAAACACACTCATGGTTGATGGATTAAGTTCGCGATATTGAAATGTGATAGAGAAAATTTGATACACCACAAATTGGCCAGTATACGATCGTATAGCGTAGAAGTACATTTTAAACATATTTTAATTCTTCAAGGTCCATTTCCATAACCTGGCCTTGCAGTCACCAGAACCAGTGGCAAAGATACCTTCTGTGCCTATCAGGTTCAAACTCACAGCCACCGAAATAACAGAGTTTCTGTGTCCTTGTAACATCAACAACGGGTTCCCACTTAATCTGTCCCAGAAAATGACTCCTCTATCTTTAGAACCAGACAACACGTATTCGTTGTTAGGCGTAGAACATACTGACAACACAAAGTCCTTGTGACCGATGTAGGTAACGTCGCAGGACGACTTTTTGGAGTTATGGGAATCAGATTTACCTTGCAAGTTCCATAACTTGACAGTTCTATCCAAGGATCCCGAAGCAATCTGCTTACCGTTGGTGGAGAACGCCACAGAGTACACCGAATCTTCGTGTCCGTTACCCTGTTCGTTTCCACTATCTAATCTCTCCACCAAGAAACCGGTATCAGAGTCCCATACTCTGACAGTTCTATCTAAAGAACCAGCAGCAATCAACTGTCCATCTGGGGACACCGCCACAGTGGTAACACCGTCTTCAATCGATAATGTCAAAGAACATTGAGATGACCTCAAGTCCCAGATTCTCACAGTTCTATCACCAGATCCACTTACTAAACGGTTTCCATCAGGGAAAAAGTCTAAAGAGTAGATATCCTGTTCGTGGCCTCTTAAGATCTTGATGATTCTCTTGGTGGTCAAGTCCCAGATTCTGATCAACTTGTCTTCGGCACCGGTAGCCAAAAACTTTCCGTCTGGGGAAAAGCATGCAGATCTGATGTACAAGTCACCGGAGGAGTTGTTTGCATCTTTATCCTTGTTTGAGTCGTCATTGATACCGTTGGAGTTGTTATCATCAATCAACTTGGCTACCAACTCTCCTGTCTTGACGTTAAACACCTGAGTGGTTTTGTTGCATCCAGTTGCAATAAATTCACCGTTTTTGGAGAATCTCACGCAGCACACCACCGATGAGTGGTTCAAAGAATGAACCAATTCCACATCCAAGTTCTTTTTGAAAGCGGGATTATACAAGATATAGTAGTCCTGGAGTTGTTTCTTGAATTCAGGGTTGGCTTTGTTGATGTCAAGATCAGCCAAAAATGGGGGAATTTCTTTGATGTGCAAAGACTTCTGACTTGGATTAACAATATACTGAGACGAGTCAATGATCTGGAGATGTTCGTTGGTCGATACGGTTTCGGCTGCAGGTGGTGTTGCAGTGGCAGTGGCAACAGTTCCGGCGTTTGGAGAGACAGAAGCAGTAACACTTGGGGCTGGAAGATTATTACTTGCTGGGGCAATAGGAGCCACTGGTGTACCATTGTTGTTACTTCCGTTGATTGCTGGAACTGTCAGAATGTTCTGAATAGGTGGAATGTTGGATTGGTGCATGGCCGGATGTTGCATTTGCATCTGTTGTTGCTGGGCCTGGGTCTGGACCTGTTGCCTAGATCTATTTTCCAATTCGGTCTTCAATCTCAAGATTTCCTCTTCGTATGCCTCCTTTATTTTTCTGTGGGCCATTTCTAATTCATACACTGTCTGTCTAATCTGCTGCATTTCGTTAATCTGTTGGTTATACTTTAAGTCGTAGTCATCTTTGACCTGTTTAAAATTCGATACCTCATTTAAGGTGAACTCAAATTCCTGTTTGACAGCGTCCAACAACTCGTTCAATCTTTGCTGGTGCTGCTGTCTGATCTGAACTTGTTGATTGTAGACTGACATCTTTTAATTTTTAGAATTGTGAGATTTTTCGAACGCTTTTTTGTGGTTTTTTTTCTGTGAGATTTTTGGCTTTCAGAGATTTTTCATTCTGGTGAGAATCAGTGTACTTGAATTGCACTTTAGAGTCGCTACGTCTACTGAAGAGTTGTGATACTAATTCGGAACCGGTGGATTTGATTTGACGTTTTGTTCGTCAAGGGTGCTCCCAGGTACCGTTAAAACATGCCCCTGGTGTGTCGAGCTCTTGCACCCCGTCCAATGGGTTTGCCTAATCCCTACACCCCCAAAACACTCAATTAGCAGTAGTAACAGATGCACCCCTATTTCCGTTTCCGGCGTGTGCACCCTCTGTCGTGGACGGCTGCACCCCTTGTTTTCGATTACCCTTTGTCGACGTCAGCGAAAAACTGGGTTTGCTGCGTGCGCCAACCACTAGCACGTGACGTGCAGTTGAGGTATAAGCTAGCGTGCCAAATCTTGTCAGTAGCAACCACCACAACTGATAAACCTAAAAATGGTTTGCTGTCATTCTTTTGCATTTTCTGTAGATATAAAAACATAGCAATGCCTTGGATTTCGGCAATCATGAAGTTTCAATTGCTTATTTTATTATTGGGCGTCAAAGCTATTGACGTAGAGGAGGTTGTGGATCTGGCTGCAAAATTCTCCTATGCCTCATACATTAGTAGTGTTGCTGATAATATCAAAAGCGCAATTCCGGAGGTTGATGATATCAAGCAAAAGATCAATTCTGAAATAGGAGAAGGTATCAAGGGTATTGAAGACAACGTGAAAGCAGCCCAGAAGGTAATACAACAGGTGCAAGTTGAAGGAGAAGAAAAGGTTCGCAAATTGGGTGAGCAGATTCAAAGTGGAGCTGCCAAAGTGGATGAAAATGCCAAAGGTGGAGCTGCGAAGGTAGTTGAAGATGCGCAAGGTAGAGCTGCTACAGTTCATGATAATGTCCAGGGTGTCGCTGCTAAAGTGGCTGAGAATGTCCAGGGTGTCGCTGCTAAAGTGGTTGAAAATGCTCAAGGTGGGGCTGCTAAAGTGGCTGAGAATGCTCAAGGTGTCGCTGCCAAAGTGCATGGAAATGTCCAGAGCATTGGAACCGATGCTAAGGACAAGGCTCATAACGCTAAAAAGACTTTGGAAAAAGCAAAGAATGATGGCTACATTGAGATTGAGTCGAATGTGGAGTATGTTAAATCCTGGTTTGCTGACCACATTCCATTTTTCAATTTTTAGTAATAACTAGTATTCTGTTTCTATTTACTCTAGCCCGTAATTCTAGAATTTACTTGTAATTTCTAGAGTTTACTTCAAATTTCTAGAGCTTATTCTTGTAGTTCTAGAACTTATTCTTGTAATTCTAGAGCTTATTGCAATTTCTAGAGTTTACTTGTAATTGCTAGATTTGTTTTGTATGTTTCAATTTCTAGGATCTAATTTTTGTGTGCAGAATCAAATACAAAATAGGAAATCTCAATATTGGGAGATTTTTCAATGGTGTATCTAGGAAATAACATCTTCAGAGGTAAAAAGGCCCAGGATGCCTACAACAAAACCATCTCCGGGCGGTACCAGAAGCTTATACAGAAGAACCACTTTCTTTATTTCGGCTTACCTTTCATGGCTTCCATAGTGGTGGGCTCCATATACTTGTCTAGTTTCACTTCAGTCAAGTGGGAGAAGTACGACCAGAAGAACCAGCAGATGAACGAAGACGAAATGATTGAAATCATGAACAAGAGTAATACCGTTGACAAGAAAAGAGACTGGTATAAGTTGCAGGGATTTTCCATGGAAAACTTTCGGAACGACAAGGATGTGAACCTCAAGGAGAGTAACGAGGATTTTGATTACGAGATGATCAGAGTCAAGAGAAAGAAGGAGGATGAACCGGTTTGGTAGTTTAGGGGATTCTTGTATATACGGAAGTGTTTGTCTCTTTTTTGGTTTTCACCCATTTATCGTCAAATTTGCATTTTCTTTGCCGTAATGTTTTACTATTTCTTTTCCTATTCAAACGCCAGCTAATCACTTCTACAATCATACTTGTAACCTTTTTACCTACTCATTACTGCAAAATTTCTACATTACTTCAAGTGTCGGAATATCGCGATCTCATCTCATCTCATGGTTTCTTTTAGTTGTGAAGTTTGTAACGATACTATCGTGAAGAAGAAGCTTGGACAGCACAGCTCCAGGTGCCAAGGTGCCTACTTTACTTGTATTGACTGTAACACTACTTTCTACAACGGGGACTGGAACAAACATACCAGCTGCATCACTGAGGCTGAGAAGTATGAAAAGGCATTGTATAAGCCTAAGAAGGCAGCTCCTAAAAAGGCAGAACCTAAAGTAGAGAAGAAGGAAAAGGAAGAAAAGGAAGAACAGAAGGAAAAGAAGGAACAGAAGGAAAAGAAGGAAAAGGAAGAAAAAAAGGAAAAGAAAGAAAAGAAAGAACAGAAGGAAAAGGAAGAAAAAAAGGAAAAGAAAGAAAAGAAAGAGGTCGATGTTTTAGAAGAACTCCTCAAGACTCCAACTTCCTTGAAAGAGTTCTTGAAACAATTATCCAAGGCAGATAAACTGAAAGTCCAGAAATATAAGATCTCCAAGAAAAACGGCAGCATTGTCTTGGAACCATAAGCAGTGCATTACAACCTAATACATATATTACATAAATACATCACTCATTTGACTTCTTGACCCTGTTCAAAGCCCTCGTCATCTTGCTGCAAAATTGACTCAAACTATTGTAGGGAAAGGTTAACTTATCGCAAAAGTAATCGGGTAAGATCTTTACAAACGTATTTTTGTCTTGTTGCTGCATGAACACAGGCACGTAATTTACTTCGGCAACAGAACTGAACTTCTTAGTGATGATGATTCTGTATTCAATAGTCAATTTGTCAAACTTCTCTGTAGTTGAGTTGTGGATTATATCGAAATAGAACTTGTCATCATCCTCTTCATAGTTGATTATCTTCAACCCCGTCAATAACTGGAGCATATCCATTATCACACCAATGGTTTCAAACTCCTTGGTGATTTCATCCTTGTTTATGACTTCGTCATCAATGGCTTTCTTTTTTCGGATGGGACTGATATATAATGACGTTTCTTGCGTTGTATCTACACCTCCTTCTTTTATTTGTGATTCCAAGTCTTTGACCTTCCGTGTCAATTCAGTAATTGTATCAGACTGTTCCTGAATCTTCACTTCTGTTTGGGTTTTGTACTCCGAAAATATTTCATCTTGCTTGGTTGTGGTCAACTCGTTGATGAGTTCAATCAATTCTTCGTTACTGGCACTTAAAATCTGGTGTTCTGTTATTTTCATCTGTTTCTTCTTGGGTGTAATTGTTTTGTCCTGCGTGGATTTAGGGGTGCTTTTAACTACTTTAGGTGATGATCTCGATACCTTTTTAGACGGCGGGGTTCTTGTAACTGCCTTAGCCGTCTTCTTTACCGTCCTACCGACAGCGGTTTTACTTACCGACCTCGTAGAAACCATAAACGCGTTGAAAATGCCAGTGCGAACTTTTTCTATTTAATGTCATTTTCATCTCTGACCTTCGGTAAGAAGTTGGATGGGTTAAACGATACCCAAGAGAGTATCGTGTCCATCAGCCAGTGGGTACTTTTCCATCATCGTCATATAGGTGAAATCACCGTTTTGTGGGCGGATTATATAAAAACGGCCCAAGAAAACAGAGTGTTATCGCTCTTGTACTTATGTAACGATGTGGTTCAGCAGTCCAAACATAAAAGAAAACCAGAATTAGTCAAGGAGTTTGCAGTTGTGTTACCTGAAGTGATCTCAAATGTTATGTCCAGAGTGAATGACCACATAAAAAAGAAAATACAAAGATTATTGGGTGTGTGGGAACTGAGACTGGTGTTTTTGCCTGAAGATTTAAACAGGATGCTAGCACAAGATGAAAAACCCGAAAATAAGAGTTCCATATCATCGAGAACCATGCCAACACTACAAACAGATGTTGTTCCGGAGTTGAACCAGTTGAACCTGTTGTATAAAACTTTGAACCAGCTCATGGATGTTTCCCAATCAAATGTAGCAGATGTGGGAATCCAATCGAAGAAATACTTGCCGTCAGATCCCAGTGTGGTGGAGCTTCCAGATCCCAAAACCTACATTTCAAAGCTCAATGATCTCGAAAAGCTCTGTTTGCTTCTGAACCAGAACATAGACACCATCACAAAAATAAGAACCCAGATTATAACCAACTTGGACACTTTGAAAGGCTCGTTGCAGGATAGCATGACGGTGTATGAATCGAAAAAGACTATTATAGCAGGAAAGTTGAACAAGTTACACAAGACCAGAAACGAATTACAGGCTATTGACGATGGAACCTTTGACGATGACAGTTCTGTTAATACCATTACTGATACCAGGAATCTCCATAACATCGTCGATACCAACCGTACTAGCTTGCCTATAACCGGATTCAATGACTATGAAACCAGTGGAGCTGAAACCAGCGGAAAGGAAACCGGAAGCGATGATGAATTTGTGAATCCAACATACGATTCAGATTCAGATGTTCCAACCTACACTAACGATTCAGATTCAGAGCCCCCAGTGAAGCGCCAGCGTTTGAAGGGTGCACAGAAGCTGCCCAGCTCGTCAGGAAGTTTGACTCCAGCCCATAAAAAGTCCGTAGCATTCAGTGATAATGTGGAAATAAAAGAATATGATAGAGATAACATGGAAGTCATCAAGATTATAAAGAGTGACGACGACGAAGGTTACGAACCTGAGGATAATTTTGGTGAGGATAATAATAACCACGACGAGTACAACCCAGGTGCACCCTCTGTACTTGATTTGCTATCCAAGTTGAAATGAGTATATATTAATGAATCCATTTGAGAACCTTGAATAGGACTCTAGTAGATTGTATATGAGTTGGCTTTATGTGAGCTTGTATGAGAACCGGCTTTATATGAGCTGGCATATGAACTGGCCATGGACGAGTAGCTTTGTGAACTGAATACTTCTGAAGTAATGTGCTTCTTGACGCTGTGTGATACAGTCTCACCTGTTCTAAAAACAGCTTATATTGTTTCTGACCCTCAAGTATTCTACTATTATTTACCTGACCAAACTGACCAAGAGTTTCGCCCACAAGCTTCGGCAATATAGTGGTGAAGTTATCCAAAATATCATCAATATCACTCACACCTTTGGAAGTAGTCACGTATGCAAGGCTTTTAGCTCTGGTTACCCCGACATAGAACAATCGAGTGTTGGGGGAAGGGATCTCTTCATTACCTGTAAGAATAGAATCCCAAGGACCTTTAGAATACGGCGAAGAGCCTATCATGAACACAACAGGATACTCCAACCCTTTTGCGGTATGAATGGTAGAAGTATTGACTGCATTAATAGATTCGGTACTCACTTCCTCTGAGTACCTTCTAAGGAAGTATGACAAAAACGACTCTGAAGACTCACTTTTGAGATGTGCTAGGTATTGATGGTTCAAAGAATTTTCAAACTGCTTCAACTCCGTCAACAAGAACCTTCTGTATTTCAATTCTTCCATTTCGGTTTTAGTTAAATATGCTTCGTTGAGATAATCTATTAACCCCAGTTGTTGGACTATAGTCTGTAAGCTTTCAAGCACTGCTTGAGGATGACACGAGTTACCCACCAATTTACTTCTTTCGTGTGAAATGCAATTTAAAAACACTTGGAAACGCAGTAACACCTTGGGTTTTCTCTGATATAGCTTTTTAAGTTTGGCTGAATTTATGTTTTGCTTTAAATATTCCTCCAAAAACTCATTTTGGTAGCCGTTTGCCATGCCCCATTCTCTGCTCAAAGTAAAAAGCTTTGACACTCTAGCCTTACCTCTATCGTCTAAGAATAAGAGAACTATCAACATTGCAAGCTCACTTCCAGGACCTTTCGCTAGGATGTTAATCAAAGTTAATAGCAATTGCACCTTTGTTTTCATCCAGCTCACCGACGATGTTAGTTTGTTATGCTGGATGCCATAGTTTTCTGTCAAGACTCTGTTGACTTCATCTATTTGTTTGTTAGACTTTGCAAGAATTAGAATATCTGCAAGCTTGATTGCACCACCCAGTAAATAACACAACCGAATGATTTCTTGAACTATAAAGTTCATTTCTTCGGTTTGGGTTTTAAAGGTTTTCAATACCGGAAGATGACCCGAAGGTCTGGTGGAATACAACTGAACCTTCAACTCAGATTCTGGTAGCATTGCTTTTGATAGTGCTAGGATCTCGGGGCTACATCTGAATGACTCTTTTATGATTTTGGTGTCAACTGGCATATGCAAAACATCGCCTATTTCGTTCATGACTTCAGGTTTGGAACCCAAAAATTCATATATACTTTGATTAGGATCTCCTGCGATGGTCAAGTGCTTCGGTGAGCCTGGGTATTTTGCTACTAGCTTGATTACCTTCAATAGTTCATCATACATATCTTGAAATTCGTCTACAACGATCACTTCATATTCAGCAAGTTGTTGGATATGCTCACTTTCAAGCGACTTGGTTATTATCTTACAGGCAATAGTAATAAGATCACTATACCTCATCATTCCACTTGCATCCAAAAACAGAATAAACCCTTCGATGTATTCTCTATTGATACTGTATTTTTGTGCAGCCTCATCCATTGTTAAGCCCCCAGTTCTTATATCATGTAGCATGGATTCGAACCCCGAGCTAGTTAGGCTGGCATTGATTTTTTCTCCGTTAATACTCATGGCTTTACTCAGGAATATAAACGAAAGGTATCTACAGTTTATATCATCCATGAGTATCTTCTTGCGATGATGCTGCAAGTATTGGTCTCCGTAGTTGTCAATTAACGTTCCGCAAAACGAATGAAAAGTACTGATGTCTATGTGCTGAACGATTTCTTCACTCAAATGGGTTTGCAATGAGTTCCTAATGGAATTCACCGATCTATTTGCCATAGAAAGCACCAATATTTTCAGGGGCCCCACCTCATGTTTCGTAACAAGTTCTGCAATTCGGCGGGTCAATGTGTAAGTTTTGCCGCTTCCAGGGCCTGCCTGGACAGAAAGTATCGTGCCGCCCGTTGGAGGATGTGTTATTATATCCAACTGTGATGTGGTTGCAATCTCACTATACTCATGTTTCTTATCTTCCAGTGCCTCAATCGAAGAGCTAATTTGCTCATCTGTATCAAAATCACCAGAAATGTCTCTATCATAGCTTAATCCACTCAAAGAAGCAATCTCTGACCCCGTGTCAGACTTCATGACACTTGTGTGATTTAAACAGTGCGCGTTTTAACTTGATTTTGTGAGCATGAGTTTACAAGTGTTGAAGGAAATACTAGGAGACCATGGTTTACCGCCGGATCCAAACCAGAATCCAAGTAGTAATGGAGAATCTAACGGAGCAATAGATGAGAAGGCTGTGGAACTCGACAATTTAATTAAACTCCTAGAACACAACCAAGACCATGGATTGGTGCTTGAATTGATAAGGTCACAAGCCATTGAAAACCCACACAAATACCCCAGCAGAGAAGCTATAAACGTCCGGTCCAAGTTCGAATCTCGTTCCAGAGACTTGCTTGAGTATCAGCATAAATTGAAGCCAATCGAAGGAGTTTTGATTCATTTGAGTGAAGAGTTGAACCAGTTATCAGAAAGTTTGGTGGGATTACACGCAAAGTCTAATAGCTTATCCAAGAACCTTGATAATCAGAAAGATGTGGTGGACAAATTAAACCCAATTATTCTCGATTTGATCATTCCACCCGAGGTCGCTACCTCGATTGTAAATGGGCCTGTTGATGTGGACTGGTTGGACAACTTGCGGTTTCTCAACGAAAAAGCACAGTTGATTCAAAGTGTGGAGAATGGCACTTTGGATGAGAAACTCATTGACTTGTATAAGGATTCCAACGCTTTTGACCAATTGAAACAAGGCATCGAGATATTGAATATCAAGGCCATAGAAACCATCAGATATCATATGATCAAGCAAATTAAAGCATTGCGGTCGTCAGTAGTCAAATCATCCCAGGCCATTCAACAAGAACTCCTCTTAGTCAAGGAAATATGGCCATTTATAACCAAAGCGCAACCGAAATTAGCAAACCAACTACAACTAGCATATCTTTTCACCATGAAGTGGTATTATCGTTCAAGATTCGCCAAGTACTTGTATGCATTGCAAAAGTTGAATATCAGACACATTGATAGCACCATGGTCTTGAATTCGGGTGGCCATGATGACAAAAGTTACTTCAACTTGAAAAGCTGGATTCCAAATCCTTCAGTAGTAGCCTCCGGGGCCAATGGAGTTTCTAATCAGCAAAAGTTGACTTTCAATGAGTACCTTGGCTCTATAGATAAGAGATTAGAAATCATCACCCATGAAAAAAACCGAGCTTCTATTCCAGCACAAATCGCAGAAACCACTCCTTTCGGGTACTGGATCGAGTTCATGTTCAACCAATGGTTTCAGGCGTTGATTGATAATGTGATAGTTGAATACTACTTTGTGATTGACTTTTTCTACCAGAACGACGAAAAAGAGCATTTCATAGAAATCGACAAAGATAGCTTCTTTCATCCAGACCTGTTTGAGGCTCAAGAGGCTCCGCACAAGAGGGACTGGGCTCTGTTGATATTTGAAGATGTATACAAAATCGGCAAGGAGTTTGTTAACTGGTTGATTACCCATGTTCCTACTATATTTGGTACCAGGTCAGCATCTGCAACGTACGCTTCAAGAGCAACCCCAGTGGCTTCCTTAGGAACATGCGATGCCTACGGTGTATTATTAATGATCAGAATCATACAAAACTCACAGAACCAATTGCACAATAGATTTCACATTCCAGTGTTGCAAGATCACTTGAACTCTTTATACTTTGAATTGTGGCCCCATTTCTCCAAGATCATAGATTTGAACTGTGAAAGTATGAAGAAATCTATCATAAGAATCAGTAACGTCAAGAATCTAGCACCCACATTGTTGACACAGCAATTTGGGCAGTTTTTACTGGCCCTACTCAAATTGAGCCTCATTGGTGATAACACAGGGGAGCCCATAGTAAATTCTTTGCAAAGGCTAAGAAATGATTTTGAAAATACGGTTACAAAAACTACAAATCAGTTCAAAAACCAATCGGATAAAGAGATATTCTTGTACAATAACTACTTTTTGATAGTTAATATCTTGAAGAACGAGAATAAAGAAGCCAGTACATTGGTAACTGAACAAATCGACCATTTTGAAAAACTTTGCAGTGCTTATAAGAATTAGAGTTGAAGGATGAAGAAACAAAGAATGAAGCACAAAAAGGAAGCTAGAGAAAAAATGAACCAAAATGAAAGAACAAAAAGAACAAAATGAAACAAAATGAAACATTACAACGTACATGCCAAATATACCTACATATCACATATCTTAGCCAACAACCCACACAACTGCAAATAAGTAGACACACCCTCCAAAACTCTCATGTGGGTGAACCCAATCTCCTTAATCATATCCAAACGTTTCAGTTCGTTCACATCTGGCAAGGTTTTAGCCACCTTAAAGGCAGATGTTATTATATCAATGGCAGAGTAACCCTTTTTCCACAAACTATCCAACAAGTCCACAGCATCGTCGATTCTTCCCCCTACGCAACTAGCAAGCATTTTCTTGATAACCAAAGGATGTGGCTGGTCGACAATTTTGAACACATTCACATCGTTGACCATTCCAAAACCTGCTACCGTGCTCTGCAAGTTGTTGATGGCCTGTCTCATGTCACCTTCAGCAGTAAAGATCAACGCCTGTAAACCCTCTGTGTTATATTGCACGTTCTCCAACTTGGTGATTTCCAAGAGCCTGGTCAAAACCTCTTCGTCACTCAACTTGTTGTACCTGAGAATAGCACACCGAGATTGCAACGGCTCAATGATCTTGGACGACTGGTTGCAGGCAAATGCAAATCTGGTGGTATTGGAATAGATTTCCATGGTTCTTCGCAACGCCTGCTGAGCCCCAGGAGTCATGGAATCAGCCTCATCCAAAATGATAATCTTGTGTCTACCTGGAGGTAACTGAATTTTGGTTTGGGCAAATTGCTTGATTCTGTTTCTAACCACGTCAATACCACGGTCATCCGACGCATTGAGCTCCAATGTAGCCTGGTGATACAACTCAGGACCCAAGAGTTCCATTGCTAAACAGTGGATGGAGGTGGTCTTTCCAATCCCAGGTAAGCCTGAGATAATCATATGAGGGATATTACCATCTCTGGCAATGAGTTTCAATCTTTCAACTGTCTCTTCGTTCCCAACTATGTCGTTGAGCTTGTGAGGACGATACTTTTCCACCCACGGGAGTTGTAATGTCAATGAGAGGTCTTTTGTCATACGCGTCTTTGAGATTTGGTGAGATTTGGTGAGATTTGGCGATGAGATTTGAGGCTGGCGGGATTTATTATGAAGTATTTATTATGGAGTATTATGAAGTATTTATTATGAAGTATTTTTATGAAGATTATGAAGTATTTTTATGAAGATTATGAAGTATCATGAAGTATTATGAAGTATTATGAAGTATTTTTATGAAGTATTTATTACGAAGTATTTATTATGAAGTATTTATTATGAAGTATTTTTATGAAGTATCTTTATGAAGTATCATGAAGTATCATGAAGTATTATGAAGTATTACGAAGTATTATGAAGTATATGGAGTAGAATACTTCTTTTCAATACTGAGTAGATTCTTAGGAGTTGTGAGCAGATTTTTAGGAGTTGTGAGGAGACTATTTTCCATCACCGCTTCACCACCTTCTCTTTGGCACCCTTTGGTTTATCCTTTGGCTTTCTATTCACCACAGGCGCCGAAGTGCTAATATACTGTATGCGAAGCTTTTCAAAAACGTCACCCTCCAAATACGGCACCTTCACCATTTGTACCTGGCTTAAACCCTCATACAAGGCCTTCGCTTGGGGAATATCTTCACACAAGCCAATAACTCCAGCTTCGAGGTGGGATTCCTGTCGCAAGACCGAACATAACTTCTCAACTGTTCCTTTCGGAAGCTGCACCAACCTGATATCCTTTCCACACCCTCTCGACGCAGTGTAGCTCAATACCGGAAGATGCTGTGTGATGATACTGGGAGTCAAATCGTAGCGACATACAAAAACATATGTGATGCACTTTTTGTTTTTTGCTTTTGCTTGTGCTTCCAACTGCGTGGTGGTAGCATTGAACCCTATAGTGGTTTTCTGCATTAGTTCTGGTTGGTGTGCAGGGTTTTTGATGGGTTGTGCCATGGTGTTGTAGGTTCCAATTGGGGCGAGCACATGGAGTAAATGGTCGACCACATCAGACGCTAGTGCTGGTTCGATGAACGGCCAGTTGACCGAGGTATATGGGTTATCCAAAACCGGTTTCAACACCTGCTTTCGTCTTTTTTCCCGCTCCTTCAAGGAATTAGTGGTTCTATTCTCACTCATCTCAGGTTCAATGGTATCAAATTGCGCATCCGCTTGTCGGTATTGACGACATTTTACATGAGGTTACACGATTATTTATTGTAGTCTAAACTCCATATGTATTCACAAAAGGAAGCTTCTTGCTCTGGTAATACTTTCTAATTTCATCAGCTATGAACACAGTACTACACAACAACACCAAGTGCACCAAGTCTGAAAAGTACAATGCTTCGGTTTGGAAAATACTCTGGAAAAATGGTACATAGATGGCACATAACTGACCCAATATCGACCCCAATACCGACAAGTTGAACATGTTGTTCAGCATGCCAATCTTGAAAATCGACTTGGAGTAGTGACGACATGCCAACGCATTGAACATGTCAAAAAATACAAAGCACGTGAAGGTCATGGTGGTGTCTCTAGCAGTGACTTCGTTATCGATCATTTCCTTGATAAAGATGTAGATGGTACCGAGAATGATCATGGCTGCAGATTGCAACACTCTTCTTATCAAACTCTGGGTCAAGATTTCATCGTTTCTTCTTCTAGGAGGCTTGTTCATGACTTCGTGGTCCACAGGTTCCACTCCCAAAGACTGGGCTGGCGGTCCGTCCATCAAAATATTGATCCACAAGATTTGCATGGCATTCAAAGGATTTGGTAACCCGAAAAACGTAGCCAATGCAATCAACGTCAATGCAGCAATCGAGGTCGACAACTGGAAGGTAATAAAGTTTTGAATGTTGTAGAAGATTCCCTTACCTTCTTCAATAGCATTTAAAATGGTAGCAAAGTCGTCATCGGTTAAAACCATATCAGCCGCTTCTTTGGCGACATCGGTACCATTTTTACCCATGGCAATACCAATGTCGGCCAATTTCAACGCTGGGGCATCGTTTACACCGTCACCAGTCATTGCCACAATGTCCCCTCTTCTTTGGAACGCCTTCACAATGGCAACCTTGTGTTCGGGAGTAGTTCTGGCGAAAACCGAAACATTGTGGATGGCTTCTGACAATGCTTCTTCGCTCAAGGAATCAATTTGATCTCCAGTAATAACAGAGTGTTCGTTGATAATAGGCATACCAATTTGCTTGGCAATGTTGGTGGCAGTGGTAGGCGAGTCCCCAGTAATCATAATCACTTGAACCCCACCCTTCATTAACATTGTAATTGCTCTGGAGACATTAGGTCTAGGTGGATCCTTCATACCGGTCATACCACAGTACACCAAGTCGCTAGGAATGATTTCGGTGTTGGTGTCGAATTTGTCGGTTATTTTGATAGCGCTTTTGGCAAAACTCAATACTCTTAAGCCCTCGCCCGCTAATTGATGGGACTTTTGCAGAATCTCGTTTCTGATGTCATCATTTAGGCTGGCAATTTCTCCGTTTTCGTTATAGTATTTGGTGCACAACAGCAAGATCATCTCAGTAGCACCTTTAGCACACACTTCAGACTTGCTCATATCCCCTGTGTGAGTATATACAGACATAAACTTTCTTACCGACGAAAAAGGCAACTCATAAAATCTTTGCTTGGTGTTTCTGCCATCTTCCAAGTCAAAATGAGGTAACACTTCTAGTAATGCAATATCACTTGGGTTTCCAACGTATTTTTCCGCCTCCTGGGAGTATTTAGCATTATTACACGTATAACCTACTTCCAAAACCTTTGCCAAGTTGCTCGTAAGCTGATGTTTCAAGTTGGAATCGTTCAATTTTTCTACCACCAAGTATGGAGTGTTGAAGCTCCCTTGGTGATCGAATGCCCACATCTTGGTAACAGTCATGTGGTTTTGGGTCAAGGTACCGGTTTTATCAGAGCAAATCACATTGACGCTTCCCAAAGTTTCCACGCTGGGCAATCTTTTAACAATAGCTTTTCTTTTGGCCATTCTCAACACTCCCAATGCTAAGGTGACGGTGACAATAATAGGTAAACCTTCGGGAATAGCAGCAACAGCCAAGGACACCGAAATCTGAAACATATCCAACCACTTTTTCCCTTGAATGATACCAATTAAAAAGATAACTCCAATAACTGCAAAACTGAATATAGACAAGTCTTTACCCAACTTATCCATAGCTTGTTGCAAGGGGGTTTTTGGTTTTTCAATCTCAGACATCATTTCAAACACAGCTCCAAACTCGGTCTTGGCTCCTGTGGACACAACAATACCACAACCGTGACCATCTCTGACCAAAGTTCCCATGAATGCGATGGAAGACCTCTCGTTAACTGGAATCAAATTATCGGGACCGTTAAGCACCATTTTATCAGTGTGTTTTTTGACTGGTCTGTTTTCACCTGTCAAGTTACTTTCATCTATAGACAAGTGGACGGTTTCTGTCAATCTGATATCGGCAGGAATTCTGTCACCTTGGCCAAAATGAACCAAGTCACCTGGAACCAAAGCCGAGGCAAGCACAGTGGAGTTGTTACCATTTCTGGTCAAATGAGCCTCAGCAGGCACCAACTTGTTCAAGGCTTCCAAGGACTTTTCAGATCTGTATTCTTGAACAAACCCAACCGTCACCACAATAAAGATGGCCAAGGTGATAGACACGGCATCGTCGATATTTTTCATCCAGAAACTGATCAACGCCGAACCAATCAACAACAAGATCAACGGATCCTCATAAAACTTGGATAAAAACTTCAAAAACACGTTTTCTTCCTCATCCTCACTTAACTCGTTGGTTCCATGTACAGATCTTCTATGCAAAACATCTTGGTTATTATTCAAACCAGTGCTGGCGTCTGTTTCCAAGTCACGAACCGTTTCTTCAACGGAAAACTGGCAGTATTTGTTGGAAACCGAGTCCTGCTTGCCTTCAAAAGCCTTCAGCTTGTCAAAAAACGGGTTTTCACTCATGTCTATAAACACAGATCCACGCCTGATGACTAGTGCGGATAGCGTGGGTGACTAGTGCCGATAGCGTGGGTGACTAGTGCCGATAGCGTGGTCGCTGGCAAATAAAAAGCAGATTCTCCTGTAAGAGAACTTTTCACCCTAATACACCTGTCGGAATATGTAGGACTTGTATTGCAGTAATAAAAACTCAAGAGTAGAACAGAAAAACGGTTCTACAATTCTCAATTCAGCAATTCACTTCGTGCTGGGATGTATAATGGTCACGCTACTCAAAAGCCAACTGCCTGCTCTTTAGTGTATCGAAGAGTTGAGGTTGAATAACAAATTTTTAAACGTCGATTTAACACCGCGCATTGTTTTATTAAGATGGGTGTGATGATAACACCGAAGAGGAAGAAACGCCGGTATAGATGGCATAACAAATGAGTTATGAATTTGTGGATAAGTATGAAACTGTTTAAGGTTATTTCTGTTTTTTCTAGAGTTTTTGGGTTACTAGACGTGATTTTGGGTTATTTCTCTGTTTTCTAGTGGTTTTTGGGTTCTTGGACGTGATTTTGGGTTCTTGGACGTGATTTTGTGGCCTTGAATTAACGTGTTTAGGGTTTGATTGGCTGAATACTATTTGCAGGTGGCAATTAAAGTATCAACTCTATTTTTGATGAATTTATTCATATTATTGATTTTGTATATGGTACTAAGCTCACTGAACTAGTGTAGTAATATTGAAATATAGCATTGGTGCTCTAGTATTGAGGTAGTATTGGGACTACGATGGGGCCTACCATGGAGTGTGATATTGGATTTTCATGGCTTTATGGCTCTTCAGGCATTTTTCTACTTTATTCTACTTTTTACCTGCTTATTCTACTTTTACCTGCTTATTCTACTTTTTACCTGCTTATTCTACTTTTACCTGCTTATTCCTACTCATTCCTACTCATTCCTATTCATTCCTACTCATCCCTATTACCTACTTTACTCATATATTCATACATTCTACTCATTCACATTCTACTCATTCACTCTACTCATTCACATTCTACTCATTCACAGTATCCAAGGCCGCCTTACTCAATCTGTTCATAATTGCCAACCCCTCCTCCGTTTCTTCTACTCCTTCCACAAATATCAAGTCTACTCCCATCTCATCCACCTCTCTCAACCACGCAAACAAATTATGGGAAATCTCTGCCCCTGTTGATCCTAGCCTCTTCTCTACCATGATATTTGCATCAAGTTCGTTGGCTGGCAAGAACGATTTCGATCTTAATAATGCTATTTTGACCTTCTCGTCAATCCTATTCTCTCTTATATACTTCGCAATAGCCTGTTTCCCATCTCTACAATTCAAAAACAAAACAACCTTAGCACTAGGAGAATAGTGTCTATATTTCATTCCTGGGGTTCTGACGGCTTCATTTTTGCCTGCTACCTTTTTAGCCTTGATAATATTGGCCCACGCTTCACCACCACTCATTTTAATTTCCTCCAACGAGTACCCACCTGGTCTTAACAACATAGGCGGATCGGATAATCCATCTACCACTGAAGATTCAAGCCCAACATTGCACGAGCCTCCATCCAAGATGTATGGGATTTTTCCCTTCAAATCATGATAAACATGACTGGCCAAGGTGGGACTGGGTCTTGTGGATGCATTAGCAGATGGGGCTGCCAACGGAGTATCACTAATAGCTATCAACGCTCTAGCTATTGGGTGGCTAGGTAACCTTACTGCAAATGTGTCTTGATTAGCGGTGACCAACTTGGAAATTGCACTGTCCTTGTGTACTGGAAGTAGAATAGTTAATGGACCAGGCCATAATTTTTGAATCAACTGGGCGTAGTTTTCAGGAATCACGTAATTTTCAGGTAAAAGCTTTCTTTTCAACTGTTGTATCGAAGAAACATGCACTATTAATGGATTATCCGCTGGTCTGTTCTTAGCTTTGTAAATGTTCCTCACCGAGTCGTCGTTCAATGCCGATGCTCCCAATCCATATACAGTTTCTGTGGGAAACCCAATGGGATTCGACGTGGTTCTTAGCTCATGTGCTGCTATTTCTAGGTTCTTTAATGTCTCTGGATCACTGATGGTTGGCATGTCTTCACCGGCATTGAATTTTACCGAGTCTACATCGACTTTTAGAATCTGGGTATCAAATGAAATGGTCTCTTGCGTCATATTGTGAGTATATCTACTGGTGTGTTTGTTCTGGTATTGTCTGATAGTTTTTAGGATGTTTTTTTTCCCTAACCTGGTTGCCATAAATCCAAACTGAACAATTTTTGCGATGCGATGTCTCTTGCGACATCTGTGCGGCGGGCTGATGGTTTTGGCTGCAAAAAAAAAGCCGTTGCAGTTACTTAATCAAGCCGATGTTCTAAATTTAGAGGGCTTTAGACAAATTTCAATGAGCTCTTCTTTGCATAGAAGGATTCGCTGCAATGCATACGAAAAAGAAGGTTGCATTTTCAGGTTTTAAGCAACTGCAAGCTTATTTTCGAGTAACTGCATGGATATTCGTGACTACCTACGTCTAT
This sequence comes from Yamadazyma tallmaniae, assembly GCA_030569655.1. Classification (NCBI taxonomy): domain Eukaryota; kingdom Fungi; phylum Ascomycota; class Pichiomycetes; order Serinales; family Debaryomycetaceae; genus Yamadazyma; species Yamadazyma tallmaniae. The sequence continues at coordinate 170,700 of JAJMLL010000024.1, read as the reverse complement.
TCAAGAGACTAGACCTTGATTATTTACTTCATGGGTATTAATAGCTTCTCTACGCCAGAATCCTCGTACTATTTAAACCGATGTATATTCCTCTAAACCAAAATTCCCAGTTATATCCAGTTATTGGAATTCGAGTTATAGTTATAATTCGAGTTATCAAGTTACTAATTAATGCAAGCCTTTGACAATAAACCTTCAAACGAAAACTCAATGTTTCAGGAGCTTGAGCCAGAATTCGAGTTTGAAAGCTATGACTATCTTGAAGAGTTTCAAATTGCTGATACTTTTGCTGAAAACGGTCCTATAAGTGAACTTTCTGGAATTGAAGCGTCTTGGGATCCCATTGGGCTTCTTTCTGATGATGATATATACAATATTTTAGGCACTGAACTTGAGTCAGCCAATATTGAAGACACACTGTTCGCCAACAGTTTTCAGAAAAAAGCCCACTTTCACAATCCTGAATGTGTACCTAATTTGCTGGGCAATGGTATTAGAACCACACATACTGGTTTGATTTCGTTCTTTGACGACCCATTGATTTCGGCAGATAATCCGAAAATTGAATACCACCCTGAGAATTCCGATTCTACTGCCTTTGCCAAAAAATTTCAATCTACTTCCCAATCAACTATCAAAACTACTCCCGAAGTTGTTTCTGTTCCATCATTTGCCAAACCTGCTAATGTCGCAAAGCCCGACATTTTGAAACCTGAAAACCCAAGTACACAAAGCAAGGTATTCCTGCAAACACAAAACCATATTAAGGTGCAAGTGAATAGAAACACCACAAGCATTTTCATGCCGCCCAAGCGTGTTACCAAAAAAAGACCAACTTCGGTCGTTGCTAATTTTGCTGGAGCTCGTTCTAGTCAAAACCAAACCTTAGCACAAGCATTCCACCAGTTGATGGGCCACAGAGAACCACCAAACTCAAACCAACTTACATTACCTAAACAACCACCCCAAACAGGTTTGGAACAACAAAGAAAACAGTCTGGAAACAAAAAGGCTCCTCCGATGTACTATCCAACCCTTGCCAGTACAGTGGTTAAACCAGTCGGTAGCAATGACATAAAACTCCCGCCTACTGAACAACAGTTACTGCTACTCAAAAATAGCTCTCCAAACTTTGACGTCACAAAAATAGTTGAAGTCAAGAGAAACAGAATCTACAGAGGTGTCGAGTACATTGATTTCTTGCGTCGTCACACCCCACAAGAGCTTCTTGTTCCTGATAATCTAAGCTACGACCCCAAAAGAAGCTACTACACGTATGTGCATGAATCTGCTGGGATTTATGGTGGTGACTCCCACAAATGTGGAATATGTGATTATCACGAAAGGTGTGAAAAGAGCCAAAAGTGGAAGTTTACACCAGAAATCGTCCGTGTAAGAATGGAGGTCAAGGATGGGAAATGGGTTGCAGTCAATCCTAGCAGAGAAGGAATGTGTCCGTACTGTGTTAGTACTTCGTTTCATAATATGAAAACGGCAGACTATAGTCAGCATCTTAGTTTCTATCACGGTATTGCAACCAACTACACTTATCCTTCACCTATCTGTGATACTTTCTACAAAATCAGTCGGGAGTTGGTTCCAGAGGGTAATGGGGTTCGTGACAGAATTCACGAGTCCATCAGAGGTGTTTGTTGCCCCATTTGTTATAAAGTGATTGAAACTGGTAAGTCAGATGCCACTAAATCACAGAACCTATACAGCTACTTCAGACATTTCAGAGACCAGCACCAGATGTCTAAACCTAGGATGAAATCCTCTGGGGTTGAGGACATTTTCGACAGGTTGAAGGCCTGTTTCAAGTTCTTTGATGTGATTGTGTAGGTTGGGTTGGGTTTGGTTCATGGTTGAACTAGGTTTGGTTAATATAAGTCTCTTATTATGTTCTGTCTAAGTCGGTAGTTTATAATCAATTATGATAATGAAAAAAGTAAGGTAAAATATTGGAAATCTTCTATATTTTCTTATTAAGTAACATTTTCAGTCAGAAGAATACATTCTCGGTAAGAATCTTTCTTTCTTCTTCACTGAGTTGTTCATACAACTGAGAAAACCTCCCCAAGTCCTTGGAAATACATTCTTTAAAGAATTGAATCAACAAGTTCTTAAGTCCATCGTCTCCAGACTCATCGTAATCCTCATCATCAGACTCTACATAGGACTTCAACTTATCGTAGTTGGGAACTCCCAAGTCTTCTAAATCTTCCCAGTCATCATCATTGCCGTCATTATCTTCTTCAACTGCAGTCTTATCGGGGAGGTAATCGTCTGGATTTGGCTGTTGACATTGAAAATCTAACTCCCCTACTAGTAATTTCAAGATCTTAAGCGATGCGGGTATCTGAGTGTATTTCTCTGGCATTGCCTTGGTCATGGATCTAGTCAATATCTTATTGCCGTCGTAGGGAATAACTTCACCATCCACAATCAAATCGTGAATTCTTTGATCATTCAACAGATAAATCTTGCCGAGAGCCAATGCATTCTGTTTTATCTTCTCGTACCCCCTAGTTACTTCAAAGGATTGGAACCATATTGGCAATATCAATGCCAACCCTGATTTGATTTCATTGGTCTTTGGATCTGACAACCTGATCTCGTTGCTTAAGAAATTTATCATTGATTCTGGTGAGAAAAGAACCAAATTGCAGAACAACATCACCAAGTTTTCTATAGTGATCATCTCCTTGGCAATAATCAATCTCTCTGTTGTTGCCTTCAAGATTTGAGTTAAGAATTCTTCACCGAGTTGCAGTTGAAACTTATTGATCAAAGACGTCACTATAGTACCACAATTTAATGCAGCTCTGTCTGACAACTGAGGAGACAAAAATTTTGAAACAATATTTAACAATGATTGCATTCCTGATTCCCCAGTGTGAGGGTCCTTGTAGGTCTCAAAACTAGCTGAAGCGTATTGCAATAAGTTATTGAACACGGCACCACCACTTTGTAAAAGTTGGTCGTCTATAGCAAACAATAACAACTTCTTGATAGTTGGGAAAATGTAATTGAATATCTCTGGTGGTAAAATTTTAGTTTCATTTGGCACAGATTCGACGATTATGTTCAATAAATCCAAACTCAAATCAAGCTTTGGAGAATAGTCTATTTGATTATTGATGAAGGAACTATTGATAATATCAAATGTAATCGGTAATGACTTTTCACAGTTGCTGATGTAGTCTTTGATAGCAAGATTTGATAACAATATCTTCAAAGAATTTGTTGATTCTACAACCACCTGAACGTTACTTGGGTCCTTGAAAGCAATTCTCAACACTAAATCGATGATAGAAACAGAATCAAGTATTTGACAGTTGGAAGCAAAAATTGCATCAATATCGATAGAAGAAGTCAAGGCTTCCAAAAGAATGACCAAGGTATCATCTTCGCTATCGTCCAACAAGCTCAATATTAACAGAAAGATGCTGATTTGAATAGCATTTTTTTGAGTAGCTAAATTGTTTTGACCCTTCAACAAAGCTTGCAAATTAGTCAAATTGAAATAGTTGGTGAACCCTATTAAAGCTGAGCACTTGATGAAATCGAATTCCACCCCTTGGCAAGGGATTTTCAAAAGCTCGTTGATAGTCTTGAGCATTATTGAGAAGCAATCGATTAATAGCTCGTTGTCTATAGTTTCCAGAAATTTCTCAAAGAACTTTGGCAATATCAACAAGATTCTCGCAGACAACAAAGGATGGTGAATAATATCGTGTTCAAAGCTGATCAAGCCTGTGGTGTTGCTCAAGAAAGCTGAGTAGTTGATGTCGTTGACGTTTAACTCATTATCTTCATTCACGAATAACGACTCAAGCAAATAAAATGTGGACTCTACGTATTGCCACTGAGTGGTGCTATCATTGATGATATTGGAAGTTAGAGTTTTAAATATTATGCTGGAGTCCACTGCATTTAATTCTGATAAGAACTCTATCACAGAGTCACGGACATTGACAAAACTTGACAACCCAGTAACATCACTGATAAACTCGTTAATATCAGCCTCATAGCCTTCAATCAACTCCAAATTCAAGGTAGCCAAGTTGATCAACTTGTTAATGAATTCTTCATAGTCTGTAGAGCTTGAATTCCAGATCTCGTTTAACTGAATCGAATGCAGGAGCAAAGCTAATAAATTTATTAACTTGCTGAAAACAGAGCTGATCTTCTTGAAGTTTGAAATGGAACTGTCGGATTCGACTAATTTGATCAGTTTTAAGTCGTCAGATTGGTTGGAAATAGACAAGTAAATAGGTAACAAAACATCAAAATCCCTCAACAAGCTTTGCAAAATCACTTTTTTATTGTTGCTTCCGATAACCTTGTTGAAGTTGCCTATGATTTCCACCATGATATCGTATATAGCAGATCTCAACTGCAATTCTGAAAAGTCCAAGACCTTATTGGAAAGCTCTTGCTTGGTTGTCATCATTGATGTCTCAAGCAACGGCTTCAAAAGATCAATGATGTTTTGGATATGTTGCAAAACAAACTTCTTTCGGTTTGGATTTCCCAAAGCCTCGGGACTCTGCAAGATATTCAACACATTGGTGTACAAGTCCAAAGCCATTGTCTTTATTTGACACTCCACTACGTCAGAACCTAAGATACTCACCAAATGGTTCAATATCTCCGACCCCACTCCCTGGTCCCAAAACTGTTCCTCGGTGACCAAATCATCAAATAAATCGGTCAAGACCTTTAATCCCCCTTTCATGGCGTTTTTATCGTCGTAGGCTTTGGTGTAGTTGTACAATACCATCAATAAATCGGGCCATTCGTCAGGATAATCGACCACTGCAATCTGCACAATGACGTACGAAACACTATTTCGAACCTTGGAGGTGTCAGTACTGGAAAGCAACCTGAGCAACCACTTGCGGACGATTTCTTTCAAGTCCTGGCTGAGAGCACACCCAGAAAAAGACTCAAACCCTATAGACCAATGTTTAGGAACCAATCTTCTTAGGTGCAAAAGACATGCCTGCTGAACCTCGACACTCGGGTACTGATCAGTGGCCAATTGCATCAAGCCATACACCACTTCTGAAGGGTCCTGGGCTAGAAGCTGGTTGAATTCAAGCTCCCCTTTTCGTCTGAGATTATTATCTGGCGACATCTGGTCTGCCACCAACCGGCGAACATATTCCTGGGACATTTGACCGGTATTGTTGGGGTTATGGTGTGTTTTCTATAAGCGTTTGGCAATTGCAACTGCCGCTGTCAGTAGTATTTTTCAGGACGCGAAATTTGCCATTTTTATTGTCGTGACTACTACTGGCTCCAGGAGATTATTTATTTATGATGTCGGACCTACTCTATCCAGCATTGAAAGACGTGGAACACACGATTCCGCTTGAAAGATTACGGATATTAAAGAACCAGGTGGATGCAGAGAAGCCAGACCCCACATCTCAGTCGTTATTCAATTACGCCTGGGGGTTGATAAAGTCCAAGGGCCATGGGTACCAGGAAGAAGGGGTTGCTATACTAAAGGAGTTGTATGCTAAAGATCTGGAGATCAGAAAGGATTGCTTGTACTACTTATCGATGGGGTCCTTGAAATTGGGGGACTATACCAGTGCTAGGCACTATATCGAGGAGCTCTTGAAGATAGAGCCTCAAAACCAGCAGGGACAAGCTATGAAGGGGGTGATTGAGGATAGAATCACCAGAGAAGGGTTGATTACCTTGGGAGTTGCTGGGGGAATACTTGCAGTGGGTGTTGGTGTTATTGGGGCCTTGGTTAGAAGAAAACGGTAGTTCTGTTATGACTTTTATGTTGTATGACTTTTATGTTGTATGACTTTTATGTTGTATGACTTTTATGAAGTGTTGTAACTTTTATGAAGTGTTGTAACTTTTATGAAGTGTTGTATGACTTTACGGAAATTCTTGTGATGACTTTACGGAACCTCTTGTTATGGAAGCTTTTATTAGTCAGGAAAACGTCATAAATATACTGTAGATTGTGTAGAAAGATGTCGTTTAGCTTAATAAATGTTATGTGCGAAATCAAGTGTATGGAGAAACCTCAATGTCTGGAGTTGGCTCAGAAAGTCGCCGATGCTGTTGTGGAACAGTTCCATGCAATAGCAAGCAAAGGGGGGAAACCGGTGGTACGGTCTAACGGTAAGAAAGAATGGACGGTTTTGGCGTCGGTAGTACTTATATATGGCTCTACAATTAAACCGATTACTGTAACCACAGGAGTGAAGGCATTGCCAGATAAAACCCGGGTTTATTCTCAGGGACGCATTGTACACGATATGCATGCGGAAATATTGGCTCTAAGGGGCTTTAACCGGTGGTTAATGGACCAGAATGTGGGTTTGGATGAGTGTGGAAAGATGTTTATAGATGATACCCAAAACAGCAAGAAAACCCTAAAGAAAGATGTTAAAATAGCCCTTTACATAAGCGAACCGCCGTGTGGGGATGCTTCGATGGGGTATTTGGCTGCTAAATCAGAACATACAACAAAATGGCAGCTGAAACGAAGAAAAGTCATGAGAGGAAGAGCCAACTTCGATGAGGTGGGGGTAGTCAGAACCAAACCTGGCAGAACCGATTCTCCACAAACACTCAGTAAGTCTTGTTCTGATAAACTATGTCTCAAACAAGTAGTTGGCATCAACAATTGTATCACGTCTACCATGTTTGAGCCTATGTTCGTTGATTACCTAGTGCTCCAAAACCACAAGGTCAATGGTGACGACATACAAAGGTGTTTCACCCGATTAGTTCCAGTGGTTGCCATCAAGACCATCAGCTACGAAAAAGACCGGTTTGAGTTCCACAAACTGGAACACGCCATTCCAAGTCCCAATTCGCTAGTGTATATAGCAGGCAGAACCCAAGTCATCAACAACGGAGTCAAGAACGGCGGGTATATCAAAAATAGGCCTCCTAAAAACGGAAGCGAAAGCACGGTTTGCAACTACAGGATGTTTGCCGATAGTAAAATCACCACCAACCTCAGCTACGACCAGTTTAAACGCAGTCTCGACCGGGAGAATACCAAAACCACCGCCAAAAATGCTCTTGGGTGGGAACCTACCACAAAAGACGACTTTTCTATAAATATATAATGACTACATAACCCTGTTTTATTCAATCAGAATCAGATGCACTTTCTCCGTCGTCCTCATCATCGTTATCCTCCGGTTCTGGAACCTGTCCTTCCAAAGAGATAGCATATTCTGCACTTTCCAACAACTCCTTCAACTTTGTGTTGTCTGTGACGTAATTTACAGGCTTCAAGCTAAAATTGTCTGTGATTCTTGGATCGGATCCAGCATCCAACAAGTTATCCACTATGTGGTAACCGTGTTCAGGTTCTTCGTTTGAATATTTAACAGCCAATGTCAATGGGGTCGAGCCGTCTCTATTAAGAGGATCAATGGCAACGCCTTCGATATCCAATACAATGTCAATGAACTCCCAATTTCCTAGCTGACACCCCAAGTGTAATGGCGAGTTGTTGGATATCATTTCCTTGGTGGTATTGAGAAGTTGCGATAACTTGACGTCGTCATTGGCCAATTCCGACTTGATCTGTAACAACAATTCGGTGTTGTTTCTTCTGGCGGCTTCTAATATCTGTTCACTATGTGATGCTCCAGCCTCCTGTGACATATTGAATGAAGTTTGTGCGAATGGACGATTTGTTGAAGGTTGGTGCGAGCTGGTGCAACTGGTGCGACACCGCCAGAGATTGGTGCTAACACCGCCAGAGATTGGTGCTAACACCGCCAGAGATTTGTGCGAGCTGGTGCAACTGGTACGAACACCGCCAGAGATTTGTGCGAGCTGGTGCGAAGTTTGGTGGGCTGGTGCGAAGTTTGGTGGGCTGGTGCGAATTTTGGTGGGCTGGTGCAAATTTTGGTGGGCTGGTGCGAATTTTGGTGGGCTGGGGCAAATTTTGGTGGGCTTGGTGGTAATAACACGGGTTGGCTATACCTAGGGTTATTTTATTGGCTTTTATCCTTTTCGGCTCAGGAAAAAACTGAAACCTTTCTGATATTCTCTTGAACACATGTAGCTCCCTTCCTCCCAAGTCCGTCCCCCAAATAAATTCTAATTCAAGCCCATGTTCTCAACAATTCTCGATCTGAAAATAAATTCATAATGGTCAAACCAATTGTTGCTCCTTCAATCTTATCAGCCAATTTTGCCAATTTGGGCTGTGACTGTCACAAAATGTACAATTCTGGTGCAGACTGGCTCCACATTGATGTCATGGACGGGCATTTCGTTCCAAACATCTCTTTGGGTATGCCAATTATCACCAGCTTGAGAAACGAGATTCCTAGAAACCCACACGGAAAGAAAAGTTTCTTTGACTGTCACATGATGGTTGCTGAGCCAGAAAAGTGGGTTCCAGAGGTTGCCAAGGCAGGCGGTGATCAATATACTTTCCATTATGAAGCCACTGAAAACCCAGTGGAATTGGTCAAGTTGATCAAGTCTCATGGTATGAAGGCTGCTTGTGCTATCAAACCAGGTACTCCTGTGGATGTCTTGTATCCATTGGCTGCTGACTTGGATATGGCTTTGGTCATGACTGTGGAACCAGGTTTTGGAGGTCAGAAATTCATGGCTGATATGATGCCAAAGGTGGAACACTTAAGAGCAAAGTACCCTAGCTTGAACATCCAAGTTGACGGAGGTTTAGGTGCAGATACTGTTCCAATTGCTGCTAAAGCCGGTGCCAACGTCATTGTTGCTGGAACCTCTGTGTTTAAAGCTGACGATCCAGCACTGATGATCCAGTTATTGAGAGATAATGTCACTGAAAGTTTGACAGAAAAGGGTTTGTTAAGTTCTTCATAGTATGCTTATAGTCAAATTACACTTTTTGCTTATATTTCTTTTCTTTTGCATTGTAAGACTCTGAACACGCATGAATTGAAATGATTCTTGAAAAACTACAAAAGGATTACAGAAAATATCAAAATCCTAGTATGTATTCCCTAAAATGTCTGAATGCCTACAGATGTACCTTCGTTATCAACTGCTTGTAAAGTAACCTTGTTCACATTTTCCCACAATAAAGTACTCAATCTGTCGAATGCTGACTTTTCTTCTACCACATCCATCATTTTGGCATCCACGTCTTTTTCCAATAACTTGTTTCTCTTTTCAATGTACTTCTTATTTCTGGTCAACTTCTTGGCCTTCTTGTTACTCAAAATCTTGTTGGTGACTTCAGCTGTTACGGGAATCTTTCCAGTAAACAACGCAACTGCCTTGGAATCTCTTGGGGTTGGCAAGGTGTTGGTATTGTAACGACCAACAGATGATCTAGTAGCAACTCTGCCTCTGCTACTTCTTTTCTTCCCTATGGTGTTAGCATGGCTATTCTTTAAGATCTTATCTTTTGGTTTGTTAATGGAGTTTCTGGATGGCATCTTGAGATGAGTTTTTTGCGATGCGATTTTTTTGATTTTGACTTTTGAGAAACCAGTTCAAATTCTCCACAAAAATTTCAACCCTCCCAAATGTTTAGTATGTATGGATAGGTAGAGAAATGGTTGTTGGCTTGCAGTCATCGAAAAAAAATCTCCCGGGCGTGAGTCGAACACGCGATCTCAAGATCACTGAGAATTTAACATTACAGTCTCGCGCTTTAAACCAGCTAAGCTACCAGGAGATTATTGGTACATGCACCTTCAAACTGGTTCATGAAGCTAAGGTTGTTGGTGGAAATAGCGTCAATACCTGATTAAAAGTACTGAATATACTCTGTACTCATGTTGAAAATACATCATTACTGGAATTGAACTGCCTACTCCCAACAAACTTCACCAACATAGGACCTGACATTGTCGCATTGCCTTGCAGCTTGGCTAAAAAATAGAAGCAACGATAACATACTACAAGCAATCATAACAAAAAGTGGAAAATCATCAACTTTTGAAACGTATCAAATATCTGGAAGCGTTGTTAGGAAGTTATGCACATCAATCAGCGTCATGCTGCAATACAGTGGCCAAAGCAATCGATGTCAACGTGCTCTTGAAGCTAGACGACATCGACGACATTTTGCATTTTCTTGCTCAAAATTCACAACCCGCTAGCCCAGAAACATGGAACTCCGAATGTATAAAGCTAGATGACACCCACTTGACCATTCTATTATAAATACCCTCAAACACTTGCATTTTTGTAGCCAAAGTCACGAGCGTTGTTTTGGAACTCCATCTGTGAGGCTTTTGTGAAAGTCGCATCAATTAACACTTACATGCAATGAGTAGATTCAGGTACGTGAGCTACTTGGGTTATGGAATCTATAATGATATCAAAAGCAGGGTGATACCCTACTACGTAAGCGACTTCAAAGATGCTTGGAACTACAGAGTTATTCCGTCCACCACATTCATCTTTTTCACAAACTTATTACCTGCCATCGCCTTTGCTCAAGATATGTTTGACAACACAGATAACCTGTACGGAGTAAATGAGGTGTTGCTAAGTTCAGCTATAGCTGGAGTGGTATTTGGGATGCTTTCGGGCCAGCCTTTGTGCATTGTGGGGGTCACGGGTCCAATTTCTATTTTCAGTTATACAGTATATGATATAATGAAGCCAAGAGGAACGCCCTATTTCGCTTTTATGTGCTGGATTTACTTATGGTCCATGGTATTCCATTTAATATTGGCCGTTGGTAACTTTACTTCCTATTTAAGCATCATCAGTACCTTTTCTTGTGATGTGTTTGGCTTCTTCATCAATATAGTCTATATCCACAAGGGGATCCAGATTTTGAGTAACCAGTTCTCTGAAATCGGTCCTGAGTCTGGATATTTGTCGGTTTTAGTCAGTATATTGATGATCATGTGTGGAGTGGGTTCCTACCTATTTGGTCGGTACCTACACTACTTCAAGCCGTGGACCAGAAAGCTTTTTGTCGATTACGGGGTCCCATTATCAGTGATATTCTTTACTGGTTTCATTCATTTTGGTCATTATATGAATAACACTCCTATGGCAAAGTTGCCTACCACAGCTAGTTTCGAACCCACCGCACATGGCGAGATGAGACCTCATGGTTGGTTTATTCACTTCTGGCCCCCACATATTTCTGTTGGAGACCTATTTTTGGCTATTCCCTTTGCTATCTTGTTAACATTTTTGTTCTACTTTGATCATAACGTCAGTTCCTTGATGTGCCAGCTGAAAGAATTTCCCTTGAAAAAACCATCCTCGTTTCATTGGGATTTTGCTTTGTTGGGTATAACTACTGGTGTGTCTGGGCTTATTGGAATTCCTGCTCCTAACGGATTGATTCCTCAGGCTCCAATGCATACAGCTTCTTTAGTGGTACATGATTTGAGAACTGGTGAGTCTTTAGACGTAGTGGAACAAAGAGTCACAAACACAGTTCAAGGATTACTAACATTTGTGTTGATGAGCCCACCATTTTTGGTTGTGCTAGGGTTGATCCCACAAGCTGTTTTATCGGGTCTTTTCTTTATCATGGCAATTACTGGTTTACACGAAAACCCTGTCATGAACAAAATCAGATTCTTATTTATGGATAAACATTATATAGAAAACGATCCTGACTGTCCTCAGGAATTCAGGGACTACCAGAGATTTCCTAGCAGAAAGCATTTTCTAATCTACTTGTTGTTGTTATTGATAGCGTCTGCTGCTGAAGTAGGCATCACAATGACCAAGGGGGCAGTGGGATTTCCAGGTGTGTTGTTGTTTTTTGCGTTTGCAGCTAAGTACTTGTGGAAGTATTTAATACCAGAGGAGTACTTGAAAATCTTGGATACAGATGTTGCAGACGACTTGATCATAAAAAACTTGGCTGTGGTAGATGAAATCAAGAACCAGAGCTCACTTTCCAAAGTAGAAGACGAAACTAATTTCATGGAGTTGGATGAGTCCTCGTAATAAAAAATGGGTAAATATTTAATATATGGTACAAAATTGCAGAACTTTATTAACTATATGTCATTTTTCAGGTTTACGAATACTCAAGCAGGGAACACTTCTGCTGGTTGCACATTTGTTTTCAATCTCGTAACACATATTACTCTTTCATATGCTGTGTTCGAACGATTCTTGTTACAGGGTTTTCATGCACTGGTAACATCCTGATGGCAGGTGATCACGTCTGGTATTATATTTTGGTGCTGAAGTTGTAATAAAAGTATCTGCAAATTAAGCGTACTTTCATTTACAAAATCCATTTTTCAAAGCTTTCCTTGACTCTTATTTTAACTCCACTTAACTCTTCGCCTGTCTTGATAATTTCAATGTTTGAACAATTGTCCAAGGCCTGTGACACCAATTGGTTGTATTCTTTGTCATCTCCGTTACAGACTGATTCAATGTTGGTCAAAATAATTTGCACCCTCTTGAAGTTCAAGATATCAGACAACTTGATCCAACCTTGCTTATCCATGTTTCTTCTCAAGTAGATATCTTTCAACAAGTTAGCTACGCTAAAGTAGTAGTCGATTTGATTAGTTAAAGCAGCAGTTGGTTCTTGTTGAGGCAAAATAGCTGGAGGAGGGACAAAAGACTTGGCTTGACCGTTCATAGGCATCTGTTGGTATGGGTTTGGATACATGTTTTGGAATTGTTGTGGGTTGTATTGTTGAGGAATTGGTGGGTAGTATTGGTTCATTGGCAAGGACTGGTGGTGTCCGTTAGGCATTCCATTTTGAACACCATTAGCTGGAGAGTAATTCACTGGGATGAAGCCGTTAGGGTAGTTGTTAGGCATGGAATAACGGTTCATCCTGTAGTTTGGTTGCATTCTAAACTGTCTGTTGTTGTAAGATTGGTTTTGTTGCTGTGGAATGGTACTTTGTGGAGCTTGTTGGGAAGGCGAAGGAGAAGATTGGAATCCATTTACAGATGTGTTCTTTATGTCTTCCGCCAATACTTCCACTTCTTTTTCGGCAGAATCTTTATCAGCTTTTGGCTTGGAGTTTGGAGAAGGAGTATTATGTACAGATTTTTCCTTATCAGATCTTTCAAGCTTGTCTTTTTTCTCGGTCTTATCTTTCTTTACAGCTGGCTCCTTGCCATCCTTAGTTTTTTTGTTTTTGTTCTTATTCTTGTTTTTGTTCTTTTTGTTGTTTGCATTATTAGAGGTGTTTCTGGCGTTGGGCAAAATCAATTTGGCATCATTTAACGGAACCCATTTGTTGGTAATAGGCTTGATAAATTTCTGGCCAGTCACAGGCTTCAGTTTATATTCTTCTGGAGGAGTAGGCCATTTGACTTCGTCACTGGACACCACTGGTTTGGAAACTGCACCCCATGCATTAGTCTGTGGAACAGGGGCTGGAGCCAACTTCTTAGTGGCTGGTTTAGCTGCATCTTTTGATTCTTTACAATCTTCTTTGGCTTCGGATGTTTCAGGTGTGTCAGCTGTGTCTAGCGACTGTTCAGCTTCAGGCTTAGAATCATTAGCAATGACCTTTGCCAAGTTTTCTTCTACTTCGTTGACATCTCCATTAAGCTCGTTTCTGCTTGAGGAAGGGCTTGAGCCATTGGAACCGTTGGCGGCTATGTTAGCATAGGAAACAGACATGTTATATGAGATGGGTCTATGAAAAAGGAGATGCAAAATACCACAAAATTAAGATAATACACTCGTAGATGCAGATGCAGTTAAATGGAACTGTGCTGGGAAAATAAATATAAAAACAATCAGTACTTGCAGGTGACGGCAAATTACTTTAGGTGATAGTGATTAAGATCTTTGAAGGTTTCAGCAAACAATTGTGATAAAAAATCGACAGGTAATAAATGCTACTTCTAGATGAGGAATGGAGTAGCTACTGATAGTAATTATTCAAAACACTATGGTTGGAACAGACTCAAAACTGGATACTAGTCTTAGTTAACTTGTGCTGAAAAATTTTTCTCTTTTTCAGTGTGGTGTTTGGGACGTGCGCACACCAAAACTAGTAATTCATAATTTTGGGCACATGCAAATCACGTGACTGGCGATGGATTTCAGCAGTGAGTAGGGCTGAGGTCAGCGACTTTGGTTGGCGTATGATTGCTGTGTTGATTGGACTTCCTGTTGAAGTCGTTTTTACTGTTTACTACGCTGGAGGGCATTTGCAACCAGGTAATGCCACGGCCAATCACAAACAAGTGTTTGGCGACTTTACTACCCGAGAAAATGTCGTGAAGTGTTCCGAGACATTTCCAGATGATCTGATTTTATCTTGCGTTACTAAGTTGTGTGTACACAGTTTTGAATATAAATATTACACCATTTCCGTATAACCATAATTCTAGACAGTTTTTGTGGTTGTAACTCAATTGGATTGCTAATCATACAATACAGTTGACTGATTTTTGGTTCTGGCGAATACTTTAGAACACTAACATTCCTGCATTACAGATAACAACTGCTTGCATAACATCTTTACTAATAAGTTCATTTAACACAACTACAAACCTTGCAATGCTTAAATTAGTTAAATCCTCCGTATTGTTGAGTTATTTATCGGTATCTATCACGTTGCCATTTTTGTTTTCCTATAAACAGCTGGAGTTGTACAAACAAACCGATTATAAGGGCTTTGTGAACTACAGGAGCTTATTCAACAAGGTCTAGATTTCTAGGCTATAGATTGAGAGCTGGCATTTCGATACTACTAAGGTGAAAGGAATAGGTTTATAGAATGGATAATTGCATTACTGATTCTCCTGAGTGTTGTCTCTGCTCGTTTGGCTCGTACCTCTCTATCTTTAGAACCGGTGTGATTACCTTTCTGATTTGGGTAGCTCCATTCCCGATTTGGGTAGTACCCTTACTTTCTGAGCCTATTCTTCCAGAAACAGAATCCACATCTCATGTTTCCAGCTTGTTGAGCATATTACCTTTGTTGGGATTATCCATTAGGTTTGAACCTTAAATACAAAGCTAAAAATATTAGTGTCAAGTATTAGAATTTGAGTAACGTTGCATTGCATTATTCGGTGAATGTGGGGAATGATATGGCATGAACATGCACCACTCATCTATCTTTGTAGGCTTATCATAACAGAAGAAATATGGATTTTGCAAAATCTACATTTTATTATTTAATCTCTAAGCGGCAACTTGTCAGCAGAATTCATTTCTTGCATTGCCGTATGAATTTTATTCGCTCAACCGATTGCACTTACATTACCCATACTAAAAGCAATAGAACTCATTTTACCCACTAAAAGCAATACAACATACATATAATAACCTCGATTCTAATCTAAAGTTGGAAGTTCATCACTCCACCTGAATGGTGGGGTTGGAACCTTGAAAGCTTTCTTCACTTCAGGCAATTCGAAAATCTTGAAAAGCCATTGCTTGACCAATGGGTAATCCTCAAAAGAAATACCGAGAATTGGCAAGAAAGCAGCCCATCCTACACAAACAATATCAGCAATAGAGAGATGGTCTCCTACCAAGTATCCACTACCGCTTCTCTTCAAGTATTCTTCCAAAACTCCATACAACCTCTTAGTTTCGCTAGTGTAACGGTCAATACCATATTGAATCTTCTCCGGAGCAAATACCAGGAAGTGATTAGCTTGGCCTTGCATTGGACCAAGACCCGCCATTTGGAAGAACATAACCTCCAATTGCAAGTAATATTCAGGAGTACCTGGTTTGTAGCTGAACTTGAAATCCTTATCGTACTTATCAACCAAGTACATCAAAATAGCTGCACTTTCACTGATAGTGATGTCTCCATCGGTCAAGGTAGGAATTCTTCCGTTAGGATTCAATTTCAAGAACCAATCTTCTTTCTGCTCGTTCTTGTAGATATCAATTTTGCGGACGTCATATTCAACACCCAATAATTCTAGCAAAACTGGGATTTTGTATCCATTAGGAGTACCGGCGGTGTAAAGCTTGATTGAACACATGTTTCTGAACAACGTAAACTGCTTTGGACGTAAAAGTTGTGGCTTAAATGAATTTCCCTTTAAAAACCTCAACATACACCCGAGCCACACAACAGGAATTTACATGCAATAAAATGCTTACTAAGCGGAGGTTAACAAGTTGAGAAATAATGTCGCCGACATAATATGTCAATTCTATCATACACTACATACCACGAAATTGGTTACGAGAGGCGCTTCTACGACCCAGGAACCTTTGTTTGGTTCTTCCATGAAGACCTTCCTTTTCTTGGTCTTCGTGGTCGCTTTCTTCGAATTCAACTCTCTTGGGCTTTTCTTTCTTGGTGGAACTTGGAGTAAATGTCAATTCCATCTCTCCCTTAGCATGACGCTGCAATCTGGCTCCTTCCTTCAGCTTTCTATCGAGCTTGTGGATTTTATTGATTTTCCTGACTTGGTTTCCAAATGATTCTGATGCTTTGCTTTGTCTGTTGTCTTCAACAACCTTCATTTCGTTCAAGAATTTGTCCTCTTGTTCTCTCTTTTCTTTTTGACGTCTCAACTTCTCCATTTCCTTCTTGACTCTGGCCTCTCTTTGCTGTTTAATTGCTTCGTCTTCGCTTTCTTCACTTTCTGACTCACTTTCTTCACTTTCTTCGTTTTCATTTATGTTCATTCTTTCTTCATCAGACTCTTCGGCAGCAGTCTTACCACGAGGTTTGTCTAAATCTTTAGAAGTAGTGACGGGATTAAGTTGTTTATAGTCATGAGATTGCTCATCAATTTGGAAGTCTGGATTCTCAAACAATTCCTTGAATCTATCATCATTAACAACAGTTTCTGCCTGCTCAGAGCTCTTAGCATTCAACTTCTGAGCCAAATCCTTGTTAACCTTGACCTTAGTGTTAGAAATAGCACCAGTAGACCTGATTCTAGATTCTCTTTCCTTTTCGATTCTGTTCCTGATTTCTCTTTCACGTTGTTCACGGTAAGAGTTTGGATTGGCAATCAAGTTAACCTTGTCATACAACTCGTTATCAATAAAGAAACCATGCATGTAAGATCTCATGACATTTGTTCCAATTAAATGTGTCAAATTCAACTTGCCAACCTCATCACGAGTGATAAACTTATAGTTGGAGTAAACAGAATCTGATGGCTTTTCTTCTAATTCTTCGGTGACGTTATCCAAGAATGAACACCATCTTGGTGCTGGTCCTAAATTAGGGATATAGTATGTATGCATTGGCATTCCTTCGTTAGCCATGAAAAACATTCCTGAGTCTGGAATGTACTCAACATCGTTAATGTCAACACTTGGTTCCATAGAAGCATATGGCTTTCCGGAATCTTTATCCCAGATCTTAGCAATTCTCTTGTCACTGGTCAAAATCTTGTTTGAGTTGGAAGCATCATCGCTATTGTTGTTGATCCAGATAACTTTCTTGATTTCAAAGCCATATCCTTGGTCCTTGACGATGGTTGGAGCGCTAGATCTAAGATCATAGATCAATGATTTACCTTCACTGGTACCACATGCAAAATTTAATCCATCTTGTCTGAAAGATAATGCTGATACTTCACAACTTTCTCCAACTTCTTCTGCTATCGACAACTTACCTACCCTACTTCTGCTTCTGGGATCCCAAAACTCCACCAAACCGTCCTCAAGTCCTGCAGCAATTAATCCATGAGTATTGTTGATATCTACTGCATTCACACCTTTACTACTTTCCATCACCAATGGATTCAAAAATCTTCCTTGGTCCAAATTCAATCTGTACAATTCATTTCCAGCAGTACCAACCAACAAGTCACAATTAAATGGGTTATAAGACAAACATCTTCCGAACTTTGGAACTCTTGTTTTGTAGTGAATACCACCTTTTGTTTGGAATTCTATAGATCTATCGTTTTGTAAATGCACACTCTTGGTCCAGTCATTTGACAATACTAAGAAGTCCACATTCTCGGCATCAGTGTGTCTATCAAATTTCATGGACAAGTTTGCAAAGTCATAAACATGTATTTGAGGCTTGTAAACACCAGTTGCCATGGCAAACTGGCCATCGGGTGTGACTCTAATCTTGTTTGAAGATTCACTAAACTCAAAGTCCTGAATAAGTTCTATACGAGTCTGATATTCTATATCATTTTTTAAGGACTTTTTACGTTTCTTAGCTATCCAGTCTGGAAGGGCTCGGGACACATTGGAACCCGACACTTGGTACACCGAAACGTTACCCAGGGCAGTAGATTTAAGAACCATGTTTAAAAAAATTTGAGATGCGATGCGCGATGACTTTATTTATCACTATGAACTTACTAGAAGAACAAAATTGAAACACATCTTGGCTTACAGGCAATTCATGTCTTTGGTTCATACACAAAATAACTTTGGGAGAAGAGAAGGAGCTATGTTGGTTGAACAAATTTTGAATTCAAGCTGACATTTTCAATATTTGCAGCCATTTTGTCAATCTCATTCTCCAAATCAGCTTTGCTTAGTCTGAAATTTTCAACGATGATAGATTGATTACTGGAAGTATGGCCGGAAAGGCCACGCAAAAGTGGAAACTCGTAGTTGGTCATTCCAAATGTGTGGACGAAATCACCAACTAGATCGTTGTCATTTAAAATGCCATTGTAGACTAAAGCTTCAAACAACTCGTAACAATATTCCACATACTCCAAATCCTTCAAACATATTCTCTTCAGGAGCTCAAATAGTTGCAACGGAAATTCAGCAGAAGCAAATAAATAATCTGGCTTCATCACCTTGCTAATTGTTTCACTGGTGTAGTGCCTGACGATATCCAATTCCAAACCTTCTGTGAAAACGGATCGTGATAAAAGAACTACAGAAACAAGTAGCTCAAATCTTTTTGCAGCAATAGAACTGAGAATATCACGCTGTGTTTGGGTTGTAACTTCTGCTGCTGATTCTTCTGTGTCTACAAATTCCCAGTAGTCATCGTCAACAAACATTGTCATCAACCTCAAGCCTCTTAAGACTGCGTATTTCAAGTTCTCTTGTTCTGGATCTGGGATCGATTCCACATCATACTGACACAAGATTTTGAAGTTATCCAACATGAAGTCTTGTCTTGGTAATGGTGGTAAATCATTAATAGCATAAGATACATTGAAAACACCAACATCTGAACCAGCAATTTCGTGAATTAGCTTGAATAAAAACTTTTGAAGAAAATAAACAAATGAACACTTTGGCTTGAAATGAATAAACGCTGTATAGACGTCCGTCTTACCATTAGGCAACTCGGAGTTTGAAATAATCTGTTGTAAAGCCCAGTTACTATAGATTAGTAACATCTTTCTGTTGGAAAACGCTTTTAAATTCTGATCCAAAAGCTGTAACATGATTTCCAAACCATAGTACAAGTTGTTGTTAGAAACAGACAGGGTTACTTCATGAATAGGAAACCCGAGCCTATCTAAACCCTGAAGTTTAGACTTGAGTACTTTCCTGTCAAGGATGTCCATGAAATTGTCACAGGCAATGGTTTCAAGAATATCACCAACCATTAGTTCATACAACATATGGTACTCGTTCTTTTCAGTCACAGTCTCCAAAATATCTAACAAATTTGGAGTATTTACCAACAAAATTGCAACAAGATCTCTGTAGTTGGCATCCAAGAAGCACTCTGTGAGTTTTGACAATTCCAGACCTATCTGAGCCAGTTTTGTTTCTGAAGAGCAGCTAATTTCGATCGAACCTACTAAAGCACCGGAATCAATTTTCAATATGTTTTCTACAACTGACCATACGTCTGAAAAGTCATGCGATAAGATATGGACTAGTTTGATACAGCTTTTAATTAAAGTTGAATTGAACTTTGGTTGGTTGAACATTTTTACATAGTGACCAATGTGATAAGCATTGAAGTCCAGGGTGAAAGCTTCGACATCAAAATTAGTACTATGTGCATCAAGGTTGCCTAATGCACAAGATTCTACCAGTATTTCTGAGAGCTTTTTAAGGTTAGCCTTGATGTTGTCTGAACACAACATTTTCACAGTTTCTGAGAAACTATGGGTCGTTTTCAAGCTTTGTACTAGCATCATAGCAGTAATACAGACGATGTGATCGTGATTGCTACTCCAAGTTTCAGAATTGACCAAATTCAACAAAGGGGCAATGAAATCAATGTCGATTTCAGCAGCTGGGAAGGTGATCATGAGACGAAGAATATCAACATATACTGGGAACATGTCGGGGGTAAGACTTTCAGTGGTTTTGATTTCAGCTGTAACCTTTGTCATAGCAGCTTTCACAGTAGCCAAAATTTCAGCTTCGTTTGATACCTGTGGAAAGTACATTGTGGTAATTTAATTGACAAAAAACCTTGACGTGTAGGTTCTGTAGTTCTGAGGATAGGAGGATAACTATTTATAGATGTCTTTTGTCTTAGAAGTGGAAGCAAATGATTGATATCAAAAAAAATGTGATGTATACCACTTTTTGAAATGTGGTTGCAAATATCTTAACTGAGACATTTGGAGACATTGTGTAATATTTCTAAGACATCCTAAACCATTCAGAGCCAAGAAAGAACATGCAAACTAAGGAAAGATGTTAGGAGCCATAGGAAAATTTGGAACAAAGAAGGATATTAGGATCAAAGAAGAACAGGATCAGAGAAGAATATTAAGAAGCCTCAGGAACAAAGAAGAACATCAGTACCAAAGAAACATTAGGATCAGAGAAGAATATTAAGAAACTTTAGGAACAAAGAATCTTAGGATCAAAGAATCTTAGGATCAAAGAATCTTAGGAACAAAGAATCTTAGGATCAAAGAAGAACAACCAATTCAAAGAAGTAAAGAAAAACCATTATCATGAGCATTTTCAGGAAAGATTTACTATCCTTTACACCTACCATCATAAGACGCATGAGCCAAATATTCTATTCCAGACATCGCCACTACTGCCAAGTATTGTCCTGTGCCATTTGATGCACATCCAAGTTCTTTAGATGGTCTACATTGAACTTCTTAGAGGTAGTCAAATATTCATGGATCTTCAGTATCGCCTTGTGCTATTGTTTTCCAAAACTACAGATGTGAATCATGCTGCAGAAGTATTAATGAATCATACGATTTTTGAGCCTGACCGCATCGAGAAACACATTTATGCATGGTAAAGGTTCTAGGTGTCCCCACCCCTCTCCCACTTGCAGATACCATGCTGCTGCATTAGAATCAGCTGCATTGAGTCTTCCTAATCAAGAAACTTTAATGCTCAAAGTTTAAACAAAGCGAAGATTGTCGATATTTTAGATGGTCTCCAGCATGCCCTTGCATGATGACGCATGAATCCCATACTTTGTAGGATTATGATTACAACTAAACTAGATGTTCTTCTTTGTGGTTGCAATGCAAGATGCTATAAATACCAAGACAAAGAAGAGGCAGTTGCTAAGTTGGAAAATAGGATGAAAAAAAGCTACCGTAGCCACAGAAGGACTGGATCAGTGGACCATAGAAGTTCCACCAGCAGCGGTGAGAGCGATTTCAGCTTGAAGGTTCATGTGGACTCCACACCATCCTATTCTCCAATCTCTATTACTGGGTTGAAACCTAATTGTAATATGATTGATTTGGACGAAGTGACAAAGGAGTCACATGATTACCAGAGACAGTTATTGGAGAGTTCAGAAAACAATTCTAGACCTTTAGTCGCTAAGATATGTGAATTTCCCAAGTCCGTTTTAGGACCTGTGACGGAAGTTTAAGAATGATGTTTTCATATGAGATGTCCAGAATGGAGACGAATGCCTTCGTAAATGTTTAATGTTCTTTGTTTCTTTACTACAACTTCCAATACCTTCTAAGATGGTTTCTGAGACAGGCATGTCACTTGTCTGCAAAAATGAAACCGGTACCAAGGTTGGAGAACGCTTTTACTACTAGATATTTGCATCTTACTGCTATTTTTGAAGTTGTTTGGGGGTGTTATTGAATGGTTTAATGTACAAAATTTCTATTCTTTATTTTCTCATGATTTGTTTCGAATTCAAGTAGTTTTATTTCGGAATCTTATGATCCCAAGTGGTAATGTTGAGCATAGAACATGAAACTACCAAATATTAAAACTCCTTACATTTCTCTATCAAATAGAAACCTGAGATTCCAAGCTCTCCAACTGCTTCAACACAGCAGACTTCGCAGTACCACCAATGGCATCTCTTCTCTCGACACTGACTTCAAAGTCAAACACGTCTTGCACGTCAGCACCGAATCTGGAGTCAATGCCTTGGAACTGTTCCAAACTCAACTTGTCAATACCAGACAATTTCAATTCTTCTGCGGCTCTAACACATTCCCCGGAAATGTGGTGGGTTTCTCTGAATGGAACACCCTTTCTGACCAAATAGTCAGCCAAGTCAGTAGCCAACATGTCCATGGTCAAAGCATTTTGCATGTTTTCTTTGTTGATTGATAAAGTAGAAATCACACCTGTGGAAATCAAAATCGAGTGCTCCACAGTAGTCAAAGCATCAAATAATGGTTCTTTGTCTTCCTGTAAGTCTTTATCGTATGATGAAGGGACGGCCTTAGAAGCCATCAAGAAACCGGCCAAAGAACCAAACACTCTTCCAGACTTGCCTCTTAACAATTCCAAAGAATCTGGGTTCTTTTTCTGTGGCATCAAAGAAGACCCTGTGGAATAAGCATCAGCCAACTTGATGAAGCCAAATTCAGCAGTGGAGTAAATAATCAAGTCTTCAGAGAACCTGGAAATGTGGTTCATGAACAAAGTGGACCAGAACAATACTTCAATCACAAAGTCACGGTCACTAACAGCAGCCAAAGAGTTACCAATAATGGAAGAAAAGCCTAAACCGTGTGCCAAAAACTGTCTATCAATACCATATGGGTGACCAGCCAATGCACCAACTCCAAGAGGCGAAGCATTGACTCTTTCCATGATCTGCTGCAATCTCTTGTAATCTTCGGTGAAATAAGTAGCATAACTCGACAACAAGTGGGACCATCTGATTGGCTGAGCTCTTTGCAAATGAGTGTATCCTGGCATTAAAACATCGATTTCAGACTTTGCTCTGTTGGTGATGGTGGTGATCAAAGTAGCCAAAAACTTGGTCAATTGCTTCAAGTTTTCACGAACATAGATTCTCATGTCAGTAGCAACCTGATCGTTTCTGGACCTTCCGGTGTGGACCTTACCAGCAATATGCTTTCCAATGATTTCACCCAATCTTCTTTCGTTAGCAGTGTGGATATCCTCATCTCCGGGTTTTTCAACAAACAGGTTGGTTTCCCATTCACCCTTGATGACTTCTAAACCTCTGTGGATTTCCTTCAATTCCTCGTCAGTAATTAAACCCAATTTGTTTAAACCAGCTGTGTAGACATTAGTACCAAACAAATCTGCTTCGTACATTTTTTTGTCGTAAGGCAACGATGCATTATACAAGTCCATGAGCGGGTCGGAGGCTCCGGTGAATCTACCACCCCATAATCTGTTTTCTGTTGGTTTTTCCATATCTTTCTTGTGTGATAAAACTGGAACTTTTCAGATTCGACATCGCGGTAAAGAATAATTACCCGATGAGTCAGGTGGTGGAGGCACGACGGTTTGTGACTCTTTATGACTCTCATTACAACAAACCTACGCTTGTCTTCGAATATTTGTACAATTACTACATACAGATCATGGCTTACATCTACCAGCAAATCTTGGGTACAAGGAACAGTCTCTGACGGTGAATCTGTCACACAACCAAGCCAAAATTCTCTCGGTTCCCAAACCATAACCACCATGTGGACAGGTACCATATTTTCTTTGGTCAGTGAACCAGTAGTAGGTTTCTCTGTCAAGACCTTCTCTGTCAATAGCATTAATCAACTCTTGGTAGTCCCAGGTTCTCATGGAACCACCAGTGATTTCACCCACATTTGGCATCAAAACATCCACGGACTCGGTAAGTCTGTTGTCGTCCTTACATCTAGGCATGTAGAAGGACTTTATTTCAGCTGGGAATCTGATCAACAAAATAGGTTCGTTAATGGTGTCGGTCATCTTACGTTCGGCAGCTTCAGCAATGTCATCACCGAACTTGAACTTTTCACCTTCTTCGTTAGTGATACCATGCTCGTTCAACCACTCCAAAGCATCCACGTATTCCATTCTCTTGAATGGCATTTGTGGTGGAACAAAGTCTGGGTTCAATTGTTTAATCAAAGGACCTGCTACTGGGTCTTCCAACACATATTTGACGGATTTGGTGATAAGTCTTTCCAAATGAGCCAACAACTCGTCGAAATCTATAAATGCTAATTCAGCTTCAACGTGAGTGTATTCGGACAAATGTCTTCTGGTGTGGGACTTTTCAGCTCTGAAGGATTCTTGAACACAGTAAACGTCACCTAAAGCTGGCAAACAGGTTTCCAAGTATAATTGGGAAGACTGGGTCAAGTAAGCTTCTTCACCGTAGTAACCCATTTTGAATAAAGTCGAACCACCTTCAACCTGACTCTGCACCATACATGGTGGGGTAACTTCAAGAAGGTTTTCTTGTTTGAAGAAGGTTCTGAAAGCAGCCAACAACGCAGCCCTGACCTTCATAACTGCAGACAAGGTCTCACCTCTCAACGTCAAATGACGCTGGTCCAATAACAAAGATGGATCGGCAGACTCTTGAACTTTGTTGGTGAAAGCATCGTCACCGCTTGGAGCCAAACCAACGATTTCGTAGTAGTCTGCTTGTAATTCCACCCCCCCTGGAGCAGATTTACCCTCAGGTAACTTTTTCAAAACCCCCTTGATGGTGACACTGGATTCAATTGTCAAGTCTTTGGTTTGTTGAACCTTGGCTAAATCGCCAGTCAAAACACACTGAAGGAATCCAGTACCATCTCTCAAAGTGATGAAAGCCAATCCCTTTTGGAGTCTCAAACGATGCACCCATCCTTGCACCATAATTCTCGTGTCAATGTTTTCTTGAACCGCTCTCAATTTGATTCTCTTGGCTTGAGGTAAAGAAGCGTCTTCTTTGATTTCAATCAATTCCAAGTTGGCCAACTTCTTGGCGGTATCTTCCTGCTTCAACTTTTGCTCCTCGGCCAATTTGGCTGCTTTTTCTTGCTTTTTCTTCAATCCTTCAGCTCCTTTTTTGGCTTTCTTCAATGCAGATGCTGAGATCTCACTATACTCGAATTGTTCAGAATCTTCAATTTTTTTGTACACAAACACTTTGGCAGTTGGTTGAACCAACAATGCATAAGCTGGCGTGGCAAATGGCTGGGTCTCGGTTCCTGCTTCAGGACCGTCAACACCCTTGGTCTCGTTAACGTACACAGACATGTTATGTGGGAAAATTTTGCCGCTTTGTTCGCGCTCATTACTCACCGTGCTGGGGTGTGCGCGGGTGGGCGTAGAACCTGTCCCGTGCTATCTACCTTCTCAAAATTTTTCATTCCCAATTCTTATCAATGGCCTTAGAACAATCTTTAGCTGCGTTATCGTTGGCCACCGTCTCGGGTGAAAATGCCATTGCAACCAAGTCGTTGGTGTTCAAGCCAAAGACCCCAAAGTCTGCTGTCCCCGTTCCTGTGGTTGTGTTTGCATTGCAGACCACCCAAACTGCTTCTGGAGTCATTGCCAAAGCCGCTGACGTCAAGGAACCTAGATTAGCCAAGGATGACTTGTTGCAAGAATTCTTCACCACCTCTGCTAAGGAGTTCAGCATTGCCAACTTGACCAAGGAGTCTGCACACAAGATCAAGTTTATTATCGACGCAAAGATTGTTGGTTCTGATGCGGTTTTGGAATTGGCTACTGAATCGTCGAAAGCTGCTTTGCCAGCCTCTACGGTTGTGGAATACTTAAAGTCGCTTGAAATTGAGTTGTTGGAAGTAGATTTCGAGGCCGAAGCTTCTGGTGCTCCTGGTGCTGCAAAGTCCAAGAAGGAAGCGTTGAAGGAAGAAAAGCAAGCTGCTAAGCTTGACGATGCCAAATTGATTGGTATCACTATTGACAAGGCAAAGGACTTTTCTGCATGGTACGCTCAGGTGGTCACCAAGAGTGAAATGTTGGACTACTACGACGTTTCTGGGTGCTACATTTTGAGACCAAACTCCTACGCTGTGTGGGAAACCATTCAGGACTGGTTCAACATCAGAATCAAGAAGCTTGGGGTGAAAAACTCTTACTTCCCCATGTTTGTTTCCTCCAGAGTGTTGGAAAAGGAAAAGGACCACATTGAAGGGTTTGCTCCTGAAGTTGCGTGGGTCACCAAGGCTGGTTCTTCTGACTTGGACGAACCTATTGCCATCAGACCTACTTCTGAAACCGTCATGTACCCATACTACTCTAAATGGATCAGATCCCACAGAGACTTGCCGTTGAAATTGAACCAATGGAACTCGGTGGTGAGATGGGAATTTAAACACCCACAACCTTTCTTGAGAACTAGAGAATTCTTGTGGCAAGAAGGTCACACGGTTCACTTGACCAAGGAAGAAGCCGCTACCGAAGTGAGACAGATTTTGGACTTGTACGCTGGAGTCTACGAAGAGTTATTGGCTGTTCCCGTGGTTAAGGGTAAGAAGACCGAAAATGAAAAGTTTGCTGGGGGTGACTACACCACCACTGTAGAAGGGTTTATTGGTGCTACCGGAAGAGGTATCCAGGGTGCCACCTCCCACCACTTGGGTACTAACTTCTCCAAGATGTTTGATATCACTGTGGAGAACCCCGAAGGTGCTGATAAACCAAAGGTTTATACTTTCCAAAACTCCTGGGGTTTGTCTACTAGAGTGATTGGTGTCATGGTCATGACCCATTCTGACAACAAGGGTTTGGTTTTACCCCCAAGAGTGGCGCAAACCCAAGTGGTTGTTATTCCAGTAGGTATCACTGCCAAGTCTACTGACGAAGACAGAAAGGCTATCAACGCCGGAGCGGCTGAGATCGAAGCTAGATTGAAGGCTGCTGACATCAGAGCCGTAGGTGACTACAGAGACATTTATTCTCCAGGCTGGAAGTTCTCTGATGCTGAATTGAAGGGTACTCCATTGAGAATCGAGTTTGGTCCTAAGGACATGAAGGCACAACTGGTTACTGTTGTCAGACGTGACAACGGTGCTAAGACTGTGGTCAAGTTGGCAGAATTGGAAACCAGAATCCCTCAGGTGTTGGATGAAATGCACCATGGTTTGTTGGCCAAGGCTCGTAAGGATTTTGATGAACACAGGGTCAAGGTTGACGAGTGGAAGGACTTTGTTCCTACCTTGAACGGCAAGAACGTCATTCTTGCACCATGGTGTGGTGTTGCCGAGTGTGAGGATGATATCAAGGATTCTTCCGCCAAAAAGGACAACGGAGACGACGAAGAAGTGGATGAGAAGTCTCCATCCATGGGTGCTAAGTCATTGTGTATTCCATTCGAACAGCCGGAGTTGAAGGAGGGACAGAAATGTGTGAGATGTGACAAGGAGGCTGTGACCTACTGTATGTTTGGAAGATCTTACTAGTTTCTATAGTTAATGCAAGCTTTACTCTACACACTCGTATTGTTTCCAAAAATCACAACTATCCAACTCTTGTACCGAGTTTGGCACCACTTTTCCCTTTGACAAGTGGTAAATATGCTTGATTCCCACCAGCTTGATGTAGTTCCAAACCCTATGGTAATTAAGGCCTATCTGTGCTAACCCATGCGAGTCGTCAGAAAGACAAAACCTTCCTCCCTGTTCAAGAATTAGCTTGCAGACATCAGACTTAGGATACGGCGAGTCCCATCCCTTACGAATAGCAGCGGAATTCAACTCAAATAAGCCTCCGTATGAATTCACCAATTGGATGTTGGCGATGATTTGTTCATATACTTCAGGCCATTGGTTCAAATCCATGTCCACGAGCTTGTTGCCGTGTTCATCCACTTCATGTGGAGGCTGAAATAACCTAATCAAATCAAAATGTCCTATTACCAGAGGTGTCAACGTGTCAATCACTAAATGCTGCAATTCAAAATAGTCTTTGAAGAGATTTCTCGTGGTTTTCTCGGTGGTTTTGTCTCTTGCTTGCAACCATAGGTCCGGTGAAAAGTCAATTGGCAACCCGTGAAGAAAGTGGACCGATCCCACACACATATCAAACTTGGGTTTGAAAGCTAGCGCCATATCAAGGTGTGGTTTATCAGTACCTTCTACTTCGAACCCCACCAAAACCTCCATTTTGCCTTCATACTGTTTCTGGATCTTTCTGGCGTGTAAGTAGTACTTATCGAAGATTTCCACCAAAGTGTCGGGGGTGTAATTCTTTGCGGTTTCCTCTGGATACAAATACATCCTGGAAGTTCTAGGCATGTGTTCGGTCAAACAGAACTGCTTAAAGCCCATTTCATGAGCTTTCTGCACAATCGAGTCTAGATCGTCAACCGCATGGCTGACATACAGCCCGCTGTGTGAATGGTGTGAGTGCATACTCACAAAGAAAACTAAGAAAGCTGTTACTCACAAAGAAAGAAAGCTACAAAAAATGAAGAAAAATGCGAAATGGTTACACTTTGTAGATACGCCTCAACCCTTCGTTCCACCATTAAAAGTATCATTCAAAACCCACCCATAGGCTCGGATGTCAGTGTTTTTGGCCACATCAAAACCATCCGAAGGTTCAAAAAAGTGCTGTTTATAGACATTTCTGATGGGTCCACGTACCAGAATCTTTCCGTGGTTTGCAAACAGGCCATTGGAGAGTTCAAAGTGGGCCAGAGCGTAAACGTGGTTGGAAAGTTCAAAGATTCCAAAGGTACTCAGTGCTACGAAGTGTGCTGTGAACACGAAACCCACAAAGTACAATTGGTTGGCGATGTGGAGCCTCTGTACCCGATGCAGAAGAAAGAAACCAGCTTGCAATTCTTACGAGCTTTTCCAGAATTAAGACACAGAACTGGGACTTTGTCGTCAATACTCCGGTTGAGATCAGACGTAGAGGTTTACTTGCTGAAGTTCTTTCAAAACCAAGGCTTCATCAAGGTGACACCGCCTATGATCACTGGTGCGGACACCGAAGGTGCTGGGGAGCAATTCAGGATCGAGCCGCTCCATGCAAAGGAAAGTGTTCCGTTTTTTGGAAAACCGGCGTTTTTAACTGTTTCGTCGCAGTTACATCTCGAGGTGTTATCACAATCGTTAAATCGGGTGTGGACGTTGACGCCAGCGTTTCGGGCCGAGTATTCCAACACCAACAGACACTTGAGTGAGTTTTGGATGCTAGAGGCCGAAGTGTCGTATGTAAATGACGTTTCACAATTAACTGGGTTCTGTCAGGAAATGATCCAAGCTGTCACCAGAGACGTCATTGCAAATAGCGAAGACGTTCTTGGTTCCAGATTCGACAACCACGAAAAACAGGCCATGCAACTCAGATGGGAAACCATTTTGCAGCCGTGGCCCACGATCACCTACACCGAGGCAGTTGAAGTCTTGAGGTCGTTTGATCCAGCAATCCAATGGGGCGACTCCATTCTGACAGAACACGAAAAATGGATTGCTGGCGAACACTTCAAGAGCCCCGTGTTCATCACCGACTATCCCCAGCACCAGAAGCCGTTCTACATGCCACCGTCCAAGAACTGCGAAGCGTCCAAGCCCACAGTCGCCTGTTTTGATCTCATTTTCCCGGTGATCGGTGAACTTATTGGCGGTTCAATCAGACAGCATGACTATAGTCTTCTTGTACAAGAGATGAAGCGGAGAAACATGAAACTCGAACATATGAAATGGTATCTTAGTACCAGGCTAAACGGCACTGTGCCCCACGGTGGTTTTGGTATGGGGTTTGAAAGACTTTTAATTTATTTGACCAATCTAGAAAACGTCAGAGACGTGGTGGCGTTCCCCAGAGTCCCAGACTCCTGTGAATGCTAGAGATGAAACTAATCATGAAAGTGATTAAAATGTATATAGTAAATAGATGCTCACAAAAAAAATTTTCAACGAACGCAAGTAACAAAATGGATCAATTAAACAGTAAAGAACAACAACAGTTCCAACAGGTGATTGAAGAGAAGCAGATGAAAGACTTCATGAAGTTGTACTCCAACTTGGTATCCAGATGTTTTGATGATTGTGTCAATGACTTCACTTCTGCCTCATTGACCAACAAGGAAACCACCTGTATTATGAAATGTTCGGAAAAGTTCTTGAAGCACAGTGAAAGAGTGGGACAGAGATTCCAGGAACAAAATGCTTTGTTGATGCAGAACATGCAGAAACGTTAACAGTATGTTAACCTGTACATATGAATATATTATTTATGGCTTTCTCTATTTTTTTGTAACCATTTGATTATAAGAGTCGAAACAAGTCAAGAATCTTAGACCATCTTGTGTTTTGTTTATTAATTCTAAACTTGGTAATAAAGTTGGTACTAAACTTGGTGCTAAAGTTGGTGCTAAAGTTGGTACTAAACTTGGACTAAACTTGGTACTAAAGTTAGTACTAAACTTGGTACTAAACTTGGACTAAACTTGGTAATAAAGTTGGTACGAAAGTTGGTACTAAATCTCGTAGCGAAAAATCTACTTGGTACTAAACTTGGTACTAAACTTGGTACTTGGTGCTAAACTTGGACTAAACTTGGACTAAACTTGGACTAAACTTGGACTAAACTTGGACTAAACTTGGTACTAAACTTGGTACTAAACTTGGTACTAAACTTGGTACTAAACTTGGTACTAAACTTGGTACTAAACTTGGTACTAAACTTGGTACTAAACTTGGTACTAAAGTTAGTACTAAACTTGGTACTAAATCTCGTAGCGAAAAATCTCCTTCGTACTAAAGTTAGTACTAAATGTTGTAGCGAAAAAATCGCACTAATGAAGTCTACCGACACAGAATGCTTGAGCTATGGGCTACTGAACATATTGGTAGCCTCGACCATCAACAAAGTGCTCGGCCAGTTTGATAGTTCAAACGTCAAGTTGGATATCAATGTGTTTTTGGAGCACTTGAAGGCTTCTGATAA
Organism: Yamadazyma tallmaniae; assembly: GCA_030569655.1. Taxonomy (NCBI): domain Eukaryota; kingdom Fungi; phylum Ascomycota; class Pichiomycetes; order Serinales; family Debaryomycetaceae; genus Yamadazyma; species Yamadazyma tallmaniae. The sequence continues at coordinate 139,778 of JAJMLL010000024.1, read as the reverse complement.
AGCATACAAAGGCATATTTGGACGACCAACCACTGCCGCTATAGACACAAAAGAAAAACTAGCAGATGCTATGAACAACTCCCCATTCAAGGAGTTTGTTGATGTGGATACGAACGCAGAAATAGTTCATATCAAAGCTGATACCGCAGAATATCCTGCTCAAATGAGAAGTTTGGTGGTAGACGCCAGCAAAAAGTATTCTGAGTTTTTGTTTAAAAACGTTAATGACTTGGGAAAATTGTACAATAACATGAAGATCATACAGGCTGATATTTTGGAGAAAAGCAAGCAATCGCAAGGGCAAAATGCTAAAATTGACGAAGAACTGGAGGAAAAGAGTGAAGAAATAGAAAAGCAAACACCTGAAGCAGAAAAAGTGATAGAGGTGATAGAAGAAAAGAAAGATATGAATATTGATTCAGTGAAGAGTGAAGAGGAGGATGAAGAAGTTGATGAACAAGAAGATGAAGAAGAAGATGAAGAAGAAGATGAACAAGAAGATGATGAACAAGAAGATAATGAAGAATTGGAAGTAGATAAACATGACGAAGTAGCAGAAAAAGATGATGAAATAGCACAAAAAGCCGATGCAAATGATCATAAAGTTGAAGCAGAAGAAGAAGAAGAAGAAGAAGATGGTGATGATGGTGATGATGATGATGATGATGAGGAGGAGGAAGCAGAAGATGAGGAAGTGGAAGCAGAAGATGAAGCAGAAGAAGAAGAAAATGATGATGATGAGGAAGTGGAAGCGGAAGATGAGGAAGTGGAAGCAGAAGATGAAGCAGAAGATCAAGATCAAGACTCCTCTAGTCCCTCAAAACAAAAAACTGACATCGAAAGCGATGAAAGCAGTAACGAAAGTGAAGAAGCCCCTCGTAGAAGTAGCAGAAAACGTTCGGCTTCGCCTTTTGTGGAAGGCCACAACCAAAAGAAGTTCCAGAGCATTGGTATCAACTTGATAAATAACATCCAGTCACACAGATTCTCATCGTTATTCTTACAGCCAGTGAACAAAAAAGAAGTTCCAGACTACTATCAGGCTATCTACCAACCAAAGGACTTGAAGAGTCTCATGAAAGAGGTGAAATCCAAGACCGAAAACCCCAAGTATTCGCTGTTACAGGAGTTGGAACGCGATATCTTGCTTATGTTTGCCAACTGTATAGTTTTCAACCATTCAGACGATGACTTGGTCGAACTCGCCAGAACAATGAAGGCTGATGTAGTCAAAAGTTTCAAATTGTTTAGAGAAGCCGAGGGTAAGTAGAATACAATAACCTTTGGCGTCGTTGCAGGACAACCTTACTACATACAAAAGTACAATATATATTAAGATCAACTCAATTACTGTTTACTTCAATCACATTAGTATTAACAACATCCTTCTCCTTGGATTCGATAGTTTGTTCTTCTGAAGCCTCAGGACCTACTTCCTTGTTGTGCTCTTCCTTCAATTGGAGGTATCTGATAAGTATAGCCACTATGACACTGGAAACCACAGTGCAAATCATGGCAATAGCACCCTTTCTAAACTTAGGAACCGTGTCAGCACTGTAGAACAAAATACTCCACCATGCGTTGACAGCATTAGAGAACATATTCATGGATGCCAAAACAACCGCTCTTTCTGGTAAGTCATCCTGACACACCACGTTGGCCCAAGCAAAGAAACTGGCTTGACCACCAAAAGTGACACCAGAAAGATAATACGCCGTGAAAGCAACCGCCCTATTCATAGGATTGGCCAATAACATAATAGCAGCCACCAACATGATTACCCCGATGACTATTGCTACCCTGTAATGGTATCTTCCCCCGGTCTTGTCCACATACAAACCGGCACCAAAGGTAAATACAATACCTACGGCGTAAATACCAATGGGATAGTGGTTTCTCTGGTCGATGGAGTAGCCGTAGTGGGCTAAAGATAACGGAAACAAGGCGTTGGTAGCAAACGATTCGTTTTCACCACCCAATACCCAAAGCAAGGAAAACAAGTACCATCTCCATTTTCCACACACTCTCTTGATAATAGTCCAGTCGATCTTGACGTGGGTTGGAGCCACAAGTCTCGTTCTGGCAAGCTCAAGTTCCTCTTCTGTGAAGTAACGAGACTTGCAGGTTTCGGGACTATCAGGCAAAAAGAAGAACCCGTAGGCAGCAATAGGCAAGGTGATGAGGAAATCAATGATGAAAACCCATCTCCAGCCTTCAATACTGGTTTTCCCATCCAAGCTTCTTTGGATAGCAGCCTGCATGAAAGAGGAAAAGATGCTTCCAATAAGACCAGAAGAGGTGAACACTGCACTTCTTTTGGTGATTTCATCCTCGGTGTACCATCTGGATAACAACAAATGCACACCCGTGAAAACACACCCTTCAAAAACACCCTGGAAAAACTTAAGAATACAGAATTGGTAGAAGTGATTACTTCTGAACATCCCAAGAGTGATAAAACCCCACATAACACAACAACTACTCAACCAGATACTGGGTCTGACCTTCAACATGATCAAGTTGTGGGGAATAATAAAAATGGTATAGCCCACGGTAAACATGGTGTTAATAGTGTTGAACTGGTGGCCATGTAACCCTACATCTTTGGCCAAACCTGACACATAAGCCGTCAGAAAACTGGTTCTGTCCAAGTAGTTACACCAGTACACCAAGCAGCAGAACGACAAGATGAACCAGTCGAGCTTCAACAAAAGCCGGGCTTCTACCGGGTTGTCGGACTTCTTATTCCACAAGAAGTTCCTGACTGGAGTTAATATACCCATCTAGCTGATTTTTCTCTACACTTGAGGCTGCAAGCGATAATTTTTCTATACGATGACTTGAGGCTGCAGTTAAGCTGGTTTTTATTTGCAAGTTTGGGCTTTTATTTGCAACTGGAGTTGTTTGCAACAGGAATTGCATCGCCTTATATACTACATTTGCGCAAATTCCTATGAACCGTTATCTGGCATTGTCCCAATTTTGCTCCGGAATTACCAGATAAGAATTCATGATTCAATCTGATAAAAATGTCGCGATGTCGGAACGGCCAATAGTATGAGGTTACTACCTTATTGGGTACAACTTGGAAAGATATCTCGATAACAAATCATCGGAGAAGGCTGTCCTTTAGATTCTTGGCTATTTTGACTAATAAGAAGTGAGCTTACTTATCGTGTGTAAATACGCCGTTCTCTATGATTCTATGATTGGTACGGTTATTTCGTATCAGGTTAGGGTTTCGACTGGAGATTGTAGGTTTGAAGTGTTTCGACTTTAAAGATTGTAGTTTGAAGTGTTTGACTTTAAAGATTGTAGTTTGAAGTGTTGCAACTTTAAAGATTGTAGAAGTGTTTCGTAAAAGAATTCACAGATCTGGAATTCCATCTCTACAAGATCAAACCTAAAGTGTACTTTACTGGCATTGAGACTTTTACTATTCCTACAGACTCTCACATCTTGCAACAAAATATACAATTCAAAAATAACATATATTTCTAAACATCAAATATCTGAGTGGTCAAGCAAATCAGCTACAACCTTCATCATCTTGATCACCTTCTCTTCCTGCAATCTTCTTCCCACAACTTGAACCGCAACTGCACCACCGTGACTTTCTTCTGGATCGTAGTCTTCCCAGATCATTTTATCACTGTTACTGTAATTGGTGCAAACCTCGTCTCTTGGATCCAAGTCCTTGTCAGCTCTGGTAACTGGAACAATACCTACACTGTAATCAGTCAAGTTGAAAGGTGAGGTGTAGCCAACATAATCTCTAAACTTATGATTTGGACTACCAGCAAAAGGGGTGGCTGGCATAATGATAGCATCAACTGGCTTTCCATTCTTGGTTTTGATGCTGGTGGCATTCCAGTGATCCAAAAACTGTTTCATTAACGAGGTTCTTTCCGCTTGCAACTTCCACAATTCAGCGACCCCGAGGTCTTCAGCCGTGCCATATGGTTTCATGTACTCAAAAAATGGCTCCCCAGTAGCCTCAGTGACTTCTTTGATGTGCTTTCCACCATCACTCAAGAAGAACTTACCCACAATCTCCGCTGCCTTGACATGGTACTTTGGATCCCATTCGATCACATCGTGACCTGCTGCTTTCAAATTATCAATGACAATCTTCATACCCCTTCTAATTGGAGGAGTAGGTCTGACATGACCATCGTCTGCCAAAACAGCGATGTTCAATTTCTCTGGTAATGCAACCTCTTTCCATGGAAGTTCAATGACCTTACCATCGTATAACCAAGGCTCGGCTTCGATAACAGTCTTACAGTAATGCTCTAAAGACTCCAAAGACGAACTGATTGGCCCATTGACACTATTGATAGACTCAAATCCAGGCAATCCAGATCTACAACCATAGGTTGGAAATCTACCAAATGAAGGTCTTAAAGTGTACAAGTTCTGGAATGAAGCGGGAATTCTAAGACTTCCTCCAATATCAGAACCAGCACCAATAGGAGAACCCTTCAACTTCAACAAGGCACACTCACCTCCAGAAGATCCTCCAGCTGACAACAATCTGTTCATTGGATTAGTGGTGTTACCGTAGATATGGTTATTGGTTTCAGGCATCATCATAGCAACTGGAACATTAGTCTTCACATAGAAAACTGCACCCAAATCTCTTAACATCTTAACCAACACCGCATCCTCTTCCATTTTTTCAGGCTTGAAACTGTGGTTAACCATACCAATGGTAGTAGCATGGCCTTTAATGTTGAAGTTGTCCTTCAAAGAGAACGGCAATCCATGCAATGGGCCCTTCAACTTCCCAGTCTTGTCCTGGTACTCATCCAATTCCTTAGCAGTCTGTAACCCCTCTTCAAAGAACACTTCTGATAAGCAGTTGGTTAATTGGTGGGCAATGGTAGCTCTTTTACCAAATGCTTCAGTAACCTCGTATGCCCTCCATTTCTTAGATTCAATATTCTTAAGAATAGTAGGAGAGTCTGATTCGGTGATTTCTAATTCCAAATCGGTCAAGTATCCATTTTTGGCGATGAACTTGGTAACGTCTTTGGTATCTGGTAACTTATCCTGGGGAATAAGCCATTCCTCAATAAAGTTGTTATTTCTCGAAGCCAATTTTTTGGCGGCAATCTCTTGGTAAGTGTGTTCTGCAACAGTCATGTTTACTTTATTTTTCCTTTTACTCTCACTTATAAACTATTTTGCATCACCGACCCAATTCACATCTCTTATCAGCTGGCGCGGAATCAAAAATGTCGCGCGCGGCCTGTCAAAAATTGTCCATCGATATGAACATAAAAACCAGTATATTTCCACCTCGAATTCACTCAGGTCACAGGGACAGAAATGCAAATTGGTGTGGTTAAAGCGAGAATTTTGTTTTGAGAGGATTTCGCTTACCGCTTGCGTGGAGCTGGCTTCCCGCTGGTTTGCAATTGGCTGGTGATAACACGGAATTTATTCATTAGTATAGTACATTTATTTTGATCGGATCTCTATTCGGTTTCTGAGTCATCCAGAAGAGTTTCCTGTTCACTTGACTCGGACCCCAGATCTTCTGAATCGGAGAATTCGTCGTCGTCGTTCTCAGCACTCATTTCCTCGACTTCGGCGGTGTATCCTTGATGTTTCAAAAACTGCTTGAACTCACTTATTTTTCCACTCGGGATACTTGAAAATATCACCGAACTGGTGGAATCGAATAATGGCTTGAAGTATTTGTTCAAAATATCGATCAAATCTGCTTTGGTGATGGTTTTAAGGGTGCTGATAAGTCTCTTCTTATAGTGGGGTCCTCTTTGTCTGAAGATATTGTCAGAAATCTTAACTAAGGATGCATCGAAAATATTGGACTCGTTATTGGCTACACTATTGATGATGGCTGAAATACTGCTATCAATTGTCATTTCGTCAAAATGCAACACGTCAGTGCTGTAGTCGTCAATAATCTTCTTACAAACCTTCCAGGCTTGAATGGCGTCACTTCCTCTGTAGATGGTAAAGTTCAAAAATCCGGTTTCAAGGTTTCTGCCAATATTCACCCCATAAGCTAATCCTGATCCCCTGACTCCTCTCCAGAAAGGTCCCTCTACTGTAGTCAAACACTCTGTTGCTAATGCAATCTTGAAAATATCGTCATCCAAGTAGTTAACAGGGATCAAAGTGGATGAGATCAAATGTGTGGAATCTGCTGTCGGCATGCTAATCAAATAAGCCTTTTTGCTGCACTCCAATCCGATATCTGATCTGAACTGGTATGATCTAGAAAAAGCAGTAATTGGAATATCGGCTTCCTGGGTATCTAATTCAGTGATAAACTCAGACCAGCTTGAAACGGGGTTGACCAACTTTTTACAGTTACCGTTGATAAACACCTTGATGTTGTTGGTTTTGAATAACTGTTGCTTGAAGTTGGTCAAATCCTTTTCAATCTTTTTGAAGTTTCCATTTGTGATTTCCTCTAATAATCCTTTGAAAAATAACTCGTTGTACATAGAATCTTGAGCTTTTCTGATGGATGTATCGTTGAACAAAGTCCTGTACTGTTTGGAGTACATCATCAACTCTTCATTTCTCTTCTTTTCTGGTAAGGAGTTGATGATTTTCTCGAGAATCACTTTGATTCTGCTTTCCTCCAAGAAATTGTATTTCATGATCTTTATTAACCAATCAATAGCCTTGTCGTATTTGGAACATTCACATTTGACTTTAATGGTAATGAACTCCAAGAACTGGCTATCAAAACCATTATCCAACTGAAACTCGATCAAGTCTTCATTCAACATTTGTAAGGCATTTTCATATGGAATATACTCCTCGCCCTTCTTAACAGACATGTTGAAAATCTCCTCCAAAACAGAAAGATAACGCAAAAGCTCTTTGTCCACTTCATTAGTTGACATAACCAAATGAATGGTGACAAATTCGGATTTGAAATCTTCAAAATGGAAAAATAATGGATTGTTTTCAATTTTGTCTTTCTGAAGCTCCTGGTAGAATTCATCCTCTTCTGTGTACCCTACCGATAAATTGTTGTTTCCCGCTTTGTAGGAATTGGTATTGATGAAAGCAATGTTGGAAGGATCTGGCTTGCCAAACTTTGTTAAGAGATTTTCTGGAATTGGCAAGTCATTCTTCTCCTGGGCTCTTTCCAAGTTCTTACCCAACTTTACCAACCCCTGTTCGCCATACTTTTCTGTAATTTCTGCTTTGATTCTCTTATCTTCTTTCTTTAAGGCCTTGCTCAACTTAATGGATGGCTTACAGATAATAGTCGCAGACTTGATATCAACTAATTGTTCCTTAACGAATTTACACCAATCTTCGACACTCCAGCTCAACAATTCGTCATAAATAGACAAATCCTTGCACCATTCTGTAAGGTTCTTTTTATTGTGATCACCATAGATGAAATCGTTGATGGCACAGTTTTGAAAATAGTTTGTATTTTTTTCGGTTTGGGAAATCAACTTTAATCTCTGCTGGTTAATAATCTGTCTAACGTATTCCAAGTTGAAGATTTTAGGGTCAGTCTGGTCTTTGATCAATTGTTTGATCTTAGCATCTACTTCATACAACCTTTCCACTGGAATACCATTGACGGAAAAATTGGTGACAATTCTCAAGTAATCATCAGTGCTATAATCGATTTCAGTAGCTAATGGTTCTTGAATTTCGATCAAATTCTTGTTGAAAATACTGATAGGAGACTCCGAGCAATAGGCACCAAAGATATCTAGAGCCTCGCAGACTATGTTATCATCAAACTTGGGACCTAACCACCCGATAATGAGCTCTCCCATAGATTCATCTTTTTCGGGAAACTCGATTTCAGTCATAATCTCTTCTTTTAATGGCAAGTCAGGCTCTGAGTCAACAAAAGGTCTTTTGTTTGGAACGCTAGGCAATGGAATCAACTCGTCGTCGAATGTACCCATTACTTGCAACAACTCAGCCTCATCAACTGAACCAGTGATAATCACTGACAAGTTGTCTGGCCTATACATAAGCTTGTGAAAATGTCTGATCTTATCGTTAGTTAAGTGTCTCAACTCAGTAAGCAACCCTCCAGTCTCACTGGAGTACCCAGAAGTGTCTCTGAAAAGCGTTTGCTGCATTTTCAAAAACGACATAAACCAAGATTGGTTTATCAACGCCTGCATTTCACTGAAAACAACTCCTTTTTCCACTCCGTTTCCGTCAATATGATACACTTCAGTTAAACATGCTTCGTCTGTCAAAGTTGGGTTGATTAAATGGTCCAAGTAAATTGGCAACAATGTCTTGAACCCTTCCCATCCTGCGGTAGTTAAAGTATACACAGTTTGATCGGTAGAGGTCCAGGCATTTGTTGAAGAAAAGAACCTATTTCCCAAGGTGTCTAGCAACCCTTTGTATGGATATGACTTTGAACCCATGAAAACCAAGTGTTCCAAAGTATGTGGGCATCCTGAGTTGTCAGGAATTTCTGTTGCTACTGCAAAATAACCGTTCACTATAGGCGAAGGCTGGTTTATATATACAATTTGCAACCCAGTTCTGGAAGATTTCCATTTCTTGATCTCTGCTTGAGCATATTCCACGTCTACAGATTCTATAAGTTCAAATAAGTTATCTGTCGTCATTGTTTTTGAAAATTTACCATCGCGATGTTTGGTTTTGTGGTTTTAGGATGCATTTCCACGAAAATGTGGTAAAGAAGCTTTTCAGGTCTCATTTCCACAGAAATGTGGTAAAAAGGAGCTTTAGGATGCATTTCTACAAAAATGTGGTTGAAAGAAGGTTTTAGGATGACAAAAACAGTGGTAAAGAAGCTTTTCGGTTTGTGTTTCCACGAAAATGTCGTTTTGTGATTTCAGGTGGTGTTTCTACAAAAATTAACCAAGCTTTCATTCTACAAAAACAGGTTAAGAATTTACATTAAAAACCTCCACAATCATCTCTATGAAGGTTCGTTGAACTCAATGTCATAAGGACTAGATTTCTTTAAAAAGTCCACGTACCCTGAAATGCTATCACACACTTCGGTTTGTTCTTTGCCAATGTAAGACCAAAACAGCTCTTGTGCAGTCATAGAACAGGCTACATACTTGGAAATCATATGGAACTTTAATTCCCAATCAACGGTTTCCCCAAAAAGCCTGTTGTAATCGCCATCCACAGGACCCATGTTTCTTCTATTCAAGATACCCATTTTGTTCAGGTAGTTTTCAAAGGGGTTGATTTTTGGTTTATGAACATGAAGAAACATTGGCTTAGGTATATCTTCAGGTCCGAGAGTTTTCTTGAATCTGGCTACCAAGTCTTCAGTATACCGGTTACTTTGGAAAGGCAGGAGCCTTGAGTCTAAGTTGGCATCTTTGAGCCAAGTTTTCCACTTGTTCATGAAAATAGACGCTTCTTTAGGGCCATATTGTACTAAGGTGGTTTCTACAAATGGCCCGGTGCCATCAGTACCCAGTTTCCAGCCCAATAAGTCAGGAATAACTTCCACTTCAGTGTACGACTCTTTGGAAAGCTGCAAAGCTGGAATTAGAGTATCTTTATCACCCTCCCCCGGACCCCCTTGGTAAAGCAACCTGTAGAAACACTCTTTACCATATAGATTATAGTAAAGTGCCAATGTGAGACTTTTCATGTGTCTGGTTTTTGAAATTACCAATTGGCCGGTTTCGGTGGTTCTGGCAGAAGGGATGCCATGTAAATCGTGATAATTTGCAGAGCTCTTATCCTTGGTGTACTCGGAGAAGTCCCCTTCGTTGCTAATTCCGTCTCTTCTTGCTACCTCACCCACTTCAAACCCTGCTATATCATAGAAAAGCGGTGACGTAGTCCTGTGCCAAACATCGGGCCACAAAACAAATCCAGTGGCAGCAAATTCGTTTCCAATAAGCAAATCGTCAACATTAGCTATTGGGATGTTATCGCTGTCAAGACAAATGACAGTTTCAAACGAAGATGCCACTATTCCTAGAATCTTATTGAGGTATCCATGGTTTTCAGGAAGTCTAGGAAATATTGTGGGAACCTCGTCCTCAAGTGAAATACACTTGGTATTGAACTTGTTCAAAATATTACTACAAAGGTCTTGGTTGATCTCATCTTTGGTGTTGAATACCAATTCAATTGGCAATTTGGAACCCAAGTCTCTTACCTGTAAGATGGTGACCAAAGCCGAACCGAGCAACTGTTTGTTGGTGTTGATGACTATTCCTCTTCCGGTAAAAACACTAGACTTTGTGAAATCATATTGACTCAATTCCACCAACAAGCTATGGTGCTTCTCCCTTAGCACCTTCAACTGTTCCTTGGTTGGCTCGACCCCTTCTAAAAGGTCGTTCATGGTAAACACCTTTTCTGACCTGATGTGCACACCTGGCATGTTCTTACCGGTATTCTCTTTACTGATTTGAACAGTGGGAATGTTCCTTAATAACAATCCATTGAAAATGAAATGGAGGTAGCTGTCTTTATTGGCAATCTGACGGAAATGCTCCATGACATATTCAATGACACTATCATCTACCTTATCCTGAATACCGGGCAGCATTTTCAAAGCCTTGAACAAGTCTTGAGTAATGTACGCCTTGATGGTATCTTCGTTCGACTTTAAGTATTGAACCTTTAGTTCTTCTAGCAAATTCCCAGAAATCTCGGAAAAGGTGAAAACTTCTTTGGTGAATCGATTTTGAATATCTTGTTTTAGTTCTTCCTCAAACTTGACCCTATTCTTCAGCACCTGTTCCTTCAATTCCTGTAAGAGGGTTGCACTGTGCTTCAATCTGATTTCTTCCACCACTTGTCTTAAAGCCTCGTCCCGATCAACACAATCTGTTGAAGCTTTATCTTTGGGTGTCAGCAGAATGGGCGGAAGCTTCATATCTGTGGGAGGATACCTGTAAAGAAACGATACATTGAATACCACTACTAGCACCACTAGCACTAGCAATAATGCTTGCCATCTGTTGACTCGAAACGACGTTAGTCTGGTCATACCAGAAGATTGTAAATTCTAGTTCCACTCAATGGTGTTTGGAGGAATAATTTACAGCTGATTTTCCTGAGCCGCACTACATCCCAATAAGGAATGTAAGAGAATATACAATATTAGCTTTACAAAGCATTACGGAAGGTACAAATAAATTCAATCGAACAAGGAGTACTGTCATCAAGAATAGGATATTTTGTCTAACAGAAAAGAACGAGCTGCTGTTCCGATCCCTGAACTAAAGGATTCTGAACCCTACAGGAATGTCGCAGACACTTCGACACAGGAAGATAGTCAAAGATTCAAGTCAGGTTAAAGAACCTCCAGTGATTTTGAATCGTCAGTAAAGCTTCTGGTATTCCTAAATATTGGCTACGCCGTACAAAATGTGCAAAATCCTACAAAATTGTACTAAATGTGCAAAATATAAAATCCTACAAAATGTGCAAAATACAAAATGTCAAAATACAAAATGTCAAAATACAAAATGTCAAAATCCTCACCCACAAAAGAAGTTGCGAAACTTGCCACTATGAAATTGATTGTAACAAACGGAACCCTCCCAGATAATTCCGATAAAGCTCTTCTACCGGCCTCCGTACTATCCCATGCCATAGATAATTATGGAGAATCGCTTCCGCATCCTTTGATGTTTAAAATATCCTGCCAAAAGCTGACATATATTGGTGTCAAGCAGTTTTCTGCTGCAGAAGGTACAATTGTCATTCCCAAATTTATAAAACAAAAGTTACTGGTTGAAGATGGCGATACGGTGGATATTGAAATTGCAGAGCACATCCCTAAAGGAACGTTTCTAAAACTAAAACCGTTACAGTTTTATCAGGAAGTGCATAACTGGAAGTACTATCTTGAGTCTAATCTAACTAACTTTTATACGGTCTTGACAAAGAATGACGAGCTTGTCATAAACGACTACCATCTAGCAATAGAGGACTGCAATTCTGAAACAGTAAGTATTATAGATACTGATATTGTCTTGGACATCGTTCCGTTGAATGATATCATGGCGAACCAGCAGTTAAACTTCAACTTCGATAAGTCGATTTCCATGAAAGTTGGTGACAAAATAGACTGTAAGCTCATACCATTCAATATTGACCCGAATATCCAGGCGTACAAAATGGATTTGATGGATATAAATACCAGCATTGAAATCAAACTAACGACTGCAGACGATATAACCAATGTGGATATCTTAGCAGGGTTTGAAAAATTAGTTACCCTAGAGAACTTTAGGTACGCTACAATGAATCAGGACAACCAAGTCACGAAACAGGTCACCATACCGTACAGTGTGATAGAAGAAATCAAAAGCAAATGTGAATACGACTCAGCTCAGGGTTTTGAAGGTGATGAGATTTCGAAGTGGGTTTATATAGTGCCATTTTCATGGGAAGTCACTAGCAATGTTAGCTTAACGATTGAATATCAACTGGATTCAATTGACATGGAAACTGACCAAGAAGAAGTGAGACACGAGGAAACCCAATGCAAAAACTGTAACAAACGAATAACCATAGACAAAATGCCACTTCACGAAGCATTCTGTTTCAAAAACAATGTAAGATGTGATTGTGGAGAGATATTTTTAAGAAAGATCCCTGATGATCACTGGCACTGTCCAGAATGTTTCCAGCATTCCAGTTCTCCTTTATTCAAGTTCAAACACGAAAAAATGAATCACCAAAACCTCAAGTGCACAAAGTGTAATGATCAAAAAGAGTACTCTAATTACGTGGACTTTGTGATAAACCATGTTCCAGAATGTCCTGAAAAGTTACATGAGTGCAAGTTTTGTCATTTGATCGTACCGCAAGGACAGGCGACATATCTAGACAGATTTGAAGGATTGACCAACCACGAAAACACCTGTGGAAACAAAACCGATGAGTGCTTCAAGTGTGGTAAATTGATCAAGCGAAAAGACCTCAGAAAGCATGTTCAAATCCACCAATTTGACAACCAGAGCACGAATGCCGAGTTCAAGATCAGGTTTAATAAATGTAGTAATGAAAATTGTGTGAATGTGATAACTATTTCCAGCAATGATATGAATTTGTGTGAAATGTGCTTTGGGCCACTTTACAATACCGTGTACGATCCGAGTAACCTTAAATTGCAAATGAGAATAGAGAGGAGGTACGTGTTGCAATTGAACAAAGGATGTGACTACGAGAGCTGCAACAATATTTATTGCAAGAGAAATAATTGTAGTTTTCAAGGGATAAAAGAAATCATGCAGTTTATAAATAACGAACTCATGATTCAAATTTCACAGCCCAAGCTTCCGATTAACAAGACACGAGACACGAAAGCGAACAAGTTGTGGTTTTGCGTGAATGATAGTATGAACAATAAGGTGAGATTGTACAATAGTTTCAAGCAGGATTATGGGTTGGAAATGGTAGCGAAGGGATTGGGAGAAATCCAGGAAGTTGACAGTGGGACATTGGAGGGGTGGTTGAAGTGTAATGCATAGAATTTAATTGGGAAAGATGGAATCTACAGCAATAACAAAAGTTGAAGGTAGAGAGCTTGGGGTACAGATAGTTTAAAGAACATAAGAGAAACAAACTGATACAAACCGGGAACAAATAGACACAAAGAGCAAGTACAAACGACACTTAATCAAAAAAATAAGACTAGTTAGCTACAGAATTAACAAATAGACAGATCGTAACAATATAGAACAAACTATAAAATCGAATAAAGGTCGTAAACCTTAAAAAATGCTCGTATGAAAAACATACCTAAAAAAGAAGTGTCTTGTGACATAAAAATGAACCTAGATAGTACTAAAAATAGTAGCAAAATAAACAACCTACCAGCCGAATAAATCCACATCATTACCTACATTAATCTCATCTTGTTAACGTAATACACGTTGTCATCAAATGATATCTTCATCGTAATCTCATCACCGCTCGTTTCATATTTCAATTTGTAAAATCTACACTTTACCCAAAAATCACAAAACTCCAACCACAACTCTAATCCCACAAATAACCTGCAAATAACCTACAAACCTACAAACCTACAAACCTACAAACCCACAAACCTAATGCCGTTCACTGTGGAGTCTCTTAGTGTCACACGCCAAACCGTGTACGGACCAGCGCCGCTTCTACACAGGACAACCATTTAAAACCGCATTCTTATCGCCACAAAAAATCCTTATCATCCCTACTTTTTACCCTTAGAAACGTAAGGACCCCCTCGAACCAATGTTATTATCAAAGTCAGTTGCGCTTTCCATTCTTGCCACCCTTGGAGTCCAAGGGTTGTTGATTCCTTCTGTTGAAGAAATCATAGATGTGTTTGGTGACGCTTCCGCCAAGGTCGAAGCCGCCAAACACTCCCTTTCCAACGCCCTCAAGCATGAGGTCTCCGACTTGAAGGACTCTACTGCTAAGATCTTGAACAAGTTGGATATCAAGTTGGTTTCCACAGATGCCGCTGCCCCAATGTTGCAGGTTTCCAACCAAAGAGAACTAGTTGCCAACAAGTACATGGTCATCTTCAAAAATGACGTGACCGATGCCGAAGCTAGTTTTCATCAGGAATGGGTTGCTTTGCAACACATCAATCTGATTGCAGACTTTGAAAAGGATCACGAGTTTTTCATGTCCACCAAGGACTTCCAGTCAGAGGGTGGTATCAAAGACACCTTCAGAATCGGCGACTCGTTGTCGGGTTACTCTGGTTACTTCACCAAGGAAACCGTTGATTTGATCAGACGCCATCCTTTGGTCAAGTTTGTTGAACAAGATTCTATGGTCTATGCCTCAGAGTTTGATACCCAAAAAGATGCTCCTTGGGGTTTAGCCAGAGTTTCCCACAGACAACCTTTGAGTTTGAACTCTTTTAACCAGTACTTGTACGATACCGAGGGTGGTGAGGGTGTTACTGCCTACGTCATCGATACCGGTGTCAATGTTGACCACGAAGAGTTTGGCGGAAGAGCTACCTGGGGTTCTACCATTCCAACCGGCGATGCCGATGTTGATGGAAATGGTCACGGTACTCATTGTGCTGGTACTATTGGTTCTGCCTCCTACGGTGTTGCTAAAAAGGCGGATATTGTTGCCGTTAAGGTCTTGAGATCCAATGGTTCTGGTACCATGTCCGATGTGGTTAAGGGTGTGGAATTCGCTGCCAAATCTCATCAAGCTGCGGTTAAAGCTGCTAAAAAGGGCTTCAAGGGCTCCACCGCTAACATGTCTTTGGGTGGTGGTAAAGTCGCTGCCTTGGATATGGCGGTTAATGCTGCCGTTGCTGCTGGTTTGAACTTTGCTGTTGCTGCTGGTAACGAAAACCAAGACGCCTGTAACACCTCACCAGCTGCTGCTGAAAACGCCATTACTGTTGGTGCATCCACCATTTCCGACTCAAGAGCCTACTTCTCTAACTACGGTAAGTGTGTTGATATCTTTGCTCCAGGCTTGAACATTTTGTCCACCTACATCGGCTCCAAGTCTGCTACCGCTACTTTGTCTGGTACTTCCATGGCCTCCCCACACATTTGTGGATTATTGTCATACTTTGTCTCATTGCAGCCATCTGCTGACTCTGAATTTTTCACTGCTGCCGACTCTGTTTCCCCAGCTCAATTGAAGAAAAACTTGATTGCCTACGGTTCCAAGGGTATTTTGACTGACATCCCAGAAGATACTCCAAACATTTTAGCATACAATGGTGCTGGTCACAACATTACTGATTTCTGGAGTGCTGAAACCTCTGGTTCTGCCAAGTCTGCTATCGGGGCAGCCCTTGAACACATCTTGTGATATAAGATAGAGCATGTTTTGTTGAATGTATGATTTTGGAAGTTTACTTACCAAAGACTCGGTGCAATTGACCCACAAGTCTAAGGCTGCTATCATTTTTTAACTCTACCAATGTGTTTGTTTGGAATCTCTTTGAATATTCTCAAATGTCCTCCCGTCACCGAATTTTACTCTTTATCTTTCAGAATCAAAATCTCACTTTTTCTATCTTGTTCCAAACTTCACTTCAGTGACTACTTCAAGCTATCCAACTTATAGTATCATAGGCCCTGTCACACGTCTACCGACCTGCACATATACCATAGTTCTGTAAGAATCCGCCAGTGTGAAACCCGATATTGCCCTTTTTTAATTTCGAAGGCAACTTAGTAATACGATAAGAATGTCTACTCCAGCTAAAAGAAGACTCATGCGTGATTTCAAGCGTATGCAACAGGATGCTCCGTCGGGTGTGTCTGCATCGCCGTTACCCGACAACGTGATGACATGGAATGCTGTCATTATAGGTCCTGCCGATACTCCTTTTGAAGATGGAACCTTCAAGTTAATCTTGCAGTTCGATGAACAATATCCCAACAAGCCACCTACTGTGAAGTTTGTCAGTGAAATGTTCCACCCAAATGTGTATGCCAGTGGTGAATTGTGTTTGGATATCTTGCAGAACAGATGGTCTCCGACCTATGACGTCTCCAGTATACTTACCTCAGTCCAGTCCTTGTTAAACGACCCAAACATCAGTTCGCCTGCCAATGTGGAAGCTGCAAACTTGTATAAAGACCACCGTTCTCAGTACATTAAAAGAGTGAGAGAAACCGTCGAGAACAGTTGGAATGATGAAGACGATGATGAAGATGAAGATGACGAAGACGATGACGATGTTGAGATTTCTTGATTGATCTTGTTAATCTTACATATGACGTGTATAGTAACTATTTACAAATATTATTAAATTCAGTACTTCAAAACAACCACAAATAGTACCACTTACGACGCTTGGATTCTTCAAGCTCTTTTTGCTTTCTGAGGGCTTCTTGTTCTTGCTTCTTTATGTGCTCAAGTCTCTGCTGCTCGTAAACATCAACCACCTTTACTTCAACGGGCTTTCCGCTTTCTCCAACAAACTTGTCTCTATATAAAGCACCCAAAGTAAAAGCTAATGCCAAGTATACAAAAAACTTGGTGACTCCATCTAGTTTCTTTACGTCAAATTGGTGTTTTCTGATGTCAGTTAAACGAAGGTCTCTTTCCGGTAATTGCTTGACTATGTCATTAGCAAGTCTCATGGAGCTAGACCTCGATTCAAAAGGTAAGTCCCATGGTTCTTCAGTTGTCCTCCAGTTCTCGAACTTCTCTCTAGGACCCCAGTTACCGTAGGCAATGTAGTATCCCAACTTCTTTTCCTTTGGAGTTAATTTGTTCCAGTTTTTGTCGAATTTTTCCTGTAATTCTTGTATTATTTGTCCTTGGTGCAATAAGTTTAAACTGTCGAACAACTTGGGATTCTGGTAAATAGGATAACTCTTTATCACTTCGGTTTCTTTATCATCAGAGTCTGGAGAAAGCATGCTTCCCATATCTTTAATGGATTGCATGGCCAAATCTGCCGCTTCTTTCTGTCTTTTTTGTAATTCCTGGGGGCTCAACTTTTCATCTTGCTTGGTTTGAGTTATATTTGGCTTGCTGACGCTTGATTTGAACCTGATCACTGGTGCACTGTTTCTAGTGAGTCTCAACATTGAAAAATTTCTCACACTTTTGTGTATTTTATGTTTTTGTAGATGTGATGTGAATTTCACTGGTTGTGAATCGGTGAGTATGAAACGGGTTGTGCTTGTCAGGAGTTTCTAGTGAGAGCAAATTACCCACAGACCGTTTATGAGATCGAGGTAGAACTTTTTACAAAAAAATGTTGAATCCAAAGACATTTTGGACTGTACTGACCCAAAATCATACTCATGTACATCTCCTTTAATTTGAAACCGTCTCCTTTAATTTGAACCATCTCCTTTAATTTGAACCATCTCCTTTAATTTGAACCATCTCCTTTAATTTGAACCATCTCCTTTAATTTGAACCATCTCCTTTAATTTGAACCATCTCCTTTAATTTGAACCATCCCTTTAATTTGACAACACCTACTCTTTTGTATTTGAATTTTGACATATACTCAGTAAAATTAGCAACTACAGCCTAAATAGTTTACCTATTGTGGTAACCAGGAAGGAAATGTACACTGAATGTCACATCTTAAACTTGAAATCCCTAGCAGAAACGGGTATTAGCAGGGATACACCACGTCCTCATGTCAAATGCATTTATACATCAGTAGGACCCGAAAACTTTGAAAGAGAGTGAAGTAAACTATATGGCTTTAACAGTATGATGTTCACCATAAGCTCGCCTGGCTAGCTCAATCGGCTAGAGCGTGTGACTTTTAATCACAAGGTTGCGGGTTCGAGTCCCGCGTCGGGCTTCTTTTTAAATGCTAGTTCATTTTTTGCATCCTAGTTTAGTGAACTACAGCTTCAAAGATAATACCTTGGCTAATCATTAATCATTTACATTTATACAAAATCTAATTCTCGACCTCAATTCTACATAATTCTATTCATGAACCGGCCCATGGCAATCATAGGAGCACATACTGCTTTTACCATCATACAAAGTGCATCGATCAAGAGACTCAATTCGTACAACATCCACATGAATATCACAAGCTCTATCAATATCACCACTGTCTGCAAGTTCGGAAACGTTTCAGCAATTATGTCAATAGGTGCAAATATGATCTTCATCAATTTAATCGATTTTATCATACCATTGATATTGGAAATGATATTCCTGGCACCTTGGGAAGTGTCGATGTAAAGAGATGTCCGTTTAGGTTTCATGAAGTTGGGGGAACCCATCAGGTCTGGATAATCCATAGAAGAAAATGAGGTTGGTGGAACCGGTTCTAGCTCTCCTGTTTCACGATTAAGGTACAATTCCTGATCAAAAGTATCCATATCTGCATCGTCTTCAACTTCAATCACGAATTCCTGGGAGTTGTCATCAGTGGGAAAATCAAATAAAGACTGAGGTAACGGTTCGTCAATAGTAGCCACGCTAGCTTTACCTATTCTCTCAGATCGTTGAGACAAGGGTGGTGTATTTGGAGCAGTATTTTGGGGATCAAAGAGATTGGATGCAGGCTGGTTCCACATTTTCCGGACCTTCAGCATGTTTTTGTTGAACTTTTTCAACTGTTCTTTTGACATCTGGATCGTATTGGATTGTCGAGGAATTACACCCATCCTTCTTAGCGGATTTGGGGTGGGTACAGGAACAATTGTTTTGACTTGTTCAGGAAGCAGAATAGTTGCAATTTCGTCGGGCACAGAAGTGATAGATTGGGGTTTTGCTTTGGGTACGGCTTGTGGTTGCTCATATGTCACCCATGACAAAAGATAGTTCCATGCGGGATGAAAGTTAGGATTCGGTCCGGCTTGCAAGTTATTTACATCATGTGGCTCTTCAATTATAGGACTGGGCATAGGTTCGATATGTGGCAGCGAACCCTCTATTATCTTCATCTCTTCTTTTTCCTGGCGCTTTTTCTCCTTTCTTTTCTTGTCTTCGATTTCGAATCTCCACTGTTTCTCCATGTTATTGAAATAGTCCTTACCCAATTCCTTTTTAAGCTGCTTAGTTTTGGTTTTCCATAGCTTTTTAAACTTTTTTCTGGTGGTTTTCTCTGGCTCGGCACCATATACATCTGGATCTTCGTTAAAGGTTTGTATTTTCTCGTACTCAGAGTCATCATCACTTGGAGCAGTTACGAACACCTCATTGGTGACATTAGGATTGTTCTTATTGACATAATAATCATAGTTATCGTAGTCATCTTTTCCTAGTTTGACTTGCATGGTTTTAAATGCCTTTTTGAGCTTCTGGTTTTCCTGTTGTTGTTTGACTTTCTCTGGATCATCAAACACCACTTCGATAGGGTTGTACACTCCTGAGACCTCATCTGCATCCTGGAAAACCTCGTTGAAAGTCTTGTGGGTGTAATTTGTTGGTTTGTAGAACTCTGCTTCATCGTATCGCTTCTTTTGGTTGATGTAGTAACCATCAGGCTTGGGTGGACTTTTAAATCTGGAGTTTTGTCTTATTCTCGTTGGCTTAGGAATTCGAACGTGATGGTGGTCATTGTAGTAGTCACTGTATCTAGATTCTTCGTCATAATAACTATCGTAGTCTTGGGCCATTCGTCTGTTATCATAATATCCATTATAATTATGTCTGGCATGTCTTCTGGAATCTTGTGAATAGTCATCCTCGTAATATCTTCTTCTTCGAGGTTGTCTTTGCTGGCTTTTCTGTAAGATATTCAAATCAGCAGGCGTAATCTCCTCGTGCAACTCATCTGGATCAAAGTTGGCCATGAAACCTTCTGGATCGTAATGGGATGCTTCTGCAATTGAACTGTCGTCGTCAAGCATCTGGGATGGGGTTTCGGCTATAAACTTGTAGTTGTCTTGTGCCTTCAAGAGTTCATGGGATTTGTCTGGAGTAGATTTGGGGCTCTTGGGATTGACGTTATCTAAATAAGTTGAGGTGTAATAACCTTTACCCGTGACATTCATGTTCAAAACACGGTGGCTATTTGTTTTGAAAAAGGGAAGCGATATGTGACAACCGAATGCTGCAACACTACTAACTTCAACAACACGTAATTTGTCAGGAAGAAGTGTTTTGGAAGTAAGATGGGATGACTTGGATCAAATAATCACAGGTGGCTGGTATCATATGTGCAGGATGGGTTATGTGGATTACGTAATAGGTAAACTTGAATACGCCGAATCAATACGACCGAATCCATACGACTGAATCCATACGACCGAATCAATACCAACAGAATCCATACCAACAGAATCAATACCAACCGAAACGTATCATGACTGACTGGTTTGGGCATTTGGATACAAAATACATACTTTAGTTTGAACAGGATAAAATACTCCATAAATCTCAGTCTCAAAATGTCTCAAAATGTCTCAAAATGTCTCAAAATGTCTCAAAATGTCTCAAAATCAGTCTCAAAAAACACAAATGTCAATGATAAGAACACAGACGCCCATAGTCAGGCCCATAAAATCAGTCAGACCAATAACAACCACGCCCATAGCATCAACCAGACCCATAACAACCCAAACCTACTCCAAAGACATCACGCCGTTTTCCTACATCGACGATGACTTCCTTTCCACTCATAACAAACAACAAATTGCAAAGTACCTCAAAAACCTAGGCCCGTTTCCTACCTACTCCAATATCCTCAACCCCCAACACTTTTACCAAAACGAAGTGCTTATGAAGTATCTTCAGATGAGTCCACATCCAGTGTCACTTCGACAACTTGCTGGCTACGGAAAGAAGCTTACCAAAGAAAAGATTCTACACTCTGCAAACTTTGTAAGACTGGAACTTCCCATCAGATTGGCTATCCGAATCAGAGACTTGCAAACCTTGCCGTTTGGAATCGTCAACAACTTCCATTTCAGTCAGATATACGAAAGCTACTACCACCTGTTCAATGCTTTCAGAAGAATGCCCAAGATAACCAGTCTTCAGGAGAACGACAAGTTCTGCAACCAGCTCTCGTTCATGTTGGATGATCATGTTTTCAACTTGTCCCACTTGATGATGGGAGCTTTGGAAGTTTCGATTTTGCAAAACTTTCCTCAGAAAGAACTAGATCAGTTCATGAGCTCCATGATCAGATCAAGAATCAGTAGAAGAGTTATTATAGAGGAGCATTTGTCTTTAACTGAAAACTATAGCTCCAAGCCTCAGGAAACAAAGCCTCCGGACTACATTGGGGAGATGTTTGACGATTGTAACGCTGTGGAGCATTTGCAGATTGTCAGTGACTTGGTCAAGGACTCAATGGTGAACATCTTTCCAAAGGAAAACATGCCGGACTTGGAAATCGAAGGGGATTTGCATGTTTCTTTTCCTTTCATGAAACCACATTTGCATTACATCTTTGGAGAAATCTTAAGAAATAGCTACGAAGCGGTGATCAAGAGACACGGCGACAAAACTAGTAAGAAATTACCTGCCATCAACATCACAATCGTCAATACAGCCAATCAAATCATCATCAGAATTAGTGATGAGGGTGGTGGAATCAACCACGACAAATTGTCAAAGATCTGGTCGTTCGGAAAGAACCCGGAGAACTCCAGAAAGTCGCTTGCCAACTTCCACAGAATCCCAGGCTTGCAATTGTATTCCAATTTGAAGGTTTCACCTCATGGAACTTCCATCATCGACAAACCAAGCTTATCTGAGACAACGGTAGGAGATATCAATTCCAGTCAGTCTACCAAAACAAAAACTTCGACCTTGGAGAAGTTGATCTCCAGACCTTATGAATACAAATTGGGACTTGGGTTGCCTATGTGCAAGGTATATGCTGATTACTGGAACGGTGACTTGTCGATGAATTCTCTAGAAGGCTACGGTTGTGATACTAGTTTGACTTTGAGTAAGTTGGGCATGTATAGCAACATCACTCAATTGGATAGAGCTTAGTAACTTGACATTTTTTCAGTTATAACTTGACATTTTTTCAGTTATAACTTGTACATTTTTCTCCATTCGTAACTTATATACATTTTTCAGTTATAACTTGTACATTTTTTCAGTTATCTTCATATTTTTCCCATCTACGCCATTTCTTCAGTTAATACTTTTGATCTCAAACATCTCAAAAATCTCAAATATCCATGTCGAATAACGTAGTGTCGATATCTTCACTTTTGTCAAGTGGAGATGCTGGTGAAGCACCACCACCCGTGGAACCACCTGTGATACAACCAGCCAGCAATGTCAAAAGTCTTGTTTCGATGTTTCAGCCCAATATCAAAATCGGAGGTCCAGAGAGCCCAATAACAATCGTAGAAGACGAAATACCTCGGGTGTGTAAGCCAACTGCTAAAAAACCAAGGGCTCCAAGGGCTCCGCCACGTCCCAAGGTGGCTAAGGAACCAGTAAACCATAACTTAGTCAAGCAATTCCAGACAGATTTCCAGTTCGAGGTTCCCAATAAAGCTTCAATCAGTTCTATAATGAACTTGGATAGCTCGCCATCCCCAGTTATGGCACCAGTGGCTAATTCTGCAGTTCCTACCACCATAACACCCATAAATGCACCGGTAACACCGCAATTGCCTGGGGTATCACAGCTAATAGCCCCTTCAAAGCAGAACCCTCCAATAGAAGTGAAGTCACCAAAGAAAAAAGCCCCTGCCAAAAGAAAGGCAGAACCCAAAAAGAATAGCACCAACAAAAAAACCAAGACTCCAGTGCCAGAAATAACCGCAAAACCTCAAGAGGTAATTAATCTTCCACCACCCACCTTGATAGATGTAAGTAAAGAGGAAGAAAAGGAAGCGAAAGAACCACCTCGAGAGCTCGAATTGGGCAAAAAAGAAGAGATAAAAGAGTTGCCAATAATAGCGTTGAACATACCGTTATTAGACCCCAAAAACCCACAGGCTGGGAAAGCTGAAGTTGTAGTAAATGTGCTCAAGTTGGCAGAAGATAAATACGGCTGGGCAACCATACATCCAAATGCCAAATCAGCTTTAGAAGTGATGGACGAGTCAAGTGACGATGATCTTGAAGAAGATGACGACGATGATGACGATAATAAAGAAAAAGAAGACAAGGTAAAGGAGAAAGAAATGGAGAAAGAAAACAAAGAAGAAAAGAAAAAGGAATTGACAGAAGAACAATTAGTCAGACAACATGAGACTAGAATGAACAGAAAAGTCGGTAAATACGATTACTTGGATCCTTTCATAGATGATAATGAGTTGCAGTTGGAAGAAGGCATTACTTCTACTAAGGAAGGATTCTTTGTATACTGGGGTCCTATTGTCGATGACAGGAATAATACCAAAAAGGCCACCAAAGGAAAGAGATGAATTGAACCATATAATATATTTTCTTATGTAGAGATTACAAGGATTATACTCTATCGATTGTCAAAAGCAACATATCTGCCACATTTAAATCGTTGGCCGAATCCTTGTAGTGAACCTTAACATCGTTTAAAATCGAATTTAATGACTTCTTGTAGTTGTCCACCTTGGATTTATTTTCTTTGAACGACTTTTCGTTTTTCAACACCACCAACAAGTTCAACAACGCTGAGAGCGGCGACAAGTACTGGTAGTTGATTCTGAAGACCTTGTAGTCTGTTTCTACCTCCGTATCACTACCGGTATTATTTACTTCTTCAACAAAGCAGCTGTTTGAGGTTTTCTTGATGGTTGCTAAGATATCCAAGAACCTTTCTTCATCCAATGTCAAATATTTCTTACTAGCTTGTACGTCACGTTTTGGCAACGGAGGTTTTTCAGCAGTTTTATCTTCAACTTCTAATTTCAGCAAGGATTGAGTCAATTCGTCTTCTGAAAATTTATCCTTTATCAACAAATCTTTCAAAACACCCACCAAGGCTGCTTTGATTGAAATAAATGGACAATTCGAGATCGAATCCATGATGAAATCGTAACAAATTTGTTCGGGACTCAAAGTTAACATCTTAGTCAACAAAGTAAGAACTACAAATCTAAAGTTTTTGTAGTAAGAATCAGGGTTTTTGGTCATAATGAACAACAAACAATTGAAATACACCCTCAACAAAGTACTTGGAATGGAACTAAGTTCCAAGTTCACGCCCTCGGTAGTCTTTTCATTTACCAGAGTTTGTAGTGCCATCCAGTTCCAGCAAACACACAAGTCATGCAACCCTTTATTGTTGAAAGAGGCCTCGGTTATCATGGGTACAATTAATCTGATGGTAACCAAAATACTTTCCTTCAAGCTCAACTTAAATGGTTTAGGATATACAGATTCGAGGTATTTGTTGTAGTAAAGTAATATACCCAAATCATTAAGCTTGAGCTCTTTGGAATCGGAAATTGAAGTTAATAAGTTAGCCTGGAAGTCTTTTACGATAGTGTTGAATACCTTCAGGGTTAACTCATCGTCATCGCTTGCAGTCAGTTTAAAGTCAAATTGATGAAACATTTCGTTTGTAGAAGCAATGAATTTATCCTTCACAGCCACCAAATCAATGTCATGACTGAGGCACAACTCATGGAATCTGTCTAACACAGACATATCATCATGGCTTCCCAAAGACTTACCACTAATCTTTTCATAAATTAACTCCGAGACTAGAGGTGACCAGTTCTTGCACGCCAAGTAGATAGTCTGAGAAAGCAACCCATTTATCAACTTCTGTTGCAAGTACTCTTCGTCGTCCTTGATTTGGCGCAACTCATCGGAAGTGTATTCCTTCAAGGCTTCTGTACTAGGAAGGGGTAAAGAATTGTAGTTTCTGCAAAAGGAGTATACTCTTTTCAACAAGAACTCCAAGCCGTGACTTTCGAAGCTATTAAAGTTGGAATAAGTGAAGTTTATCATAGCACTTACAAACATCGATAAGAATCTGCTAGGGTAAAGGGTTTCTATCTTCTTGAAACTAGAAGAAACCAATTCCAACAAACAGTACAACTTGAGGTCTAAAAACTTCTCTCTTAGATGATAATTATCGGTCAGCACGATGTCATGTATGCTAACAGTATTCAACAATTCGCAACTCTTCAACAATAGCTCTTTGGGGTTCCCATAATTAGCCAATATTTCAAAAATCTTCAACACCTTATAAGTACAAGGACTTTGTCTCAAGGAGCTAGTAAACTCAAAGTCAGAATCCAAGTAGTTCAAGATCAAACTGGGGATATCCCAGCCAATTTCGTAGGTCAACTCCTTATTGTTTGCTAATATCGTTTGCAATCCTCCTAGTAAGGTTTCACGTTCTTCATAGGTATACTTGTCGATCTTAGATAATTCAATGTCCAACAATGTGCTGTAGGTCAAGTAGTCTTCAGTGTCAATAGCATCTTGTGCCGCTTTTGCTAGGTTTTCCACGACTTGCGCAAACGAGATATCTTCAATGGTAGTGCTTGAAGTCTCGCTTTCTGTATCACTCATTTCTTTGAAGGATGTGTTATGTGTTGGTAAATGTCCTTGCCGCCGTGAAGCTTAATTATGACTGATATTTTAAACCGCGCGCATGTCTTTGCAGAGCGACAGTGATTCTGATGAGGATATAGAGGTGAAGTTGGAGGTTACAAGAAGCCATGGTGTCACAACACCACCAGCTGATTCAATTGGGGCAGGTGGTGAACAAACTGAAACAAACGACAAAATAACCATCAGATTCAAGCCTATAGGTTCGACAGCAGCGATCCAGCCAAACATGTTTAAGATCTCTGCTTCTCAGTCAGTTGCCACAATAATACTGTTCCTATGTAAGAAGTTGAAGATTAAATATGTGTATTTGTATATTCTTAATTCTTTTCTGCCAAATCCCGACGAAAATTTGGGAGAATTGTACCGGAACTTTCAAGTCAACGGAGAGTTGAATATTAGTTATTGTAATAACATTGCTTTTGGTTAGAATAGCTAGTGTTGAGTGTTTTTGAGAGTAGGTTAAATGCTTGAGTGTTTTTAAGAGTAGGTTAAATGTTTGAGTGTTTTTAAGAGTAGGTTAAATGTTTGAAGTGTGTTAAAGGTTTGAAACATGAAAAACTAGCAATCTAAAAGTATTAAGAATATATAAATACACAAGAACATTTCAAACCACAGAAATCAGTTGCCCATATTGAAAAGCTTGTGTCTAAACTTAGTTCAAATGACCCACATAGTTTCCTGTCATATAGTCAATGTGAACAAAAGCTCTTTCGACATTTGGTAAGGTCTCTAACATGTACTGCAAGGACTCGGCCACATCATGGTTATCTTTAAATGGCAAGTCCTCAAACACCAAGTCGATTTCAACATTCAAGTTGTCTCCAACATGGTACACTTTCAAGGCAGTGATCTTTTTGATAGAGGTAGAAAACCGGTAGCACAAGTACAAAATCACCTTATAGTCCAATTCAGAGGCTTTGGCACCGGTCAAGTTGTTGATGTGTTCCACGGAGATTTTGAACCACTCCACAATAATGTACAAAGAAAGTCCAATAGCACCCACCGGATCAATCCACCAGATGTCGAAGTGAATGCCAATAGTTGGAATTATGATGGAAAACAAGTTGAAGATAACGTCAAACTTGGCATCTTGGGCCAAGGCATTAATGGCAGTAGAGTTGTTTCTCAGGCAGTACAAAAAACAGCCAAACTTCAACAAGATGGTTAAGCCCATGATGCCAATAGATAGATTATCCATTACAATTGGCTCTGGATTGAAAAGTTTTCGGACACTCTCCTGAATAACCTGAACGAACGAAACGATAATGATGATAGCCAATATCAACACACTCAAGGGATTCAATCTCGATTTCCCCACTGGATACTTGAATTTGTTGGTGGTTTCGGTATCTGATAGCTTATTAGAAATGTATATGATGAATGTAGACAAGAAATCCAACACAGAATCAATTAAAGACGCTATCAAAGTGATGGAATTAGACATCAACGCAATGATAAGCTTACCCACCAACAACAAAAAGTTGATGAAGAAGTTCACCAAAATGATAGCCAAGATCTCTCTGGAGTTATTGATTTCCTCGTCTTTGTCGATTTCGATGGGGTTTCTTTTATTTCTGTACAGTTCCTCTTCGGAGTAATTAGTCAAGATGTTCAAGTGGGACTTCTCGTCATCCAAAAACCTGTCTATTTTGGTGAACTTTTGGATCAAGTATTTCTGTTTCTCATAGAACTCCTTGAGTTCAGATCCCTTGACACACCCCACATCTTTAACAAAGTCCTGCCATTCACAGATCTTTTTGAACTTTCCTATAAGCCTCTGAGGTCTGGAAAACACGATTTGAAAGTCCCGGTCAGTTGACATTCTTCTCAACGTGGTTATGGAACCAGGATTGTTGATAACCGACTGGTAGAGCTCGGAAACTCCATTGAACAAAGGACTGGACTCGTTCATATTAAACCTGAGCAATCCACACTCAGAAACGGCTATGCTGTAACCTCGAAAATTAAAATGCAGCCAAAAATTGCAGAAATTGCAGAAATGAAACAAAAATTGAACAAAAATTACTTTAAAAGGAAAACGGGAAACAAAAAAAAAGGGAAAGAAACCCAAAACACCACTAAAATTAAACCGAAACTAAATTCCAATAACAACCACTCACTATCCAGCACCCATAATAAACTAAGCCAGATTCCCTTTTGAGCCTCACACTTATCATCGCACTGAAATGAGTCAAATAATCGTTATCGCTACCGAAGGTTCATGAAGCATTTGCATACATAAATATAATTATAACTCATATCCATTACTCATATATCCATTACTTAATATCCACTACTTAATATCCACTACTTAATATCCATACTCATACTTTTACGGCATGATCACCAAAACATCCGTCAGCATCCGAAACTTTGCCTTGAAGTTTGTGAATACCGACCAACTAAAGTTCGCCTCGTTTATCATCTCCCTATTATCATGTTTGACAGCAGGCTCGATTCTATTGTTTCCTATGATGTCAGATGAACTCATAGACAACTGGGGCTTCAAGGTTTTCCAGGTCAATATCATATCTTCGGTATCACAGTTGGGAATGTACCTTTGTCTTCCAGTATTGGGGTACTTATCAGACATCCACGGCACAAACTTGTTGGCATTCTTATCGATCATGTTACTTGTGCCTGCGTACTTCATCAACATGGTTGTCATCAGTATAGGCGCCGAATACTTGCACCATGTGCAACAATTGGCGGTGTTTTGTTTGACGTTTGGGGTAATTGGTTTGGGCACGTCGTCGCTCTACTTTGCCAGTTTGCTTACGTGCTCCAAGATATATCCAAACAAGAAGGGACTAGCCATCTCGCTTCCAGTTGCATGCTATGGGTTGTCTTCGTTGCTTGGGTCGCAGGTGTTGAAGTTGCAATACTTCCGAAACGGGGGTTTGGATTTGGTCCGGGTGTTTGGCTTTTTCGGAGTGGTTTATTTGGTGGTTGGAATCATGAACTTTTTGGCCACTTCCATCATCATTGAGTCTAAAAAGGTTACTGTTGATGAAAACTCCGAGTTGATTCCAATCAGTTCTATTGAGCCACCCAACCATCATAGCAAGTTTTTGAAGTTCTTGAAGTCTCCTATTATGCACCTTTTACTTGCATCTTTCTTCTTGAACATAGGTCCTTTAGAAACTTTTCAGAATAACTTGAATTCGGTATTGAAGTACAACCACTACGGCAACTTGAGCAAGGAGATTGGCTTGTTGTCGGTGTTCTCCACACTCTCCAGATTAGTGATTGGATTTAGTTCTGATTACTTCAACAAGATCTCGATCTTGGTTTTGGTATTGTTATTGGGATGGTTGAATCAGTACTTGTGTGCTAATTCTGAACTTTCAATTGATATCATTACTATTATAAACGGTATCACCTACGGAGGGGTATTTACAATTTACCCTACGATCATTTCAGAAGAATGGGGTGTTGATATCTTGGGTTCTACTTGGGGACTTTTCATGATTGCACCAGCACTTAGTTCTACTTTGTTCTCGTTGGTCTACGGCTATTTGTTGGACAGATACCACAGCTTACATTTTTACTTCAACTTTGTATGTGTGAGTTTCTTGGTGAGTTTGATACTTGTGGTTGCAATTTATAGAAAGAAAGTACACCACCAGTACTTGTAGTTTCCAGCATCTTTTACGTTGGTAGAGTGATAGATAAACCTTATGCATCAGATTGAACCGTTATCAAATGCTTTTTGTCTGGTGCATTGGACTCCTTTAGTGTCAAGAGCTATTCACGTCTCCTTTAGTGTCAAGAGCTATTTACTGGACTCCTTTGGTGTCAAGAGCTATTCACTGGACTTCTTTAGTGTCAAGACACCCTACACCACCAGACAAGACCACCACTGAATTTTTCCGTGAAAAGTTTTTCCGAGATATGAACGAATATTGACCCAAACCAGAAATAGTAAATGCAAAACATGAGGCGTTATGAATCTCGTACAGCACATGTGCAGACAATGGGTAATAACTCTGGCCACCTGATCTCAAACCCTTCCCCTGAACACGTATTATTTGCTCTACATCATGTGTATAACAAAAACGTGAATGTCGCCGATGCTTTCGTCTCTGGGCTTTTTACAGCCAAAATGGCATATACAAAGCGTGGTATGGATCTGACCTACCCACCACAAATATGTTGCAACCGTATACTCGATAAACTGGAAACGGTAGCATTATCAGGTGATGTTTACCATTTTAAAATTAGAAACAGTTAGGCAGAAGCCAGGAACCTATGCTGGGCGTGAGAAACGGAGATTAAGTCAGCAGAGTTACAGCATTTCAGCTTCATGCCACCACTTCCAACCTCTACCTCTCATCTACCCTCTACGCCTCCCATATACCCTCTACCTTGCACATTCCAACATCCTCTTTGCAAGACTTCCCCCAACAAAGTCCATTGCAATGTCGCAGACACGTAGTCGGTTATGTTCCCTTGGTTTTGTTTTTGCGACGACAATTTTTCGACGAGACAATATAAAGCCATTAACACATCCTCCCAAAATGTTTGAGGTCTATTTTCTCAAGTTATATCACAACTACACACTCGAAAATGAAAGGATTAATCTTAGTCGGTGGATACGGTACCCGTTTGAGACCTTTGACATTAACTTTGCCAAAGCCTTTGGTTGAATTTGCTAACAGACCAATGATTTTGCACCAAATCGAAGCCTTGGCCAAGGCCGGTGTCACTGACATTGTTTTGGCTGTCAACTACAGACCAGAAGTGATGGTTTCCACCTTGAAGAAGTACGAGAAGGAATACGGCGTGTCCATCACCTTCTCTGTTGAAGAAGAACCATTGGGAACTGCCGGTCCATTGAAATTGGCTGAAGAAGTTTTGAAGAAAGACGCTTCTCCATTCTTTGTGTTGAACTCCGATGTGATCTGTGACTACCCATTCGAAGAATTGGTCAAGTTCCACGAAGCCCACGGTGGTGAAGGTACTATTGTTGCTACCAAGGTTGACGAGCCATCCAAGTACGGTGTCATTGTCCACGACAGAGACACACCAAACTTGATTGACAGATTCGTTGAAAAGCCAATCGAATTCGTCGGTAACAGAATTAACGCTGGTTTGTATATCTTGAACCCATCTGTCATTGATTTGATTGAAATGAAGCCTACCTCCATCGAAAAGGAAACCTTCCCAATCTTGGTTGAAAGAAAGCAATTGTTCTCTTTTGACTTGGAAGGTTACTGGATGGATGTCGGTCAACCAAAGGACTTTTTGTCCGGTACTTGTTTGTACTTGACTTCTTTGACCAAGAACGCCCCAGAAAAGTTGTGTAACGAGCCATACGTGCACGGTGGTAACGTTTTGATCGACCCTACTGCTGAAATCCACCCATCTGCTTTGATTGGTCCAAACGTCACCATTGGTCCTAACGTCAAGGTTGGATGCGGGGCTAGAATCCAGAGATCGGTGTTGTTGGCCAACTCCGAGGTCAAGGACCACGCCTGGGTCAAGTCTACTATTGTTGGCTGGAACTCCAGAATTGGTAAGTGGGCCAGAACCGAAGGTGTTACTGTTTTGGGTGATGACGTCGAGGTGAAGAACGAAATCTACGTTAATGGTGCTAAGGTCTTGCCACACAAGTCCATTTCTTCCAACGTTGAGAAGGAAGCTATTATTATGTAGAGATATTAATACCTAACAATATATTTGTATTTTAGTGATTGTTGAATTGTTTTTTCGCGTCGCGCGCCACGTCTATTTACAATTTGCTCCAGCCTTCATTACAGGTGACTCTCAATCCTTCAATTAACGGTTTGGCGGTCGACAAGTAACACAACATCAACAACTTGCCGAATGCTGGCTCGGTGACGGTACCCATAGGTTTGATTTCTCCTGTGGTGGTATTCTGGTACGTGAACGAAACTGACCCATTAGCTTTCTTGGATAATAAAAGAATATGGTTCTTTGGAACTGAGCCTCTGAACTTCAGGAAAACGTCTCTCAACTGGTCCAATCCAAGGTTAACTGACTCGCCAAACTGTTTCTTCAAAGGGTTTGATAAAACCAGCTTGATGAACCCATCTTTCAAATGGGTGAAATCGGTGTTTCTGGTGGGGGAGATTCTAATCTTGAATTCTGCACCATCAACCACCTTTGAAATAACTTCCACTGACTTTTCACTGTTCAAGTCTTCACTCAAGTTATAGTGTTTGAGGATCGCTTTGACTTTATGGGTATCGTTTTGATTCAAGTAGATTCCAATTCCGTAGACATTAAACCCTATAAAAGTCACTTGTCTCATTCCATAACCCAAGATCTTGAATCCATCAATAGCGCATGGAAATGGGTTTAACGATTTATCGATGTTGAAGGTATTGGGGTTTTCTGAATAAATTAACCTGGAAAAAGAGTATTGAGCTACCTGGTTGTAGGTATATGCAGCAGCGATACCTGTACTCAACCCTAAACCGGCTCTTAATAATGTTCTGGCGTTGATGGTCTTGAACATAATTGGTGATAATCAGCAATTTTTGAGAATGAGAATTATTTACACGACTTTTGGTTTATGAGTTTGTTATTACTGCTATTGTTACGGTTTACCGTGTAATACTTGTGATGCTATTTTCCAAGCATATAAATTCTAGTATGTAATGATTTTCTCGTGTACAGCTGCTCAAGTTTATATGTACTCAAGTGTGCTTATATGTACTCAAGTGAGACTCAAGTGTGTGCTCAATGCTTTATCAAACTTCTTTGATCCTAGCACTAATCGCATCTTGACTCACAATAGACAACCCACTCAGAATCTGACTATTGTGTATGAGCTGGTCCTTTGGTAAGCTCAAATTCGAAACCAAGTACCCAAGGAAAGAATCACCAGCTCCAGTAACATTGACAACGTCCAAGTTTTCATTTTCTACAGGAATGGGATAATAATGCACATAGAATGGAAGGCTTTTGTCTACCTTCTGGGTGTTGTATTCAACGCCACAAGTATTGAAAAATTCATATTTGTTTATACCTATGGATAACACCCCTTGCTTGCCTAGTTTGATCAAGAGGTTGTCGAAGTACGGCAACAATTTGAACGATTTCTGGATCAACCCTTCATCGTAAAACTTCTTCAATGCACCTCCTTTCAACAAATCCTTGAACTTGTGAAGTTCCAAGTCTTCGATTATTTCAAACCACTCATCATTGAACATTTCATTTCCTTGCAATTCGGCGTAAATAGAGTCTAATTCGCTAACTGTAGGTGTGATTAACTGAATTGAGTTTTGAATACTCAAGTCTAGTTCGCCAATTCTACTTGACTTGACCACGCTTGTGGGTTCAATGATGATGTTGAAAGGAATTCCGCTTGTTTCTTTGAAGTCAACAATCTTTTGTATGGTTTCGGTGCTCAAGTTGCAGTCTAAGACCACATTCTTTGGTTGACTGTTGGATATTTCCATTTTAACTGCCTCAGAAAAGTCGGTTTCTATAATCTTCATGTCTGCACAAGCAATTATTAATTCTCCATTCTGGTCATGAATCGAACTGCAAGTGGCACTACTGCCACCGGTTTGCTTGACAAGATTGTGGTTCATTTCGATGGCAGATTGTAAAAACTTTCCGGTATAATCATCTCCGATAATAGATACAAACTTTGTGTTCCCACCAGCATAGTAGCTGGCTAAAGCAACGTTGTGACCCACCCCACCAAGTGACTGCTTGGTTGATCCAGGGTTGGAGTCGTTCATATGGTATTTTTCCACCTTACTGATAGTATCAAGTGCTATGGAACCGACAATGAGGTTTTGCACTGTTTCAGTTTGTTCTTTCGGGGTAACCTGGTTGCTTAAAACTGGCTGCACTAGACTGCCTCCCTAAACATTAGTATATATTCCTATAAAGGGTTGGAATTAACGTACCTCTAATGCAGACAACTTCTTTGCAATTTCTGTAGCACATCTGATGTTGTTCTTGACAAAGTTCTTGTTGGAAGTCAAAGAATCACCTTTTGTCATTTCTCCGATTTTCAAAAGCAAAAACGGAGTCACCTGTTTACCAGTGATCCCCTTTTCTTTTGCTTCTTCGTTGGCATCCTTAATGATCTTGTTGATAAAATCAGAGTCAAGAGCATCTTCCGGTGGTGGTGGAACACACACAATGTTTCCAGACTTCAAACCCATTGCCTGCTGATGGTAAATAACCTGAGCAATAGTACCAAAATCAGTAAATGAGTTTGGCGACACCACACCCGATTTCCTAGCATAAAACCCTGGAATTTCAATAGCCCCGGTATCCACGCCGTCGTTATAGGTAGAAACATATACCCCCTGAGTTTCCAAAAACTCCATTGTCAAACCGATATCCAAAATCGATTTAGGACCAGCACAAACCACCGTCACAGGATTCCGGCCCAATTCCACCAAATCATTGGAAATATCCATGGTGTTTTCGCCATCTCTATGAACACCTCCCAAACCACCAGTTCCAAACACTCGGATACCTGCCATGTGGGATAAAATGCTTGTGGACGCAATAGTAGTAGCCCCATTCAATTTGTGGGCCATGACATGGCCAATATCTCTTCTGCTTACTTTGACAGCGTGCTTATAGTTTTCAGTCAAGTATGACAACTGTTCAGAGGTCAATCCCACGTGTGGAACCCCTTTCAAGAACGCAATAGTAGCAGGAATGGCGCCGTTATCTCTGACTATTTGCTCGAATTCAATGCCCAAGCTCATGTTTTCAGGATATGGAAACCCATGGGTTAAAATGGTTGATTCAAGTGAAACAACTGGTTTTTTGTCAGCCAATGCCTGTTTGATTTCCTCGGAAACCACCAATGCTGACGTGCTGAAGGTTCTAGGCTTATAAACTGATGTGACACACCTGAGCATTTTCAGAAACAAAAGTTGGCGCGAAATTCCCATGAGTAGTTTAAACAAGTACAAAGAAACTGGGGATTATTCCAGTTTCAAGCAACTAAGCAGGTGTATTTACGGTCAGGAACACGTCTCGTGGTACACTGAAGCGTTGGAAGCATTGAACAACCAAAGGTTTCTTTTGGATCTTATAAATGAGATCAGATCAGGAACGAGAAAGCCTGCAACCAATACCAAGTTAAGAATTGTGCCCGATCAAGAAATACGACATGACCTCGTATCGCTGGTTTGGGTATTAACCTACTACTACGACGTGCACAAGAATTGGCCGGTGCTAACTGCGTTCATAATGGACTTGTTGAGCGACCATAACATGACTTCGAAGCTCAATGGTACCAGATTGTTGAAACAGTTGCTTGAAAAAAAGGACGTTTCCAAAACAGGCCTAAAACCCATGTTGGATGAGTTTTTATACAGCAATTTGAGCTATTTGCCCCCTACGACTGCTGAAAACGAACAATTAATTGACTTGACGTATGATATTCTTCTCGCCCAAGATAACTTGATAGAACTTTTGAACCGGAATCTTATGTCGATAGATAAAGTTTTTAATCGGTTTGATAGGTCTGTGCACTTGAAGCAACAGCTTGGTGTTTTAGATTCTATAATCGAGAAACTAGACACAAAGGTATTGGTGAGTTTCAACAGAGTCAATTTCATAGTTAACCAAATGCTCATTAATGCTAATATGAACCTTGAAACGGTAGAAGTCCTTTTAGGTATTCAGGGTAGAGTTTTGACGATATTCAACCGAAAAGATGTGGATTGGGAGGGAAAGAAGCTCTTGTATAACTACAGATTTGATTTTATAGGGTGCTGGAAGGTTTTGCTGAGAGTGTTTAGCCCCAGCAAAGTAGAGGAGAACTATGATATGCTTGTTGAAATAGGAGCCGAGTTGGGAGAAGTGGTTGAAATGACGCTTGAGTAGGTTTCTACTTCACACAGTAAAATAATATATACACTATTTACAGACACTCATACATCTACTGCTGTTTTGCTGCTGTTTTGCTGCTGTTTTGCTGCTGTTTTGCTGCTGTTTTGCTGCTGTTTTACTGCTGTTTTACTGCTGCTGGTTTTGCAATGCTTGCACAATCTTGATGTTTGTATCCAAAAAACTGTTCATACAGTTTTTCAAGCAGTTTTCGTCGTTGGCACTCAAGTTAGCAGCCATACCACTATTCTGGTTACATTTCTTGAAACACATGTCGGTGAAGCCGTGGATAGACATCTGGACCTTGGACTTGGCATTTTCACTCTCAATAAACGTCAAAATCTCCTTTCTGGAGCCTTCGTCAAGGTCCTGTAACTGCAACTGGGAAACGTTAGACATGTTGAAAATTTTAAGCGCGTACATTTTGCAATGAAAAGACAGTTGATAGCAAGGTTGGTAAGTAAAAAAACCACCTACAATAAGGAGGTTCAGGATACGTATATCAAGAGACTAGAGGAAGGGGAATTGCTGATTGAGAACTTGATAGAACAGGCAGATTTCGCCATCAAGCTATTGAAATCAGAAATCAGTGAGACAGACGTCACAAACACAAAACGGGTCATAGCTTTACATAGAAGACTTAATATTGTACCGTATTACCAGGACAAAAACGACATTATCTCTATCAGTTCTGCTTCGGTATTGGTGCAGACATTGGTGCAGCAGCACATTAATAGTACTAGGATATTGCAGAACCTCAACCAACAGGAGATAGAGATGATTCTGAATCTAAAGGCGTTCAGGCTTGAGTACCAGCAGTTGGATGGAAACATTGATGACATTATTGATTTCAAGCGCCAAGAGTCTAGGAGTATGGCTGACAGAGTAACCTCCAAAACCAATGTCATCATAACCGATGATCTTAAGACTACCCAGCTCAATAACCAGATGCTGGCGGCCGACGCTGATGTTAAAATGTTAAATAAACTTCTCAAAAGAGTAGTTGTCAAGTACCTTTCGTTTGATAATCCCATGAATACTGAAGAACTCGGGGTGAGAGTGTCTACCATACTAGAACTATTGAATAAGCTCATCAAGAGCCTGATTGTTGCAGATGGATATGTAGTTATTGAACCCGATCAAGTCGAACAGGCACTCATCAACACCATGGCCATGAGCGACATCATTGTAAGTGAAGGAAATTCCATTAAACTTCGAGAATATGGCAGGTAGTGGTGACCCACACAATAAAACCCCAAAAAATTACGTCTTGGTCGCTTGGTACTTGGTCTGTATCAATAACCAACTCCACAAACAAGGTTCAGTACTTTCCTAAAAGGTAAAAAGCAGATCATCGCCATCTGCAAGATTCTCGCAGTGGACTTGCGGGCCGAAAATTGGCCAAGATCGTTTTAGTTGCTACTGTAGTATACTTGAAACCTAATCTGCTAAGCAAACTATGAATATACTTCCCAAGAAGAGAAACAGAAAAATCCTAGTGTGCTTGAATTGCAGACTCAAAAAAAACAAATGCAGCAGAGAACATCCCTGTTCGCTGTGTAAGAGATTGGGTATTGCTGCCTCCTGCAAGTATGCAGAAGTGAAGTCAGAAGTAGTTCTGGCTCCAGAACAGATATTCATTAATCCTACTCCACACGAAGACATTCCGGTTGGCGATGGCACCCATGATCCTGCCGTATGCAATATGGTTTTGTATCCATATTTACCTTTATATGCCCGAGATCTGGCCACCAATGTCATGTGGACATATTGGCATTTTCAATTAAGAGACTCAAATTACAGCCAGTTCACTATAACCCGTCAACATTTAGGCGTCGGTTCTTCCAAGCTATTTCTAGAGACAAAATTCTTTCCAGAAATAACTCATCCTATCGATTACTTGCAAATAGACCAGGGGGTGATCAAAGTCGATGCTACAAAGAGATCTATGAACCAATACGGTAAAGATATAGGCCTCCAATACGACCTAGACTATCAAAAACATCATTCCTTGCTTCTGAGAATCAAGCACATTTTGCCTACTGAAAGAGAGCTCATTAGGTACCAGAGAATTTTTTTTGAAAGCATTGTAGAGTATGTGCCAGTGATAGACGAATTTGCCTACTTTGAGCAGCTTAAAGCCTTATTGATGATAGTCACTGCCAAAAACGAAAAGATTAAGCGTTTCAACATTTCCTGTAAACAGCATTATGCGCTATTGGCACAGGTATTGCTAATCAACCGAATCTCATACTTGTATTTGGTTTTGAATAAGGAAGCCCTGCCTGATACGCCGGTTGTGCCATTAGAATCTGTGGATTTGGCTTTCGAGTGTATAAATGTGCATGGATTGTT
This sequence comes from Yamadazyma tallmaniae, assembly GCA_030569655.1. Classification (NCBI taxonomy): domain Eukaryota; kingdom Fungi; phylum Ascomycota; class Pichiomycetes; order Serinales; family Debaryomycetaceae; genus Yamadazyma; species Yamadazyma tallmaniae. Next base: position 101,699 of record JAJMLL010000024.1, on the reverse strand, counting down.
TTGCCAGCCATCCATACCTGTTCTTCAGGCTTTGGTGCTTATGCAGTTTTATCGTACCATCGCTCCAGAAAGAAACGTGGGATTAAGTGGTGACCACAGCTTAAGACGGATGATGGTGGAAATGGCTGTCAGTATGAGTTTTCATAGAAGCAGTAAGGTGTTGATGTTGGAAGGGCAAGATCCTAAAATTGAAAACCTAATGTGCAAAATCTGGTATCATATTTACGAAACCAACGAGTTTCATGCATCGCTATATCCTACTGTAATTCGATCCTATAACCATGAATTTGACGTTGATTGGCCTTCGTTGTCATTACGTGTGAATAATTTGAGGAGTCCTTTGGTGGAAAAGAATATTGTCGACGGCAGTTTGTTATATAAACCAGTACTTCTCCACATGTCTAGAATCTTAAACCACTTTCAGAAACTAAAGCCTGATATAGATCAACTAGACATACTAGAGGTGGGAATGACTTTCGAAATGACTTTAGAAAGGGAGATTGGTAACTATGAAGATATAATTGCCCTTCCACCTGGCAATAACAAAATTCTTAAGCTTAAATGCTATATTTATTCCAAAATGTTTTTGGTGGTGATCCAGTTTATTGGATTCATCCGAAATGATGAGTTGAACAAACTGAACCAGGCACATCTTTGCTTGAGATTAAGTATGGGTAACTTGTTTGGATCGTTAGGGCAAATAACCCCCCAAATATTGATCGGTTCCCAGCAGGAGTTTGGTGGAATGTTCAAGCTTATAATCTTGCCGCTTTTGACATTAGTATTTCATTTGATTTTGATGATCATCATCCAGATGATCCTAAGAATAAAGTCCACTATTCTCGAAAACGCTGACAACCCTCTTCTTGTGGGAAAGTTGGGCTACTGGTTTGATATCCTAAAGAAATACTCCATCTCACGTATCAAGTTTTTAATCGAGATGTGCCAGTACAATAATCTAGCACCGAAGTTTTTAAAAATCCACTTCAACAATTTGATGTTAATGTATGATGACGAAGGTATTTTTAAGGTGTTGAACACTCAGGTCAAAAAGCTTAATTTGAAACTTAGTCCTAACGAGGTGGACTTGATGATACAAGCGTTTAAGAAATCGTGGTACACAGTGGAGCAAGACAACATAGACGATGTCAATTTCTTTTCAATATCTGATGTGCTTCGAAATGGAAATGACTACAACCAAAAGTTGGCAACCTTCATGAGATACGACAAGCTATGGGTTGCCAAGGTGTTGGTCAATGCATTCCTTGAAGACGATGTCCCCCAGGATATTGAAGAACCAGATGAGTCCAAGGCATTTTCAAAACAGGAATTTGATCATGACAAAGAATTCAAATTCAAAGATCCAATGGTCTGCAGTTTCCCATCGTCCATCAACTACTTTGGAATGATCTTAGAGTAGCACAAGAGTATAATCTCAATATTTTACGTACATTAAACCCTAAAACTATAATACTCAATTACTTCGAAGACTTGGAGGCCACATCCACCTTAACTTCTTCCTTCTTCTGAGTAATCGACTCGTCAGCCTCTTCGTCATAGGCCACATCACCCAATTGACTGATGTCGTAACCTGTAGATTCTAAGTAGTTCAAGAAATCGGCATCTTCAATTGCTACCACATCCTGACCAATTCTTGGTAAGAAAAAGATACACAAAACACCCGAAAAAACATTCAAAGCAGAAGAAATATACACTGGGGCCCTGATTCCATCAGTGTGTCTCATAATATATGGGAAAGCGTACGAACCACAGAAAGCACCGATCTTACCGATAGCAGCAGCAATACCATAGTACTCACCTCTGATGGTAGAAGCAGCAGTCTTTGCGGCTAACACCCCAACATTGTTACCAGCAGAAAACTCACCCAAGGTGGAAAAGATACCAAAAACAACTGTGAAAGCACCCACCTTGTCTTTCAAGGAATCGTAACAACCAGCCATAATAAACCCAACTGCAGCTTGAATAATCAAACCCACACCACAAGTCAATCTTGGGCCAAAGTAATCCGAAGAAAAACCACCCAAGAAAGCACCTGGAAGATAAAACAAATTGAAAACAACATTCCAACCAAACGTCTTGTACAAGTCAACTTCACCGTTGGCTCTTGGGGGAATAAGCTTACTGTAAATATAAGATGAGTAAATACCGAAGGAGTATGCAGAAAAGTCGTAGATGAACCAGATCAAGGAAACGATAGCTAATCTGAACCAGTAGAACTTCAAGATAGAAAGGTAAGGCACCTTCTTTGCATTCTTGATGTGCATTTTTTTGAAACATGGAGCTTCAGCCATCTTCAATCTCAAGAACAACAAGAGGATTGGACACACAGAACCCAAGCCTACCGTCAATCTCCAAACAGCATTCAAGTGTCTGTCAGAGAAGATCCACAAGCACACAAGTGCAGTAAAGGCACTAATAACGAAACCCATATCAATGGCCATATTGGTAAACCAAGAAAAGTATCTGTTTCTGTGACCGCTTGGTAACTGCTGGGCAGCTTCGGCAGAAATAACAGAAGCAGTTGGGTACTCAGAACCAATACCCACCCCCAAGAAAAATCTAAACGCAGTAATGGCTGCAAATAAACCGTGAGGAGAACCACCGGCTCCCCACGCACCAGCAGCAGTCAAGGCTGGTAAAACAATCAACAAACCAGTAGCAATCAACATACCACCCTTTCTGGAAATGTGGTCAGAAATGTAACCAAAAGATAACTGGCCCACCACAGTTCCAACGAACGCAATAGAAGACACATTGGAAATAGCAGTGGACTCGGAGTAGATCTTACCGTACATAACTGACAAACAAGTCGACACAGTACCAATGGAGTTGTTAACATAACCATCGGAAAACAACCCTGCACCAGATGCAAACACAGGCCACAAATTTCTGGTCTTGACCTCCTTGGGAGCGTCAGGGTCTTGTTCCTCTTCGATCATACTTGCGGTTTTCCTGTTGAAGGTAACTTCATGTTCCAAGTGGTCAATCCACCCGGTGGTGAATTGCTTGAAGCTCTTTGGCAAGTCTCTGGTAGCCATTGTTTGATGAAAACGGAGGGGACTTTTTGAGTTTATATACCTATGGCGAATACCAGGAAAAGAAATTTCCACCTAACAATAGTCGGTAATAATAGATAAGAACGTGCCAGTCGTCCTGGGTTTATAGGTCGTGTGCCCTGCAAATGTGTCAAGTTTCGTTTTGACACAATAAGTTTGTCGTGGGTTTTGAAGTGAAGCTTATATTAAGAGGCGGTTTGGGTTTAGGGCTTCGAACCAGTTTAGACCACCATTGATTCTGCCTGGTTTTACTATAGATAAATTGTTGTTGAAACCAAGATCCACATGGCTGAAAACTTTCATTGCTCAAAAGGGTACTCCCGACGACATTCTCCCCACGCTCACAATAGTGAAGTATTTTCTGGGCTTATGCAGGTGACAGTAGATCCACTACCACAAGTACGAAGAAGAGAACTTGGTTGTATAGAAACACGGAACCTTATTAAAGCCGGTTGCAACTTGATTGGCTGGCAACTTAATAGAGGCACATACAGGCGTTGCCAAAATGCTTCAACGTGTCGTGAGATAATTACGATTCCTATTAAAGACGGAATAATCTGGATATGCCTCAATAATTGCACCGTTTTGGTTACTTGGCGCATAAACCTCTACAAGCCTTGCACGTTGCTAATTAAACGGCTTTGATTTTCTCTATTTGTGTAGGAAATTCTGTACGTTTGTAGGAATTTCTGTAGAGACGTTTGTAGGAATTTCTGTAGAGACGTTTGTAGGAATTTCTGTAGAGACGTTTGTAGGAATTTCTGTAGAGACGTTTGTAGGAATTTCTGTAGAGACGTTTGTAGGAATTTCTGTAGAGACGTTTGTAGGAAATTCTCTATGTTTGTGTAGGAAATATTGTCAATGACAACTGGTTATTGTTGGTGGTAACGCTAGCTTTGTTTTGAACCATTACTTTAGTCATTGTTGCAATTTTCTGTGCAGTTTTGATTATTAACCTGCTTTTTCACTGAAATTTTTCATGCACTTTTACGAGAACAGTTCTTCGATCTGACTTCTGCCTTCAAGCTCTTTTCTTCAATTTACACTATAGATTGATCTTATAGGCTACACGAGAACTAGCCATTCCATTCTTGTGATAATTGCATTGTTTAAAGTTTATTTCGTCAAATTTTCAATACTATTGGTCCCTGAAAAAGTAATTATTAACAATTCCACGACTCGGATTTATCATCAATATCAAATTCATGATTTTCTGTTCAAACACGAACCTTTTACCACAAAACCTGCGGTATTCGACTCTATATCCAGTGACAATTCCACTTTGTGCTCCCCTGTCACTGCTTGCTTGTCATGTCCCAACTCCTACTTCGGAAGCGTATTTCACTGTAAAATGTTTTTCTCAAAAATCCTCAAAATGAGACCTACTTTACTGGCTAACGGACTATTCAGAACCCAGAGATACGTGGTGCTCTTGGTTGTTTCGTGTTTCGCAGTGATGCTCGTTGTGCTTTCTATCCATGCCCACAATCATTTGAAGGAAAACAATTACGACATGTATTACAAGGCTAGCGATAAGGCCAACGAGGTGTTTAATCAGGTTGCTGACTACTGGAGTGATAAAACAAAAGAAGAGGCAGAGGCCGAAAAGGAGGCTGATCAATTAGAGCAATCTGCAAAAGAAGCTTCCAAAACCCATCATTCTCCCAATGATCCTTAGGTTTTGTTTATAACATATTCAGGGTTTCTATGTACAATTTCAGTTTGATGCATTCTTTCTTCATACATTCCTTGTGAATACGTTTAAATTTGTCTATAATTGTTTGGTGTTGGTGCACCTGATATCTTACAAGCCTCTCCAGATATCTTTTTCAAAATGATCTCCTCTGGGCTTTTCTCTGATGAGTCCTAATAACTTAAACTCGTTGCATATGTGAAGAAACCACGAGAGGGTTAGTTTATCCCAATCAGCCTCGGTTTCAAATGCTGTTTCTGGGAGCTCGAGCTCCTGTATTATCTCGTCCTGGTCCAAGGATTCCTTGAACGCCATATAAAACTCGTAATGGTTTACAGTAGGTGGTGCTTCAGTTAACAAGTTGAAGAGTCTAACTGACATTGGCTCCACTTTCATCTGCTTTTGCACCAAGCTGTTGTCGAGCAATCCCAGCGACTTCATCAACCGGTCTACAATCTTTTGACGGGAACTGGGTCTTACAAGTTCTAGCATCAAATTGGTGTTATTTTCAAGCAACTTTGGAGTAGACTTTTCAAATGTCCCTCCGCTGAGAAGAAACACCTCTGTAAAAACCTGGGGGATTCTAAACTCTTCTGCGTCTGCTTGAATGCCGTTTGCCTCAAGTTCCTTCCAGATTTGTGATTGGGAAAACTTGTTGTTAAGAATCAATGAATAAGCTCTTACAACGTCAAGCTTGTATTCATGTTGTTCTGCAACAACCAATAATTTCTGGAAATTATTTTTAAATTGTTCAAGCTTGTCTTTTGTGTCCTGAACCATTTCCAATACCTTACTATCAGTAAATAGTTGCATAAATTGCTGCCTTTCTTCAGCGGTCTTCAGTCCACTGTTATACTCATGAAACCGAGTCTCTATAAATCTCTTGAAAGACGGTAGCATCTTCAAGTTTGAAATGTCTTGTACTGTTATATCGTCTAGAAGAAGCCTCGAATACGAATTCTGGTAAAAATGAATCATCACACTCACTTTTATTTGGTTGATCACCATATCCACAGAGTTGTTACCATTAAAGAACCGTGAGACAATAGTTTTGAATAAGGTATCATCGAAAAGAACGGGGGTAGTTACTATTATTTCCATCAAAATTCTCTCGAACAACTGGTCATTGGACTGAGTTTCAAATTTGTAGTTGGAAATAGTGAGCTTAAACTCATTGTTGATATTGTTATTGATCCATGACGTGACATTGCTGACAGTCAAGCCAAAAATCAACTTGATGGGCAACTCTCTAACATTCTGGATGAGCTTGAGAAAAAGGTTTATGACTTGTGGATCCATAGAATCGGTTTCTTCAAAAACAATTATGATGTTTAGATTTGGATTGCTGACTCGTATACGCTCATACCAGTTGACTAGAATGTCTAAATCATACTTGTTATTATCATCATCGTCTTCGGGCTCCTTTTCGTCGTCTGAATCGTCATCGTCACTGTCATTTTCGTCCGGTTCTGTGTGCTGAATTATGGTTCTGATGATCAGCTTGAAACTGTTGACCCCCTTTTTTGAGTTTACTCGTATAATACTGAGTTCATGGTCGCCAGACACAATAGTATAAAACTTCTCCAAAATTCTGTAGTTGTTTGCAGCATTTGAACTCAACAGCAAGTAGCCTATAGGCAACTTTTTGGCAGGTTTGATCAAACCAGATGACATATTAATCTCTGGCGCCGTTGCTTTTGTGAAATGATACAAATATCTGAACAAATCATCGTTGGAAGCTTCTATGATTTCATTAATAGTGTGGCCCATGAGATCAATTACGCTGTCAAAAGCAGCACATCTTCGGGAAAACTGGGATTCGGTTTCATTTGCTAGTTTAAGAAGCACCTGTGTGTTTATCTTGTTCTGTTTTGGCTCCAAGAAGTAGTACGGCTGGGTGGTATCCACAGACCTCATTCCTAAATGTGCGAATTTCAAACCACACAAAATCTCCTCCTAATTTTCGCATTTATCAACCCCAGTTTTGATGGAACAACTCAGCAGAACCGCTGCTGGAAGGGCAAATGCAGGCATTAAGTCGTCGGAAAACACTTCCAAGTCCAGCGCAACTCACGAAATTACCTCCAAGGACTTTAGTTTAGATTCAGACCCTAAATTAGACCAGAAATCAGAGGCACAAAAAAACATCCATAGTCAAGACATTGTAATTACCAGCAAAAGACCGTTTTTGCACATTGCACCATTGAATATTCCACTCAGCAGAAGATTGGAAACCGTAGGTGTAATCTGGCACACCGTATCCATTCCTGTCTTTGTGACTCTCTTCCTAATCTTGCTTTCGTTGGGGTGGGTGTCGTGGCTAGTAATCATAGTGCCATATTTTGTGTGGTGGTACGGCTTTGATCTCCACACTCCTACCAATGGTAAGGCTACGTATCGTGTCAGAGACTGGGTTAAGAATTTGATTGTATGGGAGTGGTTTATCAACTATTTTCCAATTAGGGTGTACAAATCTTGTGAGTATGAGCCAACGTTTACCATTGAGGAGATAAAACCCAAAAAGCGTAAAAACAGCGAGGCTGAAGATGATTACGACTCGGACAATGGAATTGAAGCCGATGAGGAGGATTTGGTCAACGAAAACTCCACCACGTTGGTGGATAAGGTTTTCCAGTACATTGGCTTAGGTAAGCGGTTGAACAGTTCTAATAATAACCACACCAAAATCAGCAACGGGCCTCGGTATATTTTTGGCTACCATCCACACGGTGTGATCTCCATGGGAGTCATGGGGCTCTTTGCCACCAATGTCATTCGAAACGAACCGTTTGAACCTCCGTTGAAGTTTTTGAAGTTTTTATTTCATGATCCTTCAAAGTTCAAGCCGTTATTACCCAACATTGGGAAGATATTTCCATTGACCTTAACCACCCAGTTCACGTTACCCTTCTACCGTGACTACTTGTTGAGTTTGGGTTTAACCAGTGCCTCTGCTACCAACATAAAATCCTTGATCAATAACGGAGATAATTCTGTGTGCATCGTCGTGGGTGGTGCTCAGGAGTCATTACTAAACACCGGTAAAAGGATCTCTGTTGAGCAACAGAGATTTCACAAGAGAAACCCATCACAAAGCTCAGAAACTTCTGTTTCCACCATTGCTAGTGACCCTTCCAAACAACCACGGGAAATCAAATTGGTGCTTAATAAACGTAAAGGGTTTATCAAGCTTGCCATTGAATTAGGCAACGTAAACTTGGTTCCAATCTTTGGTTTCGGAGAAGCTGATATCTACAATATCATCAAACCTAAAGCCGGTTCTTTAGGTGATTGGTTCCAAAAGTGGCTAAAGAACAATTTTCATTTCACCATTCCTTTTTTTTCTGCCAGAGGAATATTCATCTACGACTTTGGCTTCTTGCCTTACAGGAACCCCATTAACATCTGCATGGGAAAGCCCATCTACGTGCCACCAGGGTTAATACCTCATGCTCATGTTGAACTGGAACCTGAACAAGAAACCACTGAGCCTAAGGACAAACCAACACAGAAGGATACAAATTCTTTCTTCAAGCGTAAAAAGTCTGTTAAGAGACCTAAAGTTCCCCAAGACTTGTTGGACCATTACCACAAGTTGTATGTGGATGAGTTGAAACGAGTGTTTGAGGAGAACAAGGCCAAGTTTGGCCACGAAGATGTCACTTTAAACATAGTGGAATAAGTACAATCCCAACAATATATGTCATGATCGTTCATTTTCTAACTCTAGATGCTTATTTACAAGTTATTTCTTCAACTTGAAATCGTTGTTTTCAATTTCAAACTCAATGTCAATGTCCAATCCCTGGCTATCCTTGAGCATCGGAAGTATGCCCTTTGCCTTCAACTTCTTATAGTCCTTCCATAATTTCCTATTTAGCTTGTATCTTCCGTTTACTTTGGTGAAAAAGCTTTTGTTGTTGGAGTTGAACTTCTTCAAGAAATCGTTAATTTCGTCCTTGATCTCGTTGATAAGCTTTTCGTTATTGTTGATGATGTTCTGTTCCCAGTTCCTGAAGTTGTTTTCGTTGTTGTCTTTCTTCTCAAAAAAAGGCTTTCCAAACAACTTGTCCTGTGGAATCAAGTTCCACAAGTATTCATCATCGATGTCCGACAAATGCGGGTTCAAATTTATCATGCCGCTCAAAGACTTTTTAAGGGGGTGTTCTGGCACAGACTTGTGGCTGAACGAGTCTTTGTCGTAGTATAGTTTCACCAAGTTCATTTGGTTCTGCATCATTTCATTTTCGTTGTCGGTGGTCATGAACGAGTTTAGTTCCTCGAGCATCTCCAAATCTTTTTCGGTCAACTTCGACTTGATATACTCCTTACTGTACTCTTTGGGAATTTCAAAGTTGTTCAGGTTGTTCTTGAATGGTTTAAGATATATCTGTTCATAGATGTCGTTTGTGGATGTGTCAAGATATTGTTGTGGCAAACACGGAAACTTGTTGAAAGGGATATATTTTTTGGGTTCCAACTCCTTAGACAGTTTTGATGGCGTCGTCATTGGAGTCTTGGTAGGGGTCTTAGTTTCTACAGCACGTTTGGCTAGCTTGGCAGCCTTTTTGCTGTACAACCGACGAAACATGGTCAAGGATATTTGATGATCTCCAGTGCGAGATTATTTAAAATGGCCGACGTGTGACTCTGCACGTGCCAGCGCGCGTGATATGAGACATTGGACCTTGATGTCGTGGTGTCGCGATGTTACAGGATTCCCACGAGACCTTCAACAATCGTAATTATCCACATTAATATATGAACAAAACGTTCCCAATGTCTGGTACTAAGCTCCCAACTACATATTCCAAGCCGGTCGAATTGGCTATTATCGGTGGAACTGGTTTGTACGACCTTCCTAACTTGAAGCCTGTTGCCAAGTTACACATTGGTACACCTTGGGGTAACCCATCGTCTCCAATCACTATCAGTGAGATGGAAAATGGATTTCCAGTGGCCTTTTTGGCCAGACACGGGGTTCACCACGACTTGTTGCCTACTGATGTTCCATCCAGAGCCAATATTGCTGCTTTAAAGAAGATTGGTGTCAAGGCTATCATCGCCTTTTCAGCAGTTGGATCATTGAAGGAGGAAATTAAACCTAGAGATTTCGTTTTGCCTACTCAGGTCATTGACAGAACCAAAGGTATTAGACCACACACTTACTTCGAGAAGGGTTTTGTTGGCCATGCCATGTTTGGAGAGCCTTTTGACTTGAAGTTGAACAAGTTGATTAGTGAGCACATTCCAACCACTGGATTCTTGGAAGGGTTTGATAAAGCCAACTTGACCCCTATATTCCATGTCAAAAAGAACGTTAACGATGAAGATTTGACATTGATTTGCATGGAGGGTCCTCAATTCAGTACCAGAGCTGAATCGCAGTTGTACAAGAACTGGGGTGCTTCTGTCATCAACATGTCGTGTTTGCCAGAAAGTAAGTTGGCCAGAGAAGCAGAAATTGCCTATCAGATGATTTGTATGTCTACCGATTACGATTCTTGGAACGTTGACGAAGAACCAGTTACTGTTGAGACGGTTGTAGGAAACTTAAAGGCTAACAGTGCCAATGCTTGTAAGATGGCAGAAAAGTTGGTTGATATTCTTGCTGAAGAATTCCAACACAACACCTTGGGAATCCAGTCTGACTTGAAAGGAAGCATGAAGTATGCAGTCAGCACCAACCCTAAGGCTGTTAAGAAAGAGATTTTGATCAAGATGCAGTACTTGTTTCCTGATTACTGGCCTATTGAAGAGTAGTTTGTTTGAAGTTAGTAGAGTTTAATTATATTTGAGTAGAGTATGAAGCTTTAAGTCTGGCATTGTTGGTAGATCGGAATCTATTGTAGTTTAATAATGGAGCATTACCATTCATATTTACCAAGTATTCGATAAATATGTAAACTTGTCTGAAGCACGTCAAGAATTACTCACACCGTAGGATAAAACCGTTCAAGTACACCCAATTCGAGCAAGCAGGGCTCACTAGAGATTTAAGTGGAATCGTAAGCGATGATCAGAGTTGATAAATCCGAGTACGTCAAAATCTTATCAGTAAAACTGATTTTGAAAAAAGAATTCTTACAATCAGTAATAACGGATTTGTGATAACTCGGTACATATTTCCTCAACCGATACATATTTCCTCAACCGACAAAAATCTAGGTCCTAACGGACCTGTGATATTTTCTGTGCCTTGTCAACGCCAAAGCCTCTTTCAATTCCGCATCGTTGAACCTGCCAGCTGCAACCGAAACTCACAGCGAGTAATATCCCCACCACCAGTCTCCGCAGGCCATAGCCTGTGCCACTTATTCAGACGTTAACCTCCCCGTAGCTAGCTATATGCAAAACCAACTGCAGCCTATTAGCTACTTGTTTTGCTAAGGGAACTGCAAAGGTTGCGCTTTTACTCAATTCGGTTGCTGAATTGGGAAACGAAATAGGAAATTTCTTAAATGCAACATAAAAGATGCAGTCTCAGTTGGGAACCAAGAAAGAATGCTTGAATTTCGCCCATATCTTCAAGGGGTTTACGGTTTGTAGAATTCTGCAAACTCTCCAAGCAGCTACTGTGCCTGTAAATCCGTCCTTGTGTAAATTTGCTACTGCTCTGGAGCTAGTATGCTTCCATAACAAACCGTCTTCTCAGAAAGTGAAACCATCGCGTTTGGTGCCCTGGTCCTTTCGTCTGCAGACAGGCTTTCTTTTTTATCAAGACATCACATTGCACTCACAACACAATAAGGCATTTGTTATACTTTCTTTTGGCATTTGAACGCAGCATACTATTGGCGTAAGATAATTGCAGATCTTGTTTATAAATTGTTTATAAGCTCCACCTTTGCCAATTTTTCCAGTAATCATGTCTGCGCAAAAAGACGTCGCTATACAAGAGCCTGTGGTAGACGGCTCTGTTGAAAACAAGGATGTAGTGTTGGATGTTGCCAAGTCTGAAGAAGACCTCAACAACATCAAACCGGATGTTAGCGAACAAAAGGAGGTTGAAACTTGCTCCTCCACTCATGTAACTGAAGCGGGCGAAGAAGCTACCATGGAAGACTTGAAGAACTTGAGACATGTTCCTGGTAGCATTCCAATGAGAGTGTGGTTGGTGGCTATTGTCGAGTTGGCTGAAAGATTCTCCTACTATGGTTTGTCCACTCCTTTCCAAAACTATATGCAAAATGGTCCTGACGATACTCCAAAGGGTTTGTTGCAATTGGGTAACCAGGGTGCTACTGCTTTAGCATACTTCTTCCAGTTCTGGTGTTATGTTACTCCTATTTTGGGTGCTTACATTGCCGATACCTACATTGGTAAATATAAGACCATTTGTATTGCCTGTGGTATTTACATTTGTGGTATCTTCATTTTGTTTATGGGTTCTATCCCTGCTATCACCACCAAAAGCGCTGCTACCGGTACCTACATTGCTGCAATTATTGTCATCGGTGTTGCTACTGGTTTTGTTAAGTCTAATGTGTCTCCATTGATTGCTGACCAAATTCCAAAGGAAAAGCCTTTTATCAAGGTATTGAAATCTGGTGAAAGAGTGGTTGTGGATCCAGCTTTGACTATCCAGAACGTCTTTATGATCTTCTATGCTATGGTTAACATTGGTTCTTTGTCTATTGCTGCTACTACTCAGTTGGAGCACAGAGTTGGTTTCTGGGCTGCTTTCCTTTTACCATTCTGTTTCTTCTTTGTTGCTGTTTTTGCCTTGTTTATTGGTAGAAACAAATACGTTAAGCTTCCAGTTGGTGACCGTATCATCTCCAAGTGTTTCAAAATCTGTTTTATTGGAATAAAGAACAAATTCAATATGAACAAAGCTAAACCTTCTGTTAACCCAGAAGCTGAATACCCATGGGACGACCACTTTGTTGAAGAAGTCAAGAGAGCCATTATTGCATGTAAAGTTTTCTGTGCCTACCCTATTTTCTGGCTTGTGTATGGTCAAATGACTAGTAACTTCGTTTCTATGGCTGGTAAGATGGAAACCCATGGTATGACTAACGATACCTTGCAAGTTTTCAACTCCTTGGCTATTATCATCTTTGTTCCTCTTATGGACAGAGTTATTTACCCATTCATCAGAAAATTCACTCCATTAAAGAGTATGACCAGAATCTGGATTGGTTTCATGTGGGCTACTGCTGCCATGGTTTACGCTGCTGTTTTACAACATTACGTCTATAAGGCTGGTCCATGTTACGACCATCCAATGGCCTGTGGTCCAGAGTACAAGAACACGCCTAACCATGTTCACGTTGCTATTCAGGCTCCAGTTTATGCCTTTATTGCTTTGGCTGAAATCTTCGCCAACATCACTGGTTTGGAATACGCTTACACCAAGGCTCCAGTTTCCATGAAGAGTTTTATTACCTCTTTGTACTTGTTCACTACTGCCATTGGTTCTGCAATTGGTATTGCTTTAAGTCCTACTTCTGCTGATCCTAAGTTTGTGTGGACTTACACTGGATTGGCTATTGCATGTTTCGTTGCTGGTTGTGGTTTCTGGTTATTGTTCCACCATTACAACGACAAAGAAGATGAGTTGAACCAATTGGAATACGACAATGAAGTAGTAGATCAAATCTACCACCAAAAGAGCACCAACAGTTTGGCTCCTGTGACTTCTGTCTCCAAGTCTATCAGAAGTGTTTTGGTTTAGGGTAAATTGCATAACTAATATACTGTATTATACATTTTAATTTTTTCAATATATCTTGACAGAATTCTTTCAGACTTCTTTACAGAATTCTTTCAGAATTCTTTACAGACTTCTTTACAGACTTTTTTACAGACTTCTTTACAGACTTCCTTACTAAACTTCTTTACAGACTTCTTTACTAAACTTCCTTACTAAACTTCCTTACTAAACTTCCTTACTGAACTTCCTTACAGACTACTTCTTTATGAAAATCTTGTCTTCCTCTGCTATATTTACTCTCCATATTACTTGATCCCTTTTCTGTGATCCTTTGTCCTCTATAGTCCTCTAATGTGAGCACTTACTCTACCTTTCATTCTCCTAATCAAATCTCCTACATGTCTAATATGCAAAAACAGAGTGCGAAAAATTACGCGCATGAATAGTGACACCCAGGCTACTCAGCCAACCCAGCAGTCGCCAGGAACTCAGACAGTAGTGGATCCCAACCACTTGTGTAGGTTAATATGTACTACTGGACAGTACACCCATTTTGACTTGTCAATTCTCAACAAAAACGAATGGATAGTAGGAAGAAATAGTGAGTGTGATATCGCGTTCACCAACAGTTCACGGTACCTGAATCGACATTTCAAGCTCTTCTTCAACAAAGAAGGTAAAAGCTTGTGGATTACAGATATGTCCACAAATGGAACGGTTTTGAACAATAATCGCTTGGTCAAAGGCTCAAGCTACATGCTAAACCAGGGTGATGAAATATGCATTGGAAAGGGAATCAAGAAAGACGAATTGAAGTTTGTCATCTTGTTTTCTGATCTGTTCAACCCGCAAACAAACAACCAGGGAGTGGTAAAGGATGAGGGTATATATAAGGACTTTATCATTCAGCACGAGACGATTGGTCAAGGTGCGTTTGCCACAGTTAAAAAGGTGATTGAAAGAGCTACTGGAAACTCCTATGCTGTCAAGATCATCAACAGAAGGAAGGCAATGAGCACGGGAGGTGGTATGGTGGAGGTGCAGAGAGAATTATCGATTCTCAGGAAGCTAGATCATCCTAATATCGTCAAGTTGAAAACCTTTTACGAAGACATGGACAATTATTATTTGGTAATGGAGTTTGTTCCTGGTGGGGATTTGATGGATTTTGTCACTGCAATAGGTCCTTTAGAAGAATTAGCAGCTCAGGTAGTGACAAAACAGATTTTGGAAGGTATTGACTACGTGCACAAATTAGGAATCAGCCACAGAGACTTGAAACCTGATAATATATTGATCATGCAAGACGATCCTGTCACTGTGAAAATCACAGACTTTGGATTGGCAAAAATTTCTGATAATTCCACGTTCATGAAGACTTTTTGTGGAACTTTGGCATACGTAGCTCCTGAAATCATCACTGGTAAATATGGTAGTACCCAGCCTAGCCAACAAAGTCAACAGCAGCAAATGCTATACGATAATTCAGTGGATATGTGGTCCTTGGGATGCTTGGTGTATGTAATTTTGACGGGCCATTTACCTTTCAACGGTAATACCCAACCCCAGATGTTTAGCAAGATTAAGAGTGGAGAATATCACAAAAGTCCATTGGTTCTGTACCGAATTAGTAATGTGGGAATGGATTTCATTGCCAAATGTTTGACCGTCAAGCCAGAAAATAGATTAACGGCAGAACAGGCTTTGAATCACGAATGGATCAAGTATATTCTGGACGATGCTAGCAGTCAAAGTATCAGCTTATCGCAGTCACAGAGTCAACAGTCAAGAAAGATTGACAAGGATAGAATCGATAATGGTATAGCCATCACCTCCATGAATAAAATTGATGAGAAGGAAATCATGGGAAGACCATTGGCTAAAAAGGAGGAGTTCAAAGTCCCCAAGAGAATTAGGCCTAGTCAGCCACCATCTAGTCAGTTCAAAAAAAATGAAGAGGATATGGTGGGGGTCGTGGAGCATGGACATGAGGAGGCCAATCCAAGAAAACGTCAACGTGAAGAAGAAACTTCCAGCAAGAGAACCAAAATACCTAGGGGTACTTTCATAGTGTTGAATCCTGCAAGTGATTCTATACTACAAGAACCAATTTACATTACACAGGGAGTGAATCCGTTTGCCATTGGCAGAAACGAAACCTGTGATGCATTTATAGTAGAGGATAGAATGTCCAAGGTACATTGTTTGCTCAACAAGAAAAGACACACTGTGTTTGAAACCAGCATATTTGAGAGTCCGGCCAAGTGTTTAGATGATATTTGGTTGTTGGATTTTAGTACCAATAGCTGTTTTGTCAATAACCAGATGATTGGAAGAGGAAAGAAAATTCAGGTTTTCCATGGAGATAAAATAGACTTCTTCAATGATAAGAAAACCGGCGAGAAGTTGAGTTATATTATAGAGGTGGTGGATAAGACAGGCCTATTTAACGAAGGTGACAGAGTGGGCTTGCCCAACAATATTGAAAAGCAAACACTGTCGGATGCTAAATTGAGACCAACGCCAGTTGATTCCAGTTCTGATGCAGTGTCAAGTACCAGCTTTGGTTTGAATTCGAGCTTGGTGGTGGGATATGGGGGTTCCTTGAACAAGTCGTTACGTTTGCAAAGAAAGATCTTTGAAAACGGTAATTCTTTCAAGAGGGCTGATTTAAAATAGTGTATATATAGACCTTGGGAGTGTTTTTAGCCATTTCTTTCTATTATTTCTTCCCCTGCTTGGATCGCATCCTTGTCATGCAGTTGGCGGGGAGATGCTGATACCTATTCCATTTCTGTATGTTCTGATCTCCGCTAGGAATCATTATTGAAATTATCACTAGCATATAGTTCAGGTTTTCGGGGTCATCATAACAACCTTAGGCCACATAAAAACAAAACCTACATGAAATCGGTGACATATCGTTTAATATACAATAAATACCCTAACTGGACTGAGAGGTGGCTAATAAATATTAAACTATACATAACAGCTCGTAAATCTGCGGTGCTTCCTTTCTGGGAAAGTAACTGTGCAATAACACACAACACAGTTTAAAGGGATCAAATATCCCTTAATCACTACTCTATGAATTCTATCAATCCCAGATTATTGAAACACGACCACGAAGCAGACCTCCCAGATTTAAATTACCCACTAAACTCTCAGGAGTTTGATCCCAGTACTCTAGACTCGTATTGTATTCCTGGTTTCACAGACTGGAATCTCAATGGCTTAGATTTTGACGCCCTTTTAAGGTTTGAATTCAATTCGTTTTCCCAACATGATGAAAACATTTGTACCAGGGAAGACTTTACTATCACTATCTTCTACAATAAAACCAAGCTAATTGAAACCATCCAAACACAGTTGGTTCCTTTTCAAGTTCTTCTAGGAGATCCCACTTTCTTTATTCCTTCAGAAAAACAAGACACAGCCAAAACCACCAACCTCTCTAAGCTGAATATCTGGCAACTAGCTAGTATTCTCAATTTTGACCAGTTCAATATCGAACTTACCAGGAGAGTAGAAGCAGATGTCATGGAAGTTTTCCGTAAATACTGCTTTTTTCAACTAGGCGAGGTCACGTGGGTCAAGGCCACTACAAGTGTACAACGTCTGCACCAGATTGAATTTATGTACCTGGTATTTCGTGATATTTACCCCATTACAAAGAAGTGTTTGGATATACTCATTAAACGAGGCACATATCGAATGGCCGAATATCATAAAAGACGACGGAGAAAAAAAAAAGCCAGGATTTACCATTATGAAATATCTACTGGTTAATAGCTTCTTGAGTCATAGCTTTCGTTTTAACCTCCGAAACCACCGTTCTACTTGCTTCGGTCCGTCTCGCAGGAATCCAAATCTGGGGAAAATGCGAAATCACAAGATATTCATAATCACAACTTGTTAGTCCAATTTATAATGACTGTACTTACCGGAGAAAGGCTCGTTAGATTGGCTTATAAGTATCCCAGTCTTCAGAATAGTTGGTTCTTGATTGCTTGTGCGTGCTTGAGTGTGTTAAATCAACCGCAGGATATTCCAAAGTTGTACCACTTTGCATTGAGACTGCAGTTGTTGGAGTTCAAAAATGACCCGGCATTATTAACAGATAAATACTTGATTCAGTTAGCCAACGACTCCATCAAATCCAGTCTTAAGTTTGAAGAGTTGAATGCTATTGGAATCCAGCTTCCGGATGTCCTTATTCCTTACACATACTACAAAGAGCTACCATTGAGCTTCAAGTTTAGTAAGGGTACTAATATCTTTGAATACCAGAATTTGGTGACATTGAAGTTCAGAGAGGTGATTCTTAAGATTAGTCCATTGATTGGGTTGCCTAAATCTATCAACTCGTTGAATTACTTGAAGTTGGTCACTCCAAATAGTATCAAAAACAGTGTTAACCACATACAAAGATCCAACGTGGTTTCCAATAGCAGCTTATCTTCTTCCAATATTATCGAAGAAGACTTCAATGGCACTAAATTTGAAAGCCAGGGTGCTACCAATGAGCTTATTGAAACCATTGATGGACCCATCACTGAGTCTTGCATCAACCAAAAAGTGATTGTAGAAAACTTGCAAAACGGTAGCAACCTCTGGAACAAGATCTATTCTAATAACTTGAACAAGAAAATCAAGAATCAGATCTACCAGAGCTACCCAGACTTGTGGAACCACATCTACCAGAATGTTTATTCCAATGTGCTCAGTTACGATAAGATTTTAAATGAGCCGGAAACTGCCCTCATAATTATTACAAGTTTAATTCCACAAGACGTGAACCCACAGTTGAAGGGACACTTGAAGGGAGCTATCAACTTAGGAGTAACCTATGAGCAGTTGAATGAATTGAGAGCAATGGTTTTTGATATGTGTGATTGGGTTGGAGGAAGTTACTGGAAAGGTGGTAAGGATTCTGTAGCCAAGTTGTGAATGTATTCTTTTGTAATTTTTGTATTTTATTCTTCTCTTTCCTGTTCTCTTACAATATTTCCTTTTCTCTTACAATATTTCCTTTTCTCTTACGATATTTCCTTTTCTCTTACGATATTTCCTTTTCTCTCACCACTATTTCCTATTCTCTCATACTCGTTCTTATCTCTTCTTCCCATACAATAAGAATTAACAAATCTAATATATATTACTATACTATGCACCCTTACAACTCAATTCTACTCTGTCTGTTGATCACCATTATCTGGCACCCACAGAATAAGAAGAATACCAAGTAAACTATAACTGCTCCAAACACTGTCTTTGCAACCTCTTTTCCATTTTCTGGATCATTGATCGATCCCACCATAGATTCATGTCCTATTTGGAACAAGTATCCAATCACTGACAAGATAACAACCCCAAAGATCGATAATATAGTACAGAAATAGGCGTTACCTGTAGACACAACTGGCTTCATTTTTGATTATCTTGAATTTGTTCGTTTTAATCCGTGAGATTTATTTTGAGCATGTGGTTCAGACACGTCGTTGGAACCATCCAAGGTGTTTCAGTTCAGTATAGGTATGTTACTTTCGAGACTCTGTGAGTATCTAGAGCAATAAATAGAGTGTAAGAGATTGCATGACAGAGTTTCTTTAGAAACTTGAGTAAAATCCGTGGTATATTCCTGACCCAAATGCAATTTGCAACTTATTTATGCTGATAGTCTATAACAAGGCTAGTCCCTTGGAATCTTAGGCTTGCGTCCTGGTTTCTTGGGCACTATAACAGTATCTGTAGCACTGTCTTCTTCTTCTTCGGATAAGTAATTATTCAACTTGATTTCAGTATGCACGGTGTCGTGGTCAAATCTTCTCTTTCTCTTTTTCAAGTTATTTATGACACTGTAAGACTCCTTTAACAAACTTAGCTTCTCGCTGACGTTCTTAAGGTGAAGAATCCACTCTTCTTCGTTTTTTTGATAGGTTTTAATGATATTCAACGAGTTGGCAGAATCGTCTACGCTCAAATGCACAGTATCAGGTGTAGGGTCTTTTGAAAGTACTCTACTCTTTTCATATTCACCTCCGTTTTCAATGGGACTATATTTCCTGGGTGAATTTACTTTGAATTTCTCTGGATCATAACGGAACGTTACATTTAAACTGTCTTCTTTTCTGTCCATAGTAGTTAATGTTTCGCAGATTTTTCTCTACTTCACTATCACCAAATACGTACTCATTACAGTTGACTCAACGAAATAACAACGGGGATAGCAGGAAACGAATAAATTACATTCTAAGCAATGACTACAACAAGCATTGAAAACATACCGGAAAACAAACCGTTACTTGAAACCGCTGAACAGCTCCAACAACTTATCGATGACTTGATCAATGTGGGTGCAGGAATCCACGACTATGTGGGAACACAACAATCGTACCAGGCACTTATACATCGGTTCAATAACATCATCAACGAATTATCGAACTTATCATTGAAAACCGATTTGAACAGGTATCCCATTCCGATTGATGTTATCAACTACATTGAGGATGGAAGAAATCCAGATATCTACACCAGAGAATTCATCGAGGTGAATGCCAAATCGAATGCCAGATTAAAAGGCAGAATGAAGAACTTCGGCAAACTAAGGGATATTCTCGGTGACAAGTTGGTGGCCGAATTTCCTGATTTAAAGGCCAGTGTTGAAGATATCAAGCTGCGAACCAGTTAGTCGAACCACACCAGTTATGGGTACACGCTTCTGGAAATTACACTATAGCAACACGCCAAAAACAGCAATTAATCCCATATCCTGCTGCCTATTCAAGTCGTGGACGTGCTACATTGAGAAGCCCATAAGGTTAAATCTACAACTAGACAAACCATTTCCTCATCGGATCTTATTATTAACCCTGATGCTCATCGGTTGCTGGCGATTTGACCTCAGTAGGAAGTGATGCCTGGTTATATCCACAGGACATCGACTGGGATTGTTAATTGGAGGTAAATAAGCGATACAACCAGGAAACCTGCATTGCATGTTTTGTTGTGTGCAGGATTTTGTATGAGAAAAATGCTGGCCCGTTACACTTTTTGAGGAAGGCTGCAATAATGTTCATGCACAATTTATTCGTAAATGCTAGAAATACTGACAATCTTAGGGCTGTATAAAAGGAAAGGAACCTGAATTCTTGTTTCAAACAAATTAATTTTGCTAAATCATGGTTGCCAACTATTTGTCGTTCCTTTTAATACTTGGTTTAGCATTAGCTGACGATTTCGACACTACCACAACAGTAGATGTCACCACTACTCCTACTGTGACGGTTACTACTACTGTAGGATACGTCGAAAGGATTCTTCAAACCGCTTATATCTTTACCAATGCGGACGGACAATTGACTACTACTACTGTTACTAGTAGTACTTTGTTGTTGGTAGATGTTGCTGCTACTGATGCTTCTACGACTGGTACTTCTACTACTTCTGACATCAATACTGCGACTGTTACCAGTACTGTTAGTCTGACTTCCAGTGAGTTTGGTATTTCTGTGGTGTTTGGATCGAGTACTACTGATGCTGTTTCTACTCATGTGGTTTCTACTGGGGCTGTTTCAACTGATTCCGTTTCTACTCAAACTGCTTCAGCTGGTACTGTTTCTGCTCAAACTGCTTCAGCTGGAACTGTTTCTACTCAAACTGTTTCTACTGGAACTGTTTCTACTCAAACTGCTTCAGCTGGAACTGTTTCTACTCAAACTGCTTCAACTGGTACTGTTTCTACTCAAACTGCTTCAACTGATTCCGTTTCTACTCAAACTGCTTCAGCTGGTACTGTTTCTGCTCAAACTGCTTCAGCTGGAACTGTTTCTACTCAAACTGTTTCTACTGGAACTGTTTCTACTCAAACTGCTTCAGCTGGAACTGTTTCTACTCAAACTGCTTCAGCTGGTACTGTTTCTACTCAAACTGCTTCAACTGGTACTGTTTCTACTCATACTGTTTCTACCGATGCCGTTTCTGTTGATTCCGTTTCTTCTAATGCTCCTAATGAAGCTAACAAGGTTGTATCTACGTCTGCAGTGTCTACTGCAACTTCACCCACCACCTTCGCCACCGTCTTCCCTACCTCGACCATTCCTCCTGGTGACTACTCAACTGGTTACTCCACCAAAACTACAGAAATAGACGGTACAACTGTGGTTATCGAGTACACTGTTTTCTACACCACTGAATGTATCTGTTAGCAAGTAATACCTAATATATGTAATAACGATTTCGCAACAACATAAAAACTTCTCAGTCGCATTTATTGAGTACAAAATGAACCGTTTCCAAACACCCAGAGTGTTCAAAAGAGGGGTCAAGACCCCTACCATTGACTGGAAACCAATTATCACAAGAACTCCCAATCTTACTGAAAAGGAAATGCAGTCAAAATCTCCTAGACTAAGAAAATTTGTTTTAGGGTTGATGATAGCAATGCCAGTTATCTCGTTTGGATTAGGATGCTGGCAGGCCAAAAGATTGACCTGGAAGGTAGAATTGATCTCCAGAGCCGAAAAGTTGCTTGCGAAGGAGCCATTAAGCACATTACCCCCGGACTTGGATCCTGCTGCTATCAAAGATTTTGAGTACAGAAGATTCAAGATCAAAGGAAAGTACATCTACGAACAAGAGATGTTTTTAGGACCAAGAATGAAAAACGGTGAAACTGGATACTTGGTGGTTGTGCCGTTTGAAAGAAGTGATGGTGGAAAACCGATATTGGTTGAAAGAGGTTGGATTTCCAAGGAAAAGGTCATTCCTGAAACCAGACATGGAAACTACTTGTCACATTTAAGCATGCCTCAAGGTGAAATCGAAATTGAAGGATTTTTCAGAAATATGCCAAAGAAATCGTCGTTGCATTTTGATCATGAATCACATACTAAACTATTCCACACCCCTAATGTTGAGGATATGGCCCAACAATCTGGGGCTTTACCAATTTACTGCCAGTTAACCTATGATTTAGCAGATCATCCTGAATTCAAGCCAAAGAAAACTGAATGGAGCTCATTGTGGAAGAGCAGTAAAGAAGAAGAGATCCACGATCCAACGTTCAAGGTTGAATTCCAGGAATTCGAATTCATCCAGAACGGGGTTCCTATTGGAACTGTACCAAAGGTTAACTTCAAAAACAATCACTTGCAATATCTTGTGACCTGGTTTGGTATATCTATAGCCAGTGCTGGGTTATTGGTGTATACGATGATTAAGCTGAAGAACTTGAAGAGTGCAGAGAGTTTGATCAAAGCCAAGGAGAAGAACATGAAGATTAACTGGTAGCTTGTAAATAGTATCTTTTACCTAATGTAGGTTCATTCTGTATATTATGTAATGTGTTCAAATGTTTATTTGTAGATTCTTAGGATGTTGGTTACAGAGACCTGCTGGTCAATCCAAACAAAACTACAACCAACGAAAGGTCTCCTAAAAACATACTCAAGATCTCCCAGTAGCTCAAAACTCCAGTAATCAACGGTTGATATCTTTGCACCTGTGGAAGAACCATTGCAGCCATGGAAATAATATTCAAAATCATACTATTGCTGCTAATATTCTCAGTGACTTTTCTCTTTGAAGTTATCAAGTAGAATGATGACAAAATCAATGCTTCCATCGACAAAAAGTAGATAGTAAACATGTTCAAGTTGGTATTGAGATTATTGTTCAAGGTGACTTCGTTTCTAGCAAAAGAGTAGCTAGAAGATCTAAATCCTTCAAAGCTTACAAAATGGTACATAAAGTTGGCAATAGTAGCCACTATTCTTACCAATAAAAACGAATATTTCAATTGCTTCTGTTTGTAGGTGTTATATTTCAACAAGTTGTTCTCGTATTCCATATCTTTCATGACCTCTGGGTTTTCACCTTCGGATTGCTGTTGTTGTTTCATCATGTTCATCATCATGGATGCAATAGGGTCCTGGTCATTTGAGCTACCGGTATTTCCAAACATGCTGGAAAGCATTGCATCGAGATCTGGTTCTTGATTATCTTGGAACATATTATTCAAAGGACTTGCTTGTGGAGATGCTCTATGGCTAATCAATTGTTCGATGTCCAGAGTATCTGGGTCATCATCTTCGTGAATTTTCTTTATCTGCTTGATTGGATTTGCACCAGAATCATCGTTGGAATTGGGGTTTGAAATTGTAGTGAAATCGGTAGACTTCTTTTTGTCTAAAACAGAAGTCACATCTGATTTCACAGAAGAACCTTGGTTTAAGATGTTATTCAAACGATCGGTGGCCTTTCCGCCTTTCATCTTGGCCTGTCTTCTTTCCATCAAGATCTTTCTCTTCTCTTCTGCACTCAAGGACATGATGAATATTGAAAAATTGATCGCGGTTTTCCACTTGAGTACATTTGTTAGGCAGGCATCATGGAGGATAAGTCTATGAGCTATTCAGAGCAGCAAAGAAGACAGATCATCATGAACTCAATGGAAAATAAAGACTACCTTATGATAATAGCCAATCAGCAGAACAAATCTGTACAGCAAGTGAAATATGAGTTGATGAAGAAGCTAGTGCAGAAGTAACACTTGGGACTACGTTTGTTAAATGTCAATTGGGTTTCGTGCTACGGTTTCAATTATATTGTTACATATATTACACAAGATTTTGGGGCGAATAACAGGATTTATGCTTGTAACAGGATATTCCACAAGATATCGAAGACCTTAAAAACGTACTGAGTACCATAGAGTATCGAGTACCATAATTGTCGAGTTCCACAGGGAGTTCCACAAGTATCGAGTACCATAAGGCTACCACTAAACTACCATGCAAAAAAATCAGTTTTCACGGAATGAGGTCCTCTTCTCAAAGAGACCATCCATGTATCTAGGTCGCTGGTTCAAATTAGGTACATTCCTCGTCCTCTTTGGCTGGATTCTAGGTATTGATGACTTTTGTGCTGCTAACCTGGCTTGTGTCTGAGCAAGTCTTGCTTGAGAAGACTTGGTATGAAACCTACCACTAGGCATGGTGACCCGTGGAACTGACTGAGGAATTCTCGTAGGATTTGCAATAAACGACTCGGTAGTATCTTCACTATCCTTTTCTTTTGTTTTAGTGTCCCTAAATTTGATACTTTCTCTGGAACTCTCTTTACCCTTGTTACTATCCGCTCCAACAAGTCTATTGGTTCTTTTGGATGCCAAAATAGTAGGTGATTTCATCTTAAGTTTCTGCTTGTTGGCCAATTTTATCTTTAATGATTCGTTCTCCTGCTTCATCAATGTTATTTTCTCCTGTAAACTAGAAATTCTATCGTCAACTTCATTTGAAGTATTGAGCATTTCCCACTGGCTCTTGGATGGTGTTCCTGGAAAGTCAATACACCACATAGTCATGGATAAGCCGTATAGAAAACTAGCAAACGACTCGTTGAATCCCTGACTCAAAGTATTGTGTATCACCTGAAGCTTGGACATATTTGATTCTAGATCCTCCATTGAATCTGAAAGCTGTTCGAACTTCTCTGTGTTTGCAGCTGACTCTAAAGGTAAGTTATCTGGATCTACAGGATAATGTACCGTGGGTGATTGGGGCATGAGTCCATACACTCCAGAAGATCTGTGCAGCTGTCTTCTTCGTGCAGAACTTGGGGTGGTAGGTTTCGATGACATTATCTATATACAAGCCTGCTATTATCTCCAGTACTTTATAATATACTCGGCTTCTTCAACACTATTTTATTGATAACTATTAACTTTTAGTATGGTTACAAAAATTACTTTTGTGTTTGGCGTTTGTTTTGATGCGAGTATGTCGCGCGACATTTATTGGCTGCAAATGTTCACTTACTCTGTACCAATAATCTGTTGCCAGGTTTTGCCTTCCTTGGCCAACTCTTGAGCCAACTCGTCTCTAATCTTAGATGGAAGCCCTGGACCCTTGTAGGCAAAGGCAGTGTACAACTGCACAAAAGTAGCCCCAGCTTTTCCAAACTCCAATGCGTCCTTACCACTGGAGATACCTCCACATCCTACCAAAACAAGGTCAGAGTCCTTGGTGTGCTTTCTTAAGGTTCTCAATGCTTGTAAAGAAAATTCCTTCACTGGTTTACCTGATAATCCACCGGTTTCGGTGGTTAAAGACTTTGATGAAGTGAGGGTATCTGGTCTTTGAATGGTGGTGTTGGAAACAATAATACCATCGATTTTACTCTGTTTAGCTGAGTTGGCAATAGACTCGATCTCTGGTTCAGTCAAGTCCGGAGCAATTTTAACCAAAACAGGTGGTCTCTTGTTAAAAGTGTTCAATTCCAAATTGTTTCTCTCGGCTACAACAGTACTTAATAAGTTTGTTAATTTGGCTTCGCTCTGTAAGTCTCTCAAGCCAGGAGTATTTGGAGAAGACACATTGATAACAAGCACATCTGCATAAGGGCCTAATCTCTGGACACCTTTGACATAATCTTCTACTTCATCACCGGTTTTGTTTTTACCCAAGTTGATACCCAATAATCTTCCTTCTCTCAAAGCAAAGTTATGGTGGGACTGGTTAAAGTATTTACTTAATCTCATCTTCAAGTTGGCCAATACACTGAAATGGCCAGCGGAGTTGAACCCGTATCTGTTAATAACAGCATCGTCTTTAGGTAATCTAAAAAATCTAGGTTGGGGATTACCAGGTTGTGGTTCTGGAGTGATGGAACCAATTTCAACATATTGGAATCCACAGTTAAATAACGACTCAATCGCCTCACCATCCTTGTCCAAACCAGCAGCCAACCCAATAGGATTGTTCAATACAGTTCCAAACACATTCACCTTCAAGGTTTCAGGACTGTTGTCAGTCCATAGGAATGGTGATAATCCATATTTCATGAATGTAATGCCCAATTTGTGGCCTTGTTCAGCATCGGTACTGGCTCTGATCAACGGACAAAGAACGTATTCGTGAACTGAGGCTCTGGCATCTGTGCCGTAAACAGCAGCAACGGCAGCGGTTCCAACATACACTGGAGCTGGGATTTTGCGTAACAATCTGAACATTTCGAGTAGGTTGGTTTTAGATTGTGTGAATTCAAGTTTTCTTTGCAAGTCCGATACTCAAGTGGATCTGATCTTTCAAACCTTCTGCTTTTCTGTTTATGGTCCTATAGTATTGCACTAATACAAAATCTGCCCAGCTGCGAATTTGTGTGCACTACTATCAGTTGATGAAAAATTTTGAGATGAGATAGTAAGTGCATAAAGAAACCATGGGAATAGCTAAAATGGGCTCTTATGATAGACCGGGTACAGATAAATATGAAAGAAGCACTGCTAGCAAGAACAAAAAGAAACTTTATAGTAAGGATAAAAAGATCAATGCCGGATTGAAAAAGGTAGACAAACAGTATAAAGAAGCTGTCAGATCAGCCGCTGGCACAGATATGTTACTTCAGGAGGAAGTAGGGTTCTTAGAGGCAGATGGGCCAATGGAAAAGACATTTAAGTTCAAGCAGGATGATATAAAACAAGCTGTGGATGAAAGCACCTTGAAGAAATCGTTCAAGTTAAGTCTTCCAGACTATGGACCATACCAAATAGATTACACCAGAAACGGTACAGACTTATTGCTTGGGGGTAAAAAGGGTCATGTTGCATCTATGAACTGGAGAACAGGCAAATTGGACTGTGAGTTGCATTTAAATGAAACTGTTCATGCTGTAAAGTATTTACACAACGACCAGTATTTTGCGGTCGCTCAGAAGAAGTACACATTTATCTATGATAAAACCGGAATGGAACTCCATAGGTTGAAACAACACATCGACTCGACAATGTTGGAGTTCTTGCCGTACCATTTTCTTTTGGCTACTGCAGGAAACACCGGGTTTTTGAAGTATCATGATGTTTCTACTGGTCAACTTGTCAGTGAAATCAGAACAAAGTTGGGTCCTACACAATCTATGAAGCAAAATCCCTGGAACGGTGTCATTCATTTGGGCCATTCAAACGGAACTGTGACCTTGTGGTCGCCTAGTATGCCACAGCCTTTAGCGAAGTTGCAGAACTCCAGAGGTCCTGTTAGGGATTTAGCTATAGATAGAGAAGGAAGATATATGGTTACAGGTAGTATGGATAAAAGCTTGAAAGTATGGGATATCAGAACTTTCAAGACCGTTGATGAATACTATACTCCTATGCCAGTGCAATCTTTGGACATTTCAGACACAGGGTTGGTATCTACGGGCTGGAATACTCATGTAACTATCTGGAAAGATATGTTCAAAACCAAACAAAATTCCCCATATATGAACCATTTATTACCTTCCAATAAGGTAGAAAAGTTGAAGTTTGTACCATTCGAAGATTTCTTGACTGTAGGATCTTCTAAAACCGTGGAGAACATCATTGTTCCAGGAAGTGGTGAGGCAAATTATGATGCTTTGGAATTGAATCCATTCGAAACCGCTAAACAAAGACAGCAACAGGAAGTTAGATCCTTACTTAACAAGTTGCCTGCTGATACCATCACCTTGGATCCTAATGTCATTGGTTCCATTGATAAAAGAGCCAACAACGTGAGATTGAAACCAGGTCAGATACAAGAGTTGACCAGTAACAAATTCGACCAAGCTGACGAAAAGGTCAAAATCAATCCAAACGTAAAGAGTAAGAACTCCGGTTTAAGAAAGCTCTTGAGAAAGAAGACCCAGAACGTTATAGATGAGAGGAAGTTGAGAATAGAAAAGAATTTGAAGTTAGAAAAAGATGCAAGAAAGAAGAGAGTCGATAGAGATAACGGAATCGAAGTGGAAGAAGACACCTTGGCTCCAGTGTTATCGAGATTTAAGTAGTGTATAATAGTTAGCATTTAAAAGGCCATAGTATATTTATGTTCTAACACATGCAAGTCTATGGTAAATTTGTAGTCAATGGATTAGTCAAGGAGTAGTTTGAGTAATCGATGCTAATGAATTGGTTTAAGTTGTTGGTATTAAACTTATCGAACTTGTGGTTGATGAACTCCAAGCTTTTATCAAACTTTCCCTCGGACATTTCATTGTATTGGTTCAATTTATGTCTTAACTCCAAGTCGTTAACAATCTTGATAAAGTTATGCAATTTTTCTTCGTTAAAATCGTCCACATTCTCAGTTTCTTCTTGTTGTTGATATTGTTGTTGTTCATTGTGTGCACCATTGTTACAAATGCTGTTTAAAATTATCAACCAAGTGTTCGACATTTGCTCAAAACATTTCAGCTTGATATACTTGAACTCCTTATTGTTAAAATTAGGCAATTTTATTATCAAGTTTGTAGCGAAATCTATAAAGTTCAACGAGTTCATTAAGTTTGATTCCACTGGTGGTAAGTAGTTCAAGATAAAGTCACTCAAACAATTCAAGAATTCATTTAAATATGGTTTGATTCTCAAGTAGCTATAGTCATTCTCCAAGTCGCCTTTATACGGTAAGTTGTTTTTGATTTCCTGAAATTTTGTTGATACCAATTTGATAGAATCTTCAACAGAAATCTTAGGTTGGATATCATATATCGTTTTACTGATCTCGGGATGAATTCTGATTAAATCGTTTAATAAGCTCACAACAGACTCATGTTTCAAGCTTTCCACTATTCTTGGTATTGGTAACTTTTCCCCTCTGATAATAGGCACTTTTGCTCTTTTGTTGATAGTATTGTGAATTTGTCTTTCTCGCTGACCGAGTTTTTCAATCCTCTTGCTGTGATGTACCTCTTCGTGGAACCTTCTCTTTTTTTGTGATATCTTAATCCTGGTGGTGTCATATTCTGGTCTGTTTGACTTTTCGTTGATCTTAGGGGCTCCCCATTTAAAACCAGTTGCTGTACTCATTTCCGTTGCCTGTGCTAAATAATATCTCTCTCCTATACCTAAAACTGTTTAATGCAAAAACCTTTAATAACCCGTTTGTTGTGTAGTGGTGCCCTTACGTGTGTATCTATTTCCTTTCCCGACCTGTGTTTCTGGCGTGGTTATATTCCCTAAAAGATCCCTTGTATCCTCTTCCAAATACAAACTAAATTACGCCTTCTCAAAAAAATTATTCGCATGTCGTGGTATTGTGTCTTGAAAATTTCTTATGTCGCACTGATGCAAAAACCAACTAGTTTGCTAAACATGATGATATGGGTCAGAGAACTAGCTGTAGAAGAGTGAGAAGAAAGGAAGAAAAAGCTCACCTATGAAGGCTTGTCAGATGTCTTATTTTTTAGTTTTTACTTGGACTAGCAACTTGTGGCCGAGACTTACTCAACAAAAGGTTAGATAAATTAGCAAGGTCTTTCGTAGAGCATTGTGCTTCATAACCCACTCCTTTCAAGGCGTATAGTTGCTAAGGGTTGCATTTCTGTTTTTTATATCGAAAAATGAATCATTTTTGGCTTCACCAAAAGTGTACTGGCAGCACCAGCTTTCGATTTCTATTTCTTTATGAAAGATTTTATACTATTGTCAGTGCTTTCTCGAATACTAGTATAGTTAGACTGTTCTCATGTTTATCAACTTCTTTAAGTTCGTTGGATTCGAAAACGGTAAGAAATCAGTCAACTCTGAGGAATAGGGTTACATTGATAGAATCAAGGACACCATGAAACAAATACTTTCTTTAAATTCACCCAATACAATTCAACTGCAGTCAACATGGGCTCTTTTGAATACCATTAAGACCATGAAGATGATTATAATAGGGAAAGAAACGCTACATCTTTTCTCGAGTATCAGAATTGCATTGATGTGCTAGGAAATTTCAATATTGTGACCTAAACGCTTCCCCCGTACTTTGTTGTTACATCTTGTGACTACACCAGGTCCTACTTTGATCACAATTTATTTGCCTTTGATCATGTAAATATACCATGAGGTAGTTTTGTTGATTACTTCCATTCTGGCAAAAGCTATCGATGTCATCAAAGAAGGAAGTGTTCACATAATTGACTATATGCTAGCTGTGGGTGTGCAAATGGATATATAAGCCCCCTTATCAAATCATTTCTGTGGTTTGGTTCCAGGGTTCTTTGGCTAATTAAGCTTATTAACATAGACAAGGTAGGCATGGAATAATTTTGTTTACACAGATTTCATTGGCAAGAACATGTTTTTTCCTGTTGAAGAGATCTACTACTACAGTTCTGCTCCAGAGTTCTACTAAAAGAGTTCTACTACCAGAGTTCTTTCAAAAGAAATTTAAAAGCTCTGTAGTTTTTTCTAATAACTACGGACTACAGTATGGGAGGGTAAACATTCTGGAATACACAGCCTCTTTAAGCATTATAACCTTTGAACTGTATTTTTTTTCTAAAATTGTACAATAACTGCAAATATGTGCTTACTGAAGTGAAAAAGTTAGTCTAACAGATTAATGTGAATTAAAGTACAAATGCTATCTATATACACCCCTATTTCTTTTTGGATTTGGCTGAACCTTCGAACCCTGCTCTTTTCTTTCTACCTGTATTATTTTGGCCGCTGCTGTTGTTGTTGCTGTTGGTCTTATTCTTGTTTTTCTTTCCACTCTTGTTTGCAATACCTGTGAACTTCTTCAATCTGACTTGATCCTTTCTCTTCTTACCCTTGTTCTCCTTTCTGAGTCTCAAGTTTTCATCTCTCTTCTTCACCTTGGCTGCAATAGTGTCCTTGACAAATTGCTTACGGTCTTTCCATTCAATTTCACTCTTCAACTTTTGTCTCTCCTTTCTCTTCAATGCCTTCTTCAACAACTTCTCGTCATCTTTAACCTTAATACCTTCAGCCTGGTTCATCAACTTCTGCCATTTTTCCTTTTCTTGAACATTCTTTTGTTCTTCTGGGGATAACTTTGAAAGTTTCAACTTCTTTTTCTCTAATATTAATAAATGTGCTTTAATATCATTATTAGCTGGTCCCTTTGCCTTTTTCTTTTCAGCAGTAGAACGTATTTTGCTCAAGTCACTAGTAACTCGGGTACCATCATTAAATGTAATATTTCCGAACAACACGTTAGCATCTTCTTCTTCTTGCTCCATGTCAGACTCTTCGTCACTATCAGATTCCACCTCTTCGTGCTTTCTCTTTAACTTCTCCTGCTTCTTCAATTCAGCCTTTCTCTTTCTTTCCTCTAAAATCTGGTCTCTAGACTTCACAGTGCTTCCATTCTTGGTACCTGGAGCCCTTCTCTTTTCCTTCAAGTTATTGATTTTACTGGCTAACTTTTCTCTCAACTTCTTTAGGTTCTCTTCTTTCTTCTTTTGTTCTTCTTCTGTAAGTTCTTTCTTCTGCTTCTTTGTTGGTTCTGGCTTCTTAGGTTTTTCAGTAGTTGGCTTTACTTCATTAACTGACTTTTCTTGCTTTTGTTCCTCTTCTGCTTCTTCTACTTCTACTTCTTCAGCACTTTCTTCTTCGTCCTCATTGAGTTCATTTCCCTCATCATCAAATTCAATTTGAATTTCGTTATCAGATGAGCCCTCATTCTTATCATTTTCTTCAATCTCTTCTTCAGCACTTTCTTCATGTTGAACTGGAATACGTTGGATTTTTCCTGGTAACTTAACGGGTTTGGCATCCTTGGCTCTCTCTGTCATTACTTCTTTAGCACTAGACTTCTGATCGTTCTTCACGCTAGGATCCAACTTGTTTCTTTTGTTCTGTTTTAATTCCTCTTTGGACTTCTTCTTCTGTTGCCATTGGTCTTGTGTAGCTTCGTCATAGTAGTATTTGGCAGGTATCAAGGATAATAATCCATCAAACGCATTTGAATGAGTTTTCAACCGTTCCTACATCGTTAGTAAAGGCTCCTTTTATTGGAATTCTTTTACCCATCGTAACCCTTTAAAGAAACCTTGATAAAATTTGGATCTGAAACTGTTTCTTCTTGGCTTGCCGATGACTACTTCTGAAATCTAAAGCCTTTAATACATACTTCAAGTGACTTACTCATGATGTGAAAATTTAAATTTTAATCATCGCATCTTAAATTTTACTATGAGCTCAGTCATCTGCAATAATTTCATTGTATTTCTCTCTTTTGGCTACTTTTACCTCATGAATCTCTAACTTAAAGCGATAGCTTGATAAGCATAGATTTTCTGAAGATTTTTCCCTAATCTGAACCCATTAGTCCTATCATCATATCTTCTGAGTAAATCTCAGTCCGCACCATAGTATTCCAGCCTCACATTTACCTACACCTTGTACCCTCAAAAAATTTCGTTCGCTCTACTCCTTAATTATCAAACATGGAACCTATTGGTAAGTACCTTTTAATTTCATTGCCTCAGTCAATTGACTCTAAGGATTGGTTGAAGCAGAAATTAAGCGATGGAAAGAGTAAGCTCAATCCTTTCAAACTTCCAGAGTTCCAGATTGGTACCTTGGACTCCTTAGTTCAAGAAAGTGAAGAATTGTCCAAGATTGATGCTCAGTTGCATGCTTCTATCAATAAGATCGTTGATATCTTGAACAATGTGTTGGAAACCTCCACTTTCAGAACTGTTAACTCTAAGAATGTGTTTGACTACTTTGAAACCTTTTCCTGGAACAGCTCCAAATACAGATTAGATAAGTCAATTAAAGACTTGGTAGAAATCATCTCCAACGAGGCTATAACATTAGATAATGATGTCAAAACTTCCTATCAAGCATACCAAGCAGCTAAGTCCAATTTTTTGTCTGCTGATAGAAAAAGAAATGGTGATTTGTCCATTAAGTCCTTGCATGATATTGTCAAACCAGAAGACTTTATTTTGGACTCCGAAAACTTAACCACCTTGTTGATTGCAGTTCCAAAAAACTTGAACAGTGAATTCAAGAGTTCTTATGAAACCTTGACACAGTTTGTGATACCAAGAAGTGCTAAATTACTTTCCTCCGACCAAGAATACAACTTATACTCCGTCTCCTTGTTCAAGAAGTTTGAAACCGAGTTTGTCAACTTGTCCAGAGAAAGGAAGTGGCAACCAAGAGTGGACTTCACCTACAACCAGGATGTCTTGAATGAAATGAGAAAGGAATTCGATTTGACCAAGGCCAATGAACAAAAGGCAAAGAATGAGTTGATTAGATTGGCTAAAACTGCTTACCTGGATATTTTCACAAATTGGATTCATTTGAAAGCAATGAGAGTTTTTGTTGAAGGAATCTTGAGATATGGGTTACCACCACAATTCGATTCTTGGTTGATCAGATTTGACAAGAATAACTTCTCGAGTATTGACAAGACAAAGAAGGATTTAATTGAAAAATACGGCTACTTGGGTGGTGATGGTTTCTCCAACAAGTCTAACTTACACGAATATGCTTCTTTGGTTGATCCTGATTACGAACCATTCGTCATTTATACCGTTGACATTGTATAATTCTGTGGATAAGCAAGTTTCTTGAAGTTTCTTGCTTATGACACTCAAGACTTCAATTTTCAACAAAAGCTTATACATTATATAATTCTTAGATAAATTTTTTAATTTACTTAGCGAAGTTTAGGCTCTCATTGTATTAATAGTATCATTCTTATCAGTAAAAAATATTTGGAACCGAGAAAAAAAGAAAGCTCGCACTCAGATTTGAACTAAGGACCAACAGATTTGCAATCTGCTGCGCTACCACTGCGCCATACGAGCTTCTTATATACGAGGATGGGTCTTACAATTAAATAGTCATTTTGTATTTATGTTTAACTCCAAACGTTAACCTGACTTGATTTTTTCTAGCTGTATTCCGGGATATAGATCTAAAAGTCACCGTGTGGGTATTATTCAGTTGTCATCTTTCCACCTGTTAAGGGTAAGGCAACCTAGATTATCTCGTAGAAAATGACAATTTGAAGCTTATTCAACCTTTTATTTACTGAAAACCTGTTGTACAGCTGCAATGAGAAACTTATTCTAAAACAACGAATTTTTCGGGACTAACCTTTTAAGCCACTTTATTTTAGCCCTATCTGATCACTTATATCAACAAGAGCTGCTCTCGCCCATTCTTTACGAATCCCTCTTGGTTGCAAAATATAAGCCAGAGAGAAGTATCGCGAAAAATCAAGGATGTCTGATAGTGATTACTTAACTGATGAAAGTTACGAATTTGAATTCGAAGATGATGAAGGAAGTGAACCAGAGGTAGAACAGGAATCAACACAACTACTAGAAAACCAGTATTACATGGCAAAAGCTTTCAAAGATGACGACACTGCAAAAGCGATAATAAAATTGACTGAAATAACTCAAAACGAGGTAAATGATGAAACTATTCTCTGGATATTCAAGCTGAGCAAGCAAATTGCAAAAATATACTTCCGAGAACATCATTTTGCAAAGAGTTTAGATGTTTTAAAAGGTCTCAGAGAGTTGATACCTCAAATAGATGATAAATCATATGTGGAGGAATCTATGAACAAGATAGTTACTAACTACAGTAATGTCAAGGACAACAGTTTTGTATTAGAATTATCGGACTTCATACTAAGTGTCATTGAAATAATGGAGGATAGCAATAACAAAGATAGATTGTGGATTAAAGTAAACTTGAATAAACTTTCAATCTTACTTTTGGATAAACAAAATATGGATGTATGTCAAGTAATAATCAACAAATTGAACTCCAAGTTAGATCAAGTTTCTGAAATGACCAAGAATTCTTACAGCTTGGAGATTATTGCTGGCGAAATAGAGCTATTGTCATTGCAAGATGATTTGAATATCGGCCAATTAAATAACTTGTACAAGAAGTCATTAACTATTGCTACACCAGTAGCTCATCCAAGAATTCATGGTATTATCAAAGAATGCGGAGGTAAAATAGAGTTTTTTAAGGGGAATTTTGAGCTGTCCAGGTTACAGTTCTACGAAAGCTTCAAACAGTTCGATGAGAGTGGATCCATTAAAAAGAACAAAAATTTCAAGTATTTGATTTTGTTATCACTCATCACTGAAAACGAGTTCAATCCATTCGAATCTCAAGAAACACAGCATTATGTTCAAGAAGCTGAATTCAAAGAGTTGATAGAGTTGATTGATATATGTAATGAATTGGATTTAAAAAGCTACAAAGAGTTTGTTGAAGGTTTAGAAAGCTCATTAGACTCCTTTTTCAACGATATTGTTTTCGTGGAGTCCTTAAAGCTCATAGAGAACTTAATTATTGACAAGATCATAATCGAATTGTTAAAGTCATATTCTATAATCAAGTTTGACTTTCTTATTCGGTACTTGAACTTGCAAGAAACAGCTTTAATCTCGAGGTTGTTGAAATTGAACAATTATGGGAAAATTTCCAACATCAAGGTGAACTTTTTCGATAAAACAATTGAAAGCACTGACAATTCGGTTGATTTATCTTATTTAACTCCACAGGCGGCGTTGGTCAATATGAAAGCACTTGACGCTATAAATTTGATTAGCAACACTAGCTTGCCCCAGCCTATGGATTCTGATGATATGAATGTTGACTCAAGCAATGCTGTCAAACTAAGGTTCAAGTTGAACGATTCAATATTGAATCGGCTTTTATTTGTCAACTTTAAAACTGGTAGAGGTTTTAATGAAACACAAAATGTCGATGACAGAACCAGCAATGTTAACTCAAGTAGCGATACAATTGCCTACATTGCTGGTGCAGAGAAAGCTTCGCAAAACAAGTCTGAATATTTTTCTTACAATAGCTATTTGCCTAATATAGGTAACTGGTTGAACTCAATAAAGAGTTCTTTCCCAAAGTTAGAGAAAACGGAATTGAGCACAAAAGACCAAATTTTCACAGAGAGAAGAGCAGAAAAGAACATGTTAGATTTAACTGATTACAGCGACATTGTCGATGCAAATGTGGATGCAAGCATTAAAACTAGGTATATGAAGAAATGGTGTACTGAGATTTTGAGCTACAACTATGAAAGTGTGTAAAAATCAAATTTATAAAATCTCATTGAGAATGTAATTAAAATTTTTCAGTAATCCAACACAATAGTGTTATTCGACTAGGTATGTGAAGTTGCACAAAGTATACATGATTAGTCATTATATGCGTTATCGTCATGATTTTACCCATTTCAATGTCTCGGGTTTAAACTGAAATCAACCAACACACGTATGATGTACTTTGATTTTAACATTTCATACTAACAGTTTAGTTCATAAAACCTTAGTACAAGAAGAGTCTTCAAGTCCCATATTTATTTGAAGTTTCTTTGACTTCGTTCGATAACTTCAGATTAAAATAGTCTCTTATTCTACTTGTGAATCTTCTATGAAAAGGATCTATCGAGAAAAATTAGAAGAGTATTGAAATTTTACAAATATGAGTTGGTGAAGTCGCCACTTCTCTCTTTAACCTAGTAATTGGCACGACGCAATGCCTCTAAATATCAATTGGTAAACTTAACCTCTTGTATTATTCTACTTAATAACATCACCTGCTCCTAAAAAAACAGGGAATAAAACAGTAGACTTGAAACAAGCAGAAGCTATGCCTACTTAATTTCATGTTGAATTTCCATAAATTGCAAAAAAAAAAGAATTGCGCTGGCCAGGAATCGAACCAGGGACACATGCATGGCAAGCATATATTTTACCACTAAACTACCGGCGCAAAGAGGTGTTGGGACAACACCCGAATGATCCCGCCCAGGATCGAACTGGGGACCTTATGCGTGTTAAGCATATGTTATGACCAACTAAACCACGCGACCTTTCGTTGTGCTAATTCTGCTTCAAGTAGCTCAGAATGAGCTAGGTTTTATAATAGTGCAAGAACCTACGCTTAAGAAACAACAATTGTTTATAACACTTGAATAAATTGAAATTGAATCAGGTGAATAAGGGCATTTGACTTCTTTTTGAAGTCTTTGTTATATTTATTTTATTTATTTTTTTTTTTGATGTTTTTTTGTTTTATTTAGTATTTTTTTTGCAACCATTTTTCAATGTTACTTTGTAAATTTCACAAACACAAAAAGTTGTAAAAAAAAATAAATGTTTACAAAGTACTTAACTACACTTACATCAGCATCATCTAGAGAAGATAGCAAACCTAATTCAAGATCCACAGCTGGTGCCAAAAAATCTGAGGAGAATTCGTCTTTTATCCAACGAAGACACTCATTTGTTAGCGTGGGAGGATTAAATGACTATGACAAGCTAGAATCTAGCGAAATAAGCATTGATCCGTTTGAAACTCCCAATTTGAAAAGATCTACCAGTTTACAGTTAATATCTAAAAAACAGAGTATTGCTAGCTTGAAGAAAAGACCACCGAAGTCTGTTAGATTTCATGAAGAATCACTAAAACAGAATAACGATAATTTCAGCGATAATAATATTTCCAAATCTTTCGAATCTACTACTACTTCAGTGTATGATGAAAGTTCAGAAATAATTTCAAGAGCTTACAAGACTTCAAGGGATCCACAGCAGGTAGTGCAACATGAAGTGCACTTTAGTGAAAATGTAGACTGGTTAGATGCTGTTGCTAACAAGAATAACACCTTAAGATTGGACAAATTGAATATTGTATTGAGTCTGGAAGAGTTGAATGACATTGTTTCATACACAGAAGAAAAGCCAGATGAACCTAAAGCTTCTTCTGAACTTGAAAACGAAGCCGATGCTAGCTACGAAGAACACAATACAAATTCCACAGAGATTTCATTGGAAGTAGAATCTACAGATTCTCTGCTACAAGGTTTAGTCAGTTTTGAGCAAGGAAATAGAGAAGAGTTTACTCAGCTCTTGACAGAAATTGTTAAAGAGATAGATCCAAACTATACTCATCAAGGTTTCAAAGAAAAAGGCTACAAGTTTTTTGACATGGTCTTAAATGGTTTGAAGGATTTTAAGAGAACTATATATGAAAAGGATTTGGATATTGCCGAATTAGCTCAGAAATATAGGTTGAAAGAGGCACAAGTTAAAGAGCATGAAAGTATAGAAGCTGAAAATTCCAGATTGAAGCAAGATTTGACGATAACTACCCAAGCTAATCAGGATTTGCTGGACAAAGTGGTAACCTACGAACTAGAATTAACCAGAAGGATCTCTTCTCAGAACTCCACTCTTGCAAGAGTGACTGAACTCGAAAAAGATTTAGTTTTAGCAAACGTTACCATCCTGTCAATGCAAAGAAATATTGACAAAATCATGGGAACTGCCAGAGAGATTTTTCAAATTACTGAGATAGAGAGTCTCCCGTCAAAACTCGAAGAGGTCTCGGCTTCTAAAGAAGAATTGGAAAGTCGATGTGTTACGTTGGAGTATCAACAAAAAGAATACGAATTAGAAGTACATAGTTTGACTGATCAAGTGAAAAGTTTGGAGGATAAGTTGGTTTCCCAAAAGGAAGAGTATAATGAAAGTTTTGTGAAGCAAAGTGAAGAAATCACCAAATGCATTTTGGATTTGGATATCAAAAATAGAGAGGTTGTTAGTTTGATCCGAAAACTAGAAGATGCTAAACTATGCTTGAGTGAAAGGGATGGAATGATCCAGGCTTTAAATGCCAATATCTACGAGTTACAATGGTGCAATTGTGATTACCAACGGGAAAGAGACAATTTCAAGACAATACTGAAGAAAGCAGAAGGAAAAATGGATGTGTTAACTCATAAGTTAAATTTGAAAGTAATCGATAACAACTTTTTGAAGAAAGAGATGACAGAGAGAAGCGTTTTGTTTGAAGTTGAGCTCAAGGAAAAGAATAGCACTATATCTGAATTAAGAGGAAGCCTAAGTTCGAACGCCGAGCTCATAAATTCATTAAACCAGAGTATCATCAATGTAAAGACAGAAAATCTGGAGAAATCAAAATTGATCGCTAGTTTAACAGAACAGATAGGAAAGTTACAAGATGATCATCAAAACATTCAAAATAGATTGAGAGAAGAGGAACTCCGAAACAAGATTGTTACAAGCACTTCAGAAGGATTATCCAAGAAGATTGAAGACCTTGAAGGCCAAATTAATCACAACGAGGAGCTTAAAATGAATCTTAATCTCGAAATCCACAAACTTTTCAAGTCCAATGAACTATTGAGCCGATTCTTCAATCAACTACTTCTCAATTTGAAATCCAAGTTGAAACCAATGATGTATG
Source organism: Yamadazyma tallmaniae (assembly GCA_030569655.1). Classification (NCBI taxonomy): domain Eukaryota; kingdom Fungi; phylum Ascomycota; class Pichiomycetes; order Serinales; family Debaryomycetaceae; genus Yamadazyma; species Yamadazyma tallmaniae. The sequence continues at coordinate 62,232 of JAJMLL010000024.1, read as the reverse complement.
AAGAATCAATCCGTTACATGAGCAATATACTCAAACCTATACAGACAGCCAAGATGATCGGAGAAAACCATATCGAATCTTTGAAAGAGATAACCAGCTTTACAATAAAGGCAGTTTCTGATTTGGTTGATAATACAATCGAAGCCGAAACAAAATTGGAAAACGAAATCAATAATAGGCAAGCCAATTATAATAGTATGTTGAATGATTTGAGCAAGCTCATGTTGGATAGTCTTTCCAAGTCAAAATCAGGAAGAAATTCTAGTAATAGAAGTTTATTAAATGAATCTCATCAAAGCAAAAGATGAATATATTCTAATTAGTCAAATAAGTGTCTACAAAAAGCCCTTCATCTAATAAACTAGTCAAAACACATGGAAGAATTTCCACCTGTAAAGTTCCAAATGGGAAGTTTTCTCCATCAATAGAAATGTAATGATTGGAAAAATCTTCAAGTTTCGGCACTAACCTGTAGGCAGAAACCTTATGAGTGTAGACGTTGTCATAGTCTATATGACGACCCTTCTCAATCGACAATAATGCATTGAACAGTTCATAAATAGAAGTGGTAACGTCAGTGAGTATCATATCCATGGAACCATCGTTAGGTAATGCAGCAGGAAAAAATTGAGTATCATTGGAGACAAAAGGCATTTTGCCAACGTAGAAAATGCTTATGTTGTCAGACAAGTTGGAATCAACTTGGATCCAATCTTCGGGTGGAGGATTTTTAAGCAGCGGGCCCTTGGTTACAAGGTTTTCTTGAATTGTTTCGGTTAATGCTTTTGTTTTCTGAAGTTCGAGGTTTTCACTAAAGTGCACAAGTAACTCTTCCTTGGTTTGAGTCAAATATTTCACATACAAGTCACAGGGATATCTAGCCCTGGTGAACACTTTGTGAGCCACCCCAAGATCAAATCTAATGGGCCCCATCCATCTTAAATGTTCTGTTCCAATATCTGAATCTGCAACTGCACCATAGCACTGGGATAAAAACGATAAACTAGTTTTTTCTGAACCATCTTCACTAAGCTGGGTGACTGCCATAACATCTAGCTTGGTTCTAGTGGCTTTCAACATACGAAGAGTAGCAATTTTGGCATCATTACTTCCGTGTGTGCTCAAAGACAACGCGTTTCCAGAGCCACAAGGTAACTGAGTGATTGCTAATTTGTTGAATGCTTTTAATCCCTTGTCTTTGTGTTGATAAAAGCCATTTATTACCTCATGTGGAATACCATCGCCAGAGCAACATGCTATAATATCATATTTGGAGATATCTAAATCTCTGGCAATGTCTGTAGCATGTCCTGAATACTTTGTTGTGATTGCTTCTACTTTGCAATTAGCAGCTTCTAAGACAGGCTTTATGGATTCTTGATATATTTGCATGGCCTTACCTAGACCACCATTAGGGTTGATAAGAATCAAAATAGATGGTGATACCTGACTCCTACGATAAGCTCTTTCGTTGATAAAGTCAGATTTGCTTTTACCAGCTGTCATCATGTATAATGGATCCTCTATGGTCAACTTTAGACTTTGAAGCCTGATAGAATCTCGGGTTTTGGAAACATAGTTCAATTTGTAAGTGCCATGAATACCCTCACAGTACAAAATATCAGAGTATAAGATTTTTTCCAAAGATGATTTTGAGCTTTTGGAAAAACAGCTCAACCAGGAACTGCTACCTTGGTTATCAACTAACGCTTGTTCTAAGAATTTGATCCCATTGTCTTCTAATTTGGACCTTATTCTGTGGCTTATTAGGTTCTCTGTGGACATGAGTTTTGCGCGTTTGAATTTGCATGGGATTTAGTTTACACATCAATGGTATGAGTGTTGGAAATGGTACCCTTTTGAATGCTGAATCGTAACTATGGATTATATATTTCTTACTTCTTTCTATAGAGTCTGTAAAAAAACCTCATGTTTTCCAATTTCATAGGATATTCAATTTCCTTCTCGTTTACCCTGTACCAACAGCTATCACTTTCTTCGATTAATTCCCATGGACCGTTGTTTTCTCCCTGTTTTCCCAATAAAATCATATCTATCATAAACTGCACCGGAAACTTCTTGGTTCCAATGGTTATATGCGAGTATGAGCCTGCACTTTCTGCAATCATTAATAATGCACCAGACTTGCACTCATGATTGAGTTTCTGAAGAAAGTGAATGGTAGCAGTTTTCTTTTCAGCAAAAAGTTCATTGGTGGTGAACAAGAGCGTTATCAAGTCTAATTCCGGGTACTTGTTATATGAGCCAGAAAGAATGTCTTCATTTCGAAAATTGGCTACCAACTTCTCTGGTTTGTATATCCATGTGCGCTTCATGTAGTTGGTCAAGTTATTCACTATTCTTGACCAATCAGCAATATCCACTATATCCATGGTAATAGAAGACTCAGACATAGAGTTGACTTCCTTCTTTCTACAGAATACCGAGCCCAAACCGATGAGTTCACTACCTGCACCCCCACCAACACATAATACCTTCTTTTCACTATCAGGTTCTTGCATCAACTCTACAATTGGTTCTAAACTACCAAATAACGAAGAATATGACAAAGCACGAGCGGGAGACCATCTGGATGCATAAGCAAATCTCTTATCATCACAATCAAATGCTGCAAGGTACTCTCTATTATACAACTGTCCTTTGACTTCCTGAATGAAATCCTGTAGTGATGGACTATCTAGAATATGTGTGAATTCCTGTGTGAACAAATCGATGATATGTTGCGGACTCATTGAGTTCTCTGATTCGAATGGAATAGAATCATTGCCACCTTCACTAACAGCCTTGCTTTTCTTTCCTTTGTTCAGCATTGTTGTGCAATAGTGAATATATTTGGCAGAAGACCATCGCAAATATCGCGCGACATGCGACATCTTCACATATATAAGCAAGAAAAATTCTCACTTTTCTCTTCACGATACTTTTGTATCAACCTGTGTTACGGTAGACACTCAGATAAAGGTCGATTAAACTTCGGTTATCTTCTGGCATCTGTAGCGGTAGACTGTAGCAGATCGGCGCTCGAGAAGCAAGTCCCATTTGTAGCCTCCACTGCCATTTCTTTTCAGCTTGTTGTTAAAGACCCAATGACATTGGTCCTCTTAGGAGTTGAGCGATGACGTTGGTGTATCAGACGAACTGATGGAAATGGTCTGTGTGCTGCGAGTTGCGTCAGCAATTGGGACAGAGTAGCTCCGTCGACAGGTTGTATAGCGATCGACCAATCTTGAGCTCTCGTTCTACGGTTGAGCTCGGTTGGTCGAGGCAACATATTCCTGAACTCTGCGAACAGTCGTTTGACTAATGAGACGCTTTGAGTAAAACCATGTTGCATACATTTTCTTTATAATTTTAGCCCAGACTTTTTGGCATGTTTTTTTAGTAGAGGCGTTATTTTTTTATGGCAATTACTCTATGAAAAATTCAAAGCCATTACCAAACACTCTAAGTAACTACAATCAATTCCAGTAGCTCTAGCTCTTCAGTACTCACGTGACGATTCAACTTATAATATTCATGTCATTTTTGATCTTCGCGCTTCTGTCAAAATGGATCTGGGACTCTACCATACAAACAATTCCAGTGGTAATCTTGTAGTTCGAGATAGACCGGAGTACGGATCAAAAGGACAAATCTCAGAACTACCTTCTTTGCCTTCAGCCACTTCTTACCACGATGCTTCGGACGAGGAAATTGATTATGACATAACCAACAATACCCTAAACCACAATAACACCAGTTTCATTGAATTTGACTTGAGCAAACACGATAAGGATCAAGTGAATGCCACTTTGAGAGAGCCAACTGTAGAATTTGATCTCAGTAATGTGGAACAAGAATCAGAGAACTTACAGCAAGCAGAAACAAAAGAGCAAACTTTGAAAAGGAAGGAGAATGATTTCTTTAACGACGATAAAGCTACTTGGAAAACCATGAAGAAGGTAACAGAAACCAACTATTACGACGAGAAAGGAAATTTGGAATTCACCTCCCTTTTGAACGATGACTTCTTTGACCCAAAGTTCAGGAACTCTGGGTACACCAGGATTGATAATGAAGAACAAGTAGCCAAATTTAATGAATTAGATAAAAAGACGGATTTCCTATTCATTTCCAAAGGAGAAGATACAAAAGGTGCAAAATACCGTGATGACGATTCCGATGAAGAAAACTATATGTATGAAAAAGACGAGAATCTTGAATCTACCGAGGCATTGCAATCCACAAAAGATATGTTAGATGAGAGTCAGAAATTCTCTTACTGCGGTATAGTTCGGTTGATTTCTGTGGAAATGGCCACTGAAGTTGCTGAAATCAAAAAGTCTACTACCAACAAGATTGCCAAACAGTTAAGCAAGTCACAGAAGAACTTTGGGAATTGGTCCCAGTACATTATAGACAAAGTATACACCCACATGGACTTGAAAAAGGAAGAACAGACTATGATAGAGAACCTCAGTGTTCATGGATTGAATGTGACTGATTTGACATCCAGTATAGTAAAGAACAAGCTTAGTGGAGATGAAGGTTCTCTAGAGTGGATATTGATATGTGACTTGTTTTTGTTGCTTTTAAGCGACGGTTACTACGATAGCAGATCGAGATCTTTGTTAGTGAGATTTGCCAAGGCACTAGACGTGGAAAGTATAGAGATATATCAGTTTGAGAGAAGGTTGTTGAACAGTTTAGAAGTTGAAACAAAAGACAAATCTTTAGAGGATAACGAGGAGAAGTTAAACAACAAAGAATACATTGATAAGTACATAAAGAAAAACAAGAATAAAAGATTGGCTTACATAGGTTTAGCCACTTTAGGTGGAACTTTAGCCATAGGGTTATCAGCTGGTTTATTAGCGCCAGTTATAGGTGCAGGTTTGGCTGCAGGTTTAACCACCATTGGTATCAGTGGTACCGGTGGTTTTCTAGCTGGTGTTGGTGGTACAACTATAATAACTACAGGTGGTGTAATCATAGGTGCTAGAACTGGTAATAAAGCAGGTAGGAGAAGAGTAGGAGAGGTTGAGACTTTTGAATTTAAACCTTTACACAACAATAAAAGAGCCAATGTGATAGTCACAGTGAGTGGGTGGATGACTGGTAAAGCAGATGATGTGAGGTTGCCTTTTTCAACTGTTGATCCTGTGATGGGAGACTTATTCTCGGTGTTGTGGGAACCTGAAATGTTGACAACCATGGGTCAAACTATTAACATCTTAGCAAGCGAAGCATTAACTACTTCTATCCAACAAGTTTTAGGTGCCACTATTGCAGCATCATTGATGGCGGCTATTCAAATTCCTATGTTACTTTCTAAATTGACATATTTGGTTGATAATCCTTGGAACGTTTCTTTGGATAGAGCATGGAAAGCAGGAAAAATTTTAGCAGACAATTTGGTTTCAGGTAACATGGGAGTAAGGCCAATTACATTAGTTGGTTTTTCTCTTGGAGCCAGAGTGGTCTACTCTTGCTTGATTGAGCTAGCACAAAGAGGTTGTTTCGGATTGATCGAAAACGTCATCATAATGGGTAGTCCGTTGACTGTTAACAAGGATCAATTGGGATTAGCCAGAACAGTTGTCAGTAATGACTTTGTAAATTGTTATTCCAGAAAGGATTGGGTTCTTGGTTATTTGTTCAGAGCAACCAGTGGTGGATTACTGTCCGTGGCAGGATTATCTGAAATTAAGGATTGCTATGGAATCAAGAATGTGAATGTGACTGAGATGGTGGAAGGACATATGTCATACAGAAAAGCAATCCCAAAGATATTGAAGGAGTTGAACTGGGAGATTTTGGATGAAGAATTTGATGAAATAGAAGAACCCGATGCAGAACAGACAGAAAGACAACGTAAATTAGTACACGAGTTTGACGAAGCCAGAGCAAAAATGCAGAAAGAAATAGAAGAGGGTAAGAACAAAAAGTCCAGTTGGAAGGACTTTTTCAAGCCTAAGGATGTTTGGTGGAAAGATATGTCGGGATCAGAAGACATTTCACAACCTAACGATCAAACTAGTAGTCAGGAGTATGATGAGCACGCTAATACATCGATTTTTGATGTAGGAACTTTAATGAATGAGGTTAATGAAATAGAGAAAAAGGGGCTTAAGCCTGATAATAATGCTACCGTACCACTTGGACCAGAGAAATCAAAATGAGCCTTGAATAAGATTTGAAATGAGCCTTGGAGAAATGAGTCTTGAAAATAAGTCCAGAGAATCAGCAAAAATGAGTACGACTAATTGAGATAGTTTTTATGTGATGTAAGACATTCCACCGAGTTCTGACAGGGTAGCCACTAGAACCTATATATAATTAAATAGAATCACCACTATAAATTCTATCAGTAATCGGAGCAGTACGAAATATACGCTTGTATGAGTAATTTCGCACCAACAAAGAGAAAAAAAACTGAAAAATTCACTCCACCTACAATGCCTACTATTGCTGTTGATAAAGAAGACTTGTACAAGTCTTTAGGTAAAACCTACACCACCGAAGAGTTTGACGAGTTATGTTTTGAGTTCGGTATTGAATTAGACGAAGATACCACCGAAGATTGTGCTGAAGGTGAAAGACCTCAGTTGAAGATTGAAATACCAGCTAACAGATATGATATGTTGTGTTTCGAAGGTATTTCCCAAGCCTTAAACATTTTTTTGGGCAGAACGAGTACTCCAGAATACAGATTGACCAAGCCAACCACCACATTAACAATCAAGAAGTCTACCGAACAGATCCGTCCTTATGCTGCATCTGCCATCTTAAGAAACGTTCAGTTTGACCAAAGAGGTTACGACTCCTTTATTGCATTGCAAGATAAGCTTCACACCAACTTGTGTCGTAACAGAACTTTGGTTGCCATTGGAACCCACGATTTGGATACCATTAAAGGACCTTTCACCTACGAAGCTTTGAAACCAGAAGAAATCAAATTTGCTCCTTTGAACCAAACTAAGGTCATGGATGGTAACGAGTTGATGGAATTCTACGAAAAAGACAAACACTTGGGCAAGTACTTGCACATCATCAAAGACTCCCCTGTGTATCCAGTAATTTTGGATAGTGAAAGAACCGTGTGTTCTTTACCACCAATCATCAATTCCAACCACTCCAAAATCAGCATTGATACCAAAAATGTGTTCATTGATGTCACTGGTACTGACAGAACCAAAACTGAGATTGTCATCCAGACCTTGGTTGCAATGTTTTCCGTTCACTGTAAAGAACAATTTGAAATCGAACCAGTTGAAATCATCTCTGAACACAACAGCCAATCTAGATTATGTCCTGGAATTGAACCAAGAAAGTCCTTGGCAGAAATCGAGTACATCAACTCTTGTTTGGCCTTGGACCTCTCAGGAGACGAGATTGCTAAGTTGTTGAGAAAGATGGAGTTGGAGGCTAAAGTTAGTGAACAAGACTCCAAGTTGATAGAAGTTTCCATCCCAATCACCAGATCTGATATCTTGCACCAATGTGATATCATGGAAGATGCAGCTATTGCCTATGGTTTCAACAACTTGGTTAAAACCACCCCAAAGAGTGAATCCTTAATTGCTGCTCCATTGCCTATCAACAAGGTTTCTGATATCTTTAGAATTGCCTCTGCCCAGGCAGGATACCTGGAAATTTTGGCCTTGACTTTGTCTTCCCACGACGAAAACTTCAAGTTCTTAAGACAAAAGGACGATGGTAAAACCGCAGTGAAGTTGGAGAATCCAAAGACTTTTGAATATCAAGTTGTCAGAACTACCTTGGTTTCAGGTTTGTTGAAGACTATAAGAGAAAACAGAAAGCATTCTTTGCCAATCAAGGTTTTCGAATGTGGTGACATAGTGTTGAAGAAGGAAGACACCGAAAGAAAGGCTATAAATCAACGTAACTGGGCTGCCATTATTGTAGGTAAGACTTCTGGTTTCGAATATATTCAAGGTGTTTTGGGTAAGTTGATGCAAACCTTGAGAGCCAAGTGGATTGAAAACCCTCAAGCAAACAAGAGCAGAGGTTACTGGATAGAAGAAGACTCTGAGAATCCAACTTTCTTCCCAGGAAGAGGAGCTAAGGTTTTCTTCAGAAGTGTGGAAAACGGTGAGCCACAAATTATTGGATCTTTGGGTGTATTGCATCCAGAAGTTATGAAGTCCTTTGAGATCCCCTACGCTGCTTCCTCTGTTGAAGTGAACGTTGAAGCTTTCTTGTGATATACTAGATAATACATATAGTAATAGTTTGATGTAGGAAGGTATTTTTCGAAAACAATTCCGTAGAATCCTATCAGAAGAACTCAAAGTGAAAGGAATTTGTTTTCTGTCTTTTAATTTAATCTCATTGCCGCTGTATTAAATTATGTCAAACATGTCAATTAGATCTAATCGCATTTATCGCTTACATTTACATACACTATTGCTGTGCAACTCTCTGGTCAATTTATTTACTTTCATCTGCCCTTAAACCTACTATAAAAACACATGCAAGTATGAATTTGCTAATTGCTATTCATATGTTAGTACCATGTCTTATCTACTTAAATTGCCTTCCTACATCAACATATTCCCTTTGGGCTCAAATCTCATTTCCATAGTGCGAAAAATTGATCAGTTAATTCTCAAGGTAGGACTAGATCACTTCAACCCATCAGTTCCTGCAAGAAATCGCGTATTAACCCACGCAAGTACACCATATAAGTAAGCAGAAATGAGTGGAAGAGCTCCATCGAGATCATATGATATGATCATGAAGTTATTGTTGGTTGGAGATTCCGGAGTTGGTAAGTCGTGTTTGTTGTTAAGATTCGTCGAAGACAAGTTCAATCCATCCTTTATCACCACCATCGGTATTGATTTCAAAATCAGAACCATCGAAAGTAAGGGTAAGAAAATTAAGTTGCAGGTATGGGACACTGCAGGACAAGAAAGGTTTAGAACCATCACCACTGCTTATTATAGAGGTGCCATGGGAATTGTGTTAATCTACGATGTCACGGATGCTAGAAGTTTCGAAAACGTCGAAAACTGGTTCCAGACTGTTACCCAACATGCTAATGAAGGGGCTCAGATCTTCTTGGTGGGTAATAAATCTGATGATACTGAAGGTAGACAAGTTTCTACAGAGCAAGGACAGGAGCTTGCTGCCAAGTTGAACATTCCGTTTTTGGAAGCCAGTGCCAAATCCAACTCTAATGTGGATTCTATTTTCTATGAATTAGCTGGAATTATCCAAGATAAACATGTCGATGCTGAGCCCGAGAAGCAGAATTCTGGTATTGACGTTTCCAAGAACACTGGAAACATCAAATCCAACTGTTGTTAGTGATGTTTAATATATGTTTTATTATTTATACTTGATATGTCTAGTTTAGATTTCAGTGTATTGTTTATATCTCCAATTTGAAATAGTATCACATCAGATTTAAGGGAAGGAAATCTTAGTAAAAACTACAAACGTTCAAAGTAATGTTTATTACCAGTAATTATATGCCTAAATCTTCTTGCCAAAGTACACCCACTGGTCGTCCAAAGGCTTTTCTTCCAACTCTTCCCAACACTTCAACTCTGCTAACTCGTTGGCCAAGTTCAACTCTTCATGAGCTTGTATGACAACTTCTTCTATTAAGCCACCACCGATTTTATTTTCGATTTCTTCAGTTATGTCATGTTCTTCCACAATCTTCAATCTGTTCTTAGTCAAAGCTTCAATAGATTGTCTGTAAACTGAAGTGGTTGGAAATTTATCGTTCAAAACAGTCAATGTGTGGTTGTAAAGAGAAATTAATGCTGGTCTAGGGTTTGGATGTTGATATAAACCGGCCAAACCAGTAGGGTTACCACTGGCAGCTCTGACTAACACTTCTTCAGCTTGTTTCAATACTCTAGTGAATCTCATTTGGTAATTTGTGTATTCTGGTTGGTTGAAAATTTTCGCGGTGACAAAACGACATCGGTACACCAGGGTATCCCATCAGGGTTGGAGACAAGTAAGAGAATATCGGATCTAGAGCATCTGATTTGTTTCTAGTAGCTTAAGGTGTTTATAATTATTGCAATTGCCGGTTTGTTTTGATTTCGTTAAGAATTTTCAAAAGTTCAAAGAATTACTATTGAAAGTTCACTATCAAAACCTGAAGTACAGATGACGTAGTAATAACCATTGCAGTAGAGCTATTTAGTTTTAACTTCTCTGTATTAGCTCTATACAGTGTACCTACATAAATTTTACCGAATTCATATAGAAGATATACGGTTGTGCCTGAAGATCTTTCATAATAATGTAAATCCCATCAACCATATCAAAAATAACAGGAAACATTGATTTATATATTCAAACTTAGAAATCTCCAGCAGCATCGTATCCATCAGCAAAACCGTCATTGTAGTCGTCGTGGTGATCAAAAGCATTGGCTAATAATGCACCACCCAAAAGACCTCCTCCAACACCCAAAGCCATTGGCATCATTGAACCACCACCCATTCTACTTTGTTGTTGTGGCTGTTGTTGTTGTTGTTGTGGATAGTACTGTTGTTGAGGGTATCCTCCATAACCCTGTGGTGGGTAACCATAGCCTTGTTGAGGGTAACCCTGTTGTGGTGGGTAACCTTGTTGTGGGTAACCTTGTTGTGGATAACCTTGTTGAGGATAACCCTGTTGTGGATATTGTTGATACCCTTGCTGTGGTTGTTGATAAGATTGTTGTGGTCCACTATTATATCCTCTTTGCTTACTATCGTTAGCAGAACCGCCACCTGGACTATATGATGGTGGGGCAGTCTCGTTAAACTTGGTGCCTTGTGGAGCATCCCATTGTGACTTTTTAGTGGCTAAATCAACGTAGAACCAAGTATTGTACTTGTCGTCAAACTTGGCTAACCAACCTTCAGGAACTACAGGCTTATTTTCGCTAGACATTCGTGTTATCTCTGGTCCTTGGTGTGCTGATAATCTGAATGCGATTTCCAAGCCTGTTCGTGATCTTTACTTTGCGGTAACCACACGACCTTTTGGTTGACTACGCCAATTCCGGAAAGAGTTCGGCTACCAACTCATCAAACACTTCAAAGATAAGATGCTTAATAAGGAAATCGTTCTGCAAAGCGTTGAAAAGAAGCTTATTGGCGAACCGGGTATTGGAAACGCCAAAAATGGTGTTGAAAGTATCTTTCATGAAAGCATTCAAAACAAACGAGCATTCATCCTTGGTCATGGTCTTTTCGTAGTTTGATCTGATGATAGGCGGGTCCTTGAACTTTCCGTTGGGAAAAACTATGTTTTTCACTAGAATTAGCAAGTCAAGTATCACTTCTTCTTGTTCCAATTGGCTTATCTGCTCAGTAATCTTCTTCTCGATAGTAGTACCAAAAATCTGTTGCAAAATGACAATCAACGCTCTTCCTCTTAACCAGTTCTTTGACTTCTTCAACTTGAAAATAGTAATCATGATATCAATTACTGGTTTAATGAAAAGTTCTCTCTCATCGAACAATTTCAATTCTTTTTCCATATCTTGCAAGTTATCGTTTACTTTGTTGGGGGTTCCTTTTTCGGTATTGGAGGTAGGCTCATATGTCTTAGGTGTATCTTCCATTGGTTTTTGAAATCTATTGAAAATGTTCATCAACAGCTCTACTTTCTTGTTACTATTGAAACTATCATCGAAATCCTGATTCTTTCTTAAATCAAAGTTTTCTGAAGACAAAAACGACCTCAAGGCCTTATCAGAACATACAACGGGAATTTGAAGCAATTCCTGTAAATACTTTTCTAATGCCACTCTTCTCATTTCAATTATTTGCTTTTGTTGTAACTTGAACACTGTTCTTTTAGGAAAACTTAGGTTACCCAACTGGGAATATTTAGCCTTCAAGTATTCATGGAGCTTGTAAAATTGACTGAATCTTCTGGCAATAATCCACCCTGCAGTGTTGGTATTCGGGTCTTCATTAGAAAATCTTTGCACTTCAATAATATAGAGGATATACTCCCTTCCATTTTCGTTGCCACTAACATAGCTCTGTATTACTACTCTAGACTTTCCATACAAACTATTGTCATTTTCTTGAACAATAAACTGTTGTCTTTGTAGCTCCTTGCTATTAATTTCTCTTTCCAAACTGACTCTTGAATTTCTTAATATCTTTAACTCGCTCAAATTGTTCGTCAATTCAGCTTTCTTGGTTAACGAAACCAAAATATTCTGTTGTTCGGTCAATCTAGTTATTTCATCGTTCAACTTATCTATTTCTTCTGCAAGCTTCAAATTTCCTGGCGCAGCAAGAACTAATGATTGCTGTTCTGCTTCGTGCTTATCGGTCTCATCATAGTTAAAAGTTTCATTGATATCTTCTTCCGCTTGCTTTTGATCAATAACTGGTTCTTGTAAAAGAATGTCGCTGGTATCAAGTTCAATCGAGCTATGAAGATTGTTCAAGTCACTATCAAAATTCAAAGACTCGCCATCAGTTCCTGATTCATCACTGTCATCAAGAAATTTGCTAAACCTGTTACTATTACTACTGATTCCCAATTCCAGACCAGAAAATAGCGTGGAGTCCTCTCCAAATAGCCCTCTTTTTAAATCGACGGTCGAGGACCTGCCTTCTGCGTCGTATTTCTTTATGTCGTTATTCTTCATTATTTGAGTGAATGCGTCTTCCACCGCTTGAATTACTACCGAACTGACTTCTTGGGGATGTTGAACTAACGTTTCGAATTGAATCTCCTGGAACTCGGGGATCTGTGCAAACAGTTGGAATTCGGAATCCAATTTGTAGTAGATTTCATTCTGCAACTCAAATAGTATTTCTCTCACATCTTTGTACAATCCAGTTATTTCACTCAAATCAGTTGAATTAATATATTTTTCAATGAGCTTGAAATCTCTATTGAACTCTAACGTCTGCAAGTACTTATTATAGATATCTCTGATTTCATCTGAATTTGAAAATCCTAGCGACAAAGATAACTGGTCATTGTCCAACTCCAAAGGTGCTCTCAAGTCTTCGACAGCAAGCCAGAACTCTAGTATTTCTAAATTTCTTCTATTTTTCAAAAAATTTCTAAATTCAGCCAAGTACGGCTTACTATGCAAAACTTTGTCTAAGCTGACCTTTTCCTTCTCTTCAATCTGCTTGATTTTATTTTCAACCAAAACCTGAATCTCTTTGACCCTTGGCCCATAGTTCACGTCGTCTGTGTTCTTATTTAAAAGCTGTAAAGAAAGATAAACCCTGAGCTGCTTTAACTCTTCTAAGGAAGATATATTGTTAATCCTTTCTAGACAATTATTGTAACTGATGATATCCATATTCTCTGTAATGATATAATCTTTACTGAGGTTACTGTTTACCAAAGTGCTGCTTGGTGCCTCTTTTTCAAGTTTGCGGGTTTGAGTGTGTTCGTCCAAAGCAGCTCTCAACTTCTTAACCTGATCACGTCTTTTCAAATTATCACCAATCAACTTGACTACTTGCAAGTTGTAAAAGTCACCTTCTCCGAGCATCTGGAAGATATTGCTTAGGACTGTGCAAGATAAAATTTCCCTAACTAATGCTAGAACCACATCATTAGAGTTCTCTTTCTCTGATAGTAAAAGTGGAAGTATCAATCCCATTTGGTTTCTCAAGTATTTCTTTTCGTTGATATCGTTCATTGCAGTTTTGGTAATAGTGACTGCCTGATGAATGTTCCCCCTTCTGTATTGCCTGGCAACGTCTATATCATGATCTACCTGGTCTATTCCTCCTTTATTGTTATGAATTTTGGCCTGTACTCTTTCCTCTGCTCGTATATAATCCACTAAATGATCGTTGATGAGTGGAATCAACTTGGAGACAAGTAGATCTGTCAAATCAATACACGAAACTCTGTGTTTTAATTGTTTGAATACATGACGCAATTCAACACGGATACTGTCTTGAAATAAAGTACCCCCAGTAATCCTCAGATACCATTTATCTATGAACTCTTGGACTATCAAGTTCACAAACTCGTCTAAAGTTTCGGAAATCAAGAATGATTCTGTGATTATAGGATTTTCCAACTCACCATTGTTCAAAGCAAGCTTTCTTACTTCTTCGCTCCAATTTCCAGCATTCATAAACTTGAAATGGCCTTTGTGTATCTTGGTCTTTAGTTTGGGCACCTTCCATAATAAGATAAAGTAGGCAAGAATTCCCACCATGCATCCAATTCCTAGGAGAAAAAGACTGCAGTAGAAAAGAGTCTTTTTGAGACCTATAACAAACAACACCACATAGGAGCCAAGAGCCCAGGTTCCTAAGTGCCAGGGTTTAGTTTTTGCGTATCTTAACACCCGTTCCATTACTGAGATTTTGTGAGATGCAAAATGTCGTGATATATTGTCGTGTAGTGTCGTATTTGAATGCTATATATGCTGTCTTTTGGAGGACACAGGGTCCTGGGTTACTTTTCTTTTCTTCTGCTTACTTTCTGATTTGTCCTTCATTTCTTTCTTCTCTATCTTATCTAATTTGTTTTTCTTTTCCTTGCTCAGTATCTTGTCTTTCTTAAGAACTTTAGTCTTCTCTTTACTAACTTCATCTTCTAAATGTTTCTTTTCCTTTTTGTTTTTAGTTTCCTTCTTTTCTTTCTTTTCCTTCTTTTCTTTCTTTTCCTTCTTTTCTTTCTTTTCCTTCTTTTCTTTCGTTTCCTTCTTTGCTGATTTTTCCTTCTTTGCTGACTTTTCCTTCTTTTCTTTCTTATCTTTCTTTTCTTTCTTGTCCTTCTTTTCTTTCTTTTCTTTCTTTTCTTTCTTTTCTTTCTTCTCCTTCTTCTCACCTCTTAACAGATGGACTTGTTTCTTGTAAACCGTCTCTGCATCAATCTCCACCTCTTCTACCACTGAATACTCGATGCTACCTACTGTTCCTGCTAGCCCTTCTCCTTTCACAAACATTCTATACAACGGAGAATTTTTCTTTCTTATGGAAGCATCAACCTTGGCCTCGTTTATTTTTAACTCCAACCCTTTACTACTTTTGTTAATCTCTAAGTTTTTCAAGTTCCCATCGAATAGACTTTCCCACCATGTTTCACCTTCTTGGTTATTATGCCCCAATCCTCTGGTGTCTCGTTTGTGTTGTACTAAAATTGGTTTTTTCAATCCTCCAGCCTGTAAAGCCTCTCCTTCTTGCCATCCAAACGATTGCAAGTACTGTTTAGCGTCCATAACCGGTCTGTCTATGTGTTAATGTACTCTTGATTTAATCTCATCTCTTCGCATTTTTTTATCCAAGTTTTGAGCGCGGCGTTGCTGAAACCAGAACCATCAGGATATAAAATTGAAATAAACAACTCCTGAATTATGGAATCATTGGTGCACGCAGTCAAATCCAACCCGTATGAATTGAAAAACCACGATGATTTGATCCTTGCATTGAAATCTGAAAACTCAGGTTATCATAGGGTTTTCGATGCAAGATTAAACAAAGCTGCATACTTTCTACTCCAAAGAAACGAAATAAACGCTATCCTAGAAGAATTGATGTCCATAAAAGATAATGAAATACGACAGAAATATGTTATTGACTTTTATAGGATGTTGGTGGAACAGTTCCCAACCGTGGAATACTGGCTGAAATATTTGGATTATTGTAATGATGTAGGTTATGGTGACATCCAGGAATTGTTCATTGACGCCTTATACGCCACTGTACACGATTTTGGCAATAGCCATTTGATCTGGGATAAAATTCTTCTGTTTTTCCAAAAAGACTACGACCAAACTAGAGATGAAGAAGACTTGGCTAAATTGTGGAAGTTATATATTAAACGTTTGAGTTATCCACACAAAACTTTGACTGATTCCTTCAGTGAGACTTCAAAGTTTGTATCAGAGAACTACTCAGATGATTATGGTTCGTATATGGCTACTGCCCAGAGGTTATATTCCGATACAGAAAAGAGCCAGGTGTACTACGAAAAGCACGAATTGCTTATCTCACAGCATCCTCATGACCCACAAGTATGGTCAGATTACATGAACGACGTATCTAAATATTCCAGTAACGTAAAAAAGGTATCTGCAATATTCTACAGGTCGTTGAACTATGCCAACCTGGAGTGGCTACGTGTGTGGGTCACTTACATTTACAGCATATATACTCATTCTGATAAACACACAAACCAAGATATGCTATTTCTGGAATTGGTTTCGTTTGTTAAGGCATATCCTGGATCTTGTGTTCCTTATGCAGAGCTCATAAGACATTTAGCCGGCTGCAATTTTAACGGAAATGATGACGAGCTACGCCTGCCTAATTACAAAAAGATTTATTCTGAAGTAAGAAAAAGGATTGATTTCTTGGACTTGATGCACAATAGCTCATACGATGACTGGAAAGTACTTGCTTTGGCCATATTATTTTTTAACCGGTTTTTAGGTATCAGATCCATGCCGTCTGAGCAATGTATGAGGACTTTAGGTGACGCAGAAGCCAATTCTAAAGCTGATGAAGATTTTCAGAATTTCTTTGAGTTTGCAATTCAAAATGAAGATGTATTTCACTCTGTGGAAAAGGTTTGTATTAACCTGAAATGCTACTTTTCCGGCGATGATGAAGCCGCCAAGTACTTGGAAGTGCTAGTAAATAAGTTCAGCGTTCAAGCAGATGTCTGGTTGTTTGGGTATGAGTTTTATAAAACCCATGATGCATATCCCGGTGTATTTGGGTTTCTTGAAAAGGCAATGGAAAACGTCAAGGAAATGGATTGGCCAGAGAAAATTATACGAGCCAATTTAGAGTATCATCAGCAATATAGTGACCCATACCACTACCAGAGAGCTTTGGCTTCGTCTGATAAAGTGCTAATAGAAATCTTGCTGGAACAACAGGAAAATAATAAGACACAGGAACAAAAAAAGAGACCTTTGGAGGAGGACTCAGAACCAAACAAGCGAGCTAAATCTGCTAACAGGAATAGGGAAGAATTGAAAATTAAGGTCATGAATCTTCCCCCTAAGATAAACGAGAAGAAATTAACCAGTTTTTTTGAAGATTGTGGACACATAGTAGATGTTTCTATATTTTTAAACCACGAGAAATACGAAGCTATTATAGAATTCGACAGTGAAAGTGGTGTATTCAGCGCTTTGACGAAGACCTTCAAAACTATTGATTCGTATCAAATAGAGGTCAAAAGGTTTTTGAACTGTATCATATGGGTAACCAATTTCCCACCAAGCATGGACGAAGAAAAATTAAAGAAATTCTTCAGCACGATTGGACGAATAAATGGTATAAGATTCCCAGTCCAAAACTTTGGTAGAACGAGGCGGTTTTGTTATATTGAGTTCACAGAGGTAACACATGCAACTCGTGCAGTAAAAGAATTAAATGGGAAAAAACTCATTGACGAGCTAGATGGAAAGAAGTTCAATCTTGTGGTGAAAATGTCTGATAATGAAGCTGAAAAGAGAACCAATACTTCCAAACGTGAGGTCCATATTTCCAATCTAGACTTCAAGCTTGATTCAGACGTAATCAAGAGGTTTTTTGAGCGTTTTGGTGCAGTTGAAAGTGTTACGTTACCTCTTAAGGAGGAAATGAAGACCAAAGGAAATAAAAATGGAGGATTTGGGTTTATTGTTTTCAAGTCCGAAAGTTCTGTTAATGAGGCATTAACATACAATGGCAAAAAATTAGAAGGCAGACCAGTGAATATTCATGCTTCTAAAAGAGCACCAAATGCAAGCTTGGACTTGAAAAGTTTTGACCCAGAATTGTCGATAGTACTCTTTGGCGTGGACCCAACCACTAGTAAGGAACAGATGAAGCTATTTGTGAAAGAGAAAACCAATGAAGTATCCAAAATACTTCAGTTTCCAAAGGAAGAAGCGTTTATCATACAATTTGGCAATGTAAAGGAAGTTGGAAGCGCATCAATGGCATTAGAGAATGTTATTTTCAAAGACAAAGTGTTGGAACTAGGATCCAAAAGTGATTTGGAAAAGAAGTTGCAGCCCAAACCAAAGCTTTTCATGCCACCAAGTATGCAGAAAAGACGAAAATGATTTTATAGAAAACTTAAGTTTAAGCCTATTTTCTTTGTAGTCTTTAAACTCGATTTCCAAAGATATTCATAGAATCACACTTGATTTGAAGCTATTCTATGTCACAACTCTTATCATCAAAAGTAATCTTATGATAGTATATAATGACTAACTTCGCACTGAAAAATTTTCATCATGAGTATCAAGTTAGAGAATACGTCTCGTAGAGATATCTTAACTGATATCGAGAAGAAATACCAGAAAATCTGGGCTGATGACAAGGTTTTTGAAGTCGACGCCCCAACTTTTGAAGAAACTTCTATCGAAGACACCGATGAATTAAGAGAAAAGTACCCTAAGTACTTTGCTACTATGGCTTACCCATACATGAACGGTATTTTGCATGCTGGTCACAGTTTCACATTATCCAAGGTTGAATATGCCACTGGTTTCGAGAGAATGCTTGGTAAACGTGCCTTGTTTCCATTGGGTTTCCACTGTACTGGTATGCCAATTAAGGCTGCTGCTGATAAGATCAAAAGAGAAGTCGAACAGTTTGGAGAAGATTTCTCTGGTTGTCCTGTTGAAGTAGAAGCAGAAGAGGAAGCAGAAAAGGCCCCAGAAGCTACTAAAGAAGACGTCACTAAGTTCAGAGCCAAGAAGTCCAAGGCTGTTGCCAAACAAGGTAGAGCTAAGTACCAATTTGAGATCATGTTGCAATTAGGTATTAATAAAGAAGACGTTCCAAAGTTTGCTGACCCACAATACTGGTTGACCTTTTTCCCAGCTTTGACTCAAAAGCATGTCACCGAATTCGGTGGTAGGGTTGATTGGAGACGTTCCATGATCACCACTGACTCTAATCCTTACTACGATGCCTTTGTCAGATGGCAAATTACCAGATTAAGAGATGCCAGCAAAATCAAGTTCGGTGAAAGATACACCATCTATTCTGAAAAGGATGGTCAAGCTTGTTTGGACCACGATAGACAATCTGGTGAAGGAGTGAATCCTCAAGAATACACTGGTATCAAAATCCATGTCGATGAATTTGCTCCAGAAGCTGCTAAAATTTTGGCTGACAGCAAATTTGACTTGGAAGGTAAAAAGGTTTACTTGGTTGCTGCTACCTTGAGACCTGAAACTATGTATGGTCAAACTTGTTGTTTCGTGTCTCCAAAGATTGATTATGGTATTTTTGATGCTGGTAACGACGAGTACTTCATTTGTACTGAAAGAGCTTTCAAAAATATGGCTTTCCAGAAGCTTACCCCACAAAGAGGTTACTACAAACCGGTTGTGGAAATTAGCGGTAAAGCTTTGATTGGTTCCAAGATTACTGCTCCAATGGCTGTCAACAAGAACTTGAGAGTATTGCCAATGGAAACTGTTTTGGCTACCAAAGGTACTGGTGTCGTTACCTGTGTTCCATCAGACTCTCCAGACGATTACATCACCACCAAAGACTTATTGAACAAACCAGAATACTATAAGATTGAAAAGGAATGGGTATGTGATAATATTGTTTCAATTATCAAAACTGAGAAGTTCGGTGATAAATGTGCTGAATTTTTGGTTAACGATTTGAAAATCCAATCTCCTAAGGATGCTGTGCAATTAGCCCAAGCCAAGGAATTAGCTTATAAGGAAGGCTACTATAATGGTATCATGGCTATTGGTGAATACGCTGGTGATAAGGTTGAAATTGCTAAACTAAAGGTCAAACAAGACTTGATCGATGCCAAGTTGGCTTTTGTTTACAACGAACCAGAAGGTGTGGTGATTTCCAGATCCGGTGATGACTGTATCGTGTCTTTGGAAGACCAATGGTATATTGATTACGGAGAAGAATCCTGGAAAGCTCAAACTTTGGAGTGTTTGGAATCCTTGAGAACATACAGCAAGGAAACAAGACACGGATTTGAAGCAGTTTTGGACTGGTTGAAGAATTGGGCTGTAACCAGAAACTTTGGTTTGGGTACTAGATTGCCATGGGACGAAAAGTATTTGGTGGAATCCTTATCTGACTCCACAGTGTATATGTCTTACTACACCATCTCCAGATTCTTACACAGCGATTACTACGGTAAAGTTGCTGGTAAATTTGATATCAAACCAGAACAAATGACTTACGAGGTATTTGATTACATCTTCAGTCAACGTAACGATATCAAGACTGATATCCCAATTGAGCAATTGCAAGCCATGAGAAGAGAATTCGAGTATTTCTATCCATTGGATTGCAGAGTTTCCGGTAAGGATTTAATTCCAAATCACTTGACATTCTTCCTTTACTCCCACGTTGCATTATTCCCAAGAAAGTTCTGGCCAAAGGGTATTAGGGCTAACGGTCACTTGTTGTTGAACAACGCTAAAATGTCCAAGTCCACTGGTAACTTTTTGACTTTAGAGCAAACTATTGCCAAGTACGGTGCTGATGCTTCTAGAATTGCTTTGGCTGATGGTGGTGATTCTATTGAAGATGCCAATTTTGATGAAAGTAACGCTAACGCTGCTATCTTGAGATTGACCACCTTGAAGGAGTGGTGTGAAGAGCAAGTCAAAAACCAGGACTCCTTGAGAACCGATCAGGAAGACTCATTTTTCGATGTTGCATTTGAAAACGAGATGAACGACTTGATTGAAAAGGCTTACGAACAATATGCCGCTACCAATTATAAGAATGCTTTGAAGTATGCTCTTTTTGATTTCCAAACCTCCAGAGATTTCTACAGAGATTCTGTTTCCAGTACCATTGGTATGAGCAAGAAGTTAGTTTTGAAGTATGTTGAAACCCAGGCTTTGTTGATTGCACCAATTGCTCCACACTTTAGTGAGTACATTTACCGTGAAGTTTTGGGTAAAGAAGGAACTGTTCATAATGCCAGATTCCCAAGAGCTCCAAAGCCCGTTTCTCAATCTCTTACTGATGCTTTGGACTACGTGAGAAACTTGGCCAGATCCATTCGTGAATCAGAAGCTGTTGTCTTGAAATCCAAGAAGGGAAAGCCAGCTGAGGTTGATGGTTCCAAGCCTGTGAAATTGACCTTATTGGTTTCTTCATCATTCCCAGAATGGCAAAGCAACTACATCGAATTAGTAAGAGAGTTGTTTGAAAACCAAACTTTGGATGATAACAAGGTGATCAAGGAAAAGGTTGGTAAAGATATGAAGAGAGCCATGCCTTTCATTTCATTGTTGAAGCAAAGATTGGCCAAAGAAGATCCAAACACTGTTTTCAATAGAGAATTGACTTTCAACGAAGGTGATGTGATTAAGTCTGTTTTAACCAATGTTGAAAGATCCGCTGCTACAGTTGAAATTAAGGAAATCGAGGTGATTGTGTTTGCTAATGGCCAAAAGCAAGGAAAGAACATTTTGACTGGGGAAGATATCGAGATCACTGCTCAAGGTAAGGCTGTTGAGGCTGCTGTTCCAGGAGAGCCAGGTATTTTGATTAAGAACCTTTAGTTGATAGAATAGAAGTTTGTATGTATACATCGTAAGGCTCTATTAGGTAGTTGTAGCCAGCTTTTACCCCAATTACGACAAGCTTTGTCAAAAATACATAAATTTCAAGTTTCTACAGGAAATCTGGACAACATTTTCAACCACTACCAGATTCTACAATAGCTCCACTAAAAAATCCACCCTCACACCCAAAATTTTCTATGATAACTCCACTCAAAAACTACTCGGAGTTTAAGATCCTCCAGCTTATTCTCTCAATAACAATTAAATAAGAATTCTACACTACAATAGCACCTCTTAATCCCAATAGTACCGGACAATCCCTCTACTTGCCACTATATTTCCAAACTTCCTTCATAACACGCTCTATAACTCGTGGTTTTTCCTCATCCAGAAAATCAGTCAGAAGGTCGCATCGAAATTTTCTAGTTATCACAACTAACAATCCGGTGAAATCTAGTAAGAGATAGAGTTTAGGGTCGAAAACGTCATCTAACTCGCTTGGTATTCACATCTGTTACCATAGATACATATTATAGCGCTATATACCGCATACATCCCATAGGTTTGGAACTTTTCACGGCATTGCATTCCCTGGCTCCTCCACTCCGATATGAACAACAAACTGCACTTGCCACCTTTGTACCCACTAAAAGAGGTCCCTCCCTCACATGATTACCAACTTAGTGTACCCGGGTCAAATTTAACAGAAATGTGGCTGCCAAAGGAATACGAGCAACTCTCCATAGATAAGCTGAGAGGAAACAGAAAGAGAAACTGGAATAGAGAAAACGATCAGGATGAAATCTACGATAAACAGAATGAATCTTCTGATGACATGCTTTTGAGTGATAACGAGTTTAGTCTGGTTAGTGGACACTCCCACCCTCCTAAGAGAAGATTAACTAGCACTATCTTATCTCCTACAGCTGTTGTTAGTACTGTTTTCGCTAATTCTGCAGGACCGGATGATAATGGAAACGGCGATACATCTGCTGTTAGCATGACCTCCTCTTTATTGACCACTAATACCCAAGCACCTTCGAACATTCATGTCCAGGCAAGAACTCCAATCGGTATCAACACTAACTCGAATACTCCGGTTTCTGACATTGACGAGCAACCACAACAACTTCCTTTGCCTTCTCCAAGCGCCTCCCCTATTCTGCATTCATTAAAACAGGACTTGGATGATCCTATCGAAATCTTGATGTCATCGATACCAACTACTCAAGCAGAATTGATTGATTTGATCCAAAATTTGTCGTTGTTCTTGAAGCAAAAAAACCAGCAACACTTAGCCTTCAAGTTGTTGCAGAACATAGATAGAAGTGCGTTGAGTTCATTGAGTCTGGTGCTTCAGAAAAGCTTAAGAAGGGACTTGTTGAGCAATCTTCCTGCCGAAATCACCTACAACATCTTATCGCGTCTCGACTACAAGTCGTTATATAACCTTTCTTTGGTTTGTAAAAACTGGCATAGAATCATCAGCAAGTCTAATATATGGACAAATTTGTTGAAAAGAGATCATTTGTTCGAAAATGATGATGAAATTGCTAAAGAATTGCAGAATTCCGAAAAGTTGGTGAGAGAATGGGGTGGCACATTATCAGGCAACGACCAAATCAACATGGCACAGTTATTGTACAAAAAACGCAAAATAATACTCAACAGATGGATGGACCCCAAATATGAACCCAAGAGGATAAGCATCAACATTCCTAGCAGGGGAAATAATGTGGTGACATGCTTACAGCATGACAAAGACAAAATCATTAGTGGTGTTGATGATAAGCTTATCAACATTTATAGCACCAAAACCGGTGAGTTATTGAAGGTATTGAAAGGCCATGAAGGTGGAGTCTGGGCTTTGAAGTATACTGGTAATACTTTGGTTAGTGGCTCCACGGATAGAACAGTAAGAATCTGGAATATCAGAACCGGAAAATGCACTCACATTTTTAGAGGTCACACCTCTACTGTTAGATGTTTGGACATTTTGCATCCGGAAGTGATAGGAAGAGATGAAAGCGGAAAAGATATTGTATATCCAAAAGAACCACTTTTAGTTACAGGCTCAAGAGACCACAACTTGATTGTCTGGAGATTACCTTTAACTCCAGATAACGATGTTAGTTGGAATGAGAACGAACTTGAAGAGGATGAAGATGATCAAGAAATGGTTGACGATTCTGCTATCACCTATGATGCTTCTGATGCTAGTAATCCATATTTATTAAAGGTTTTAGTAGGCCATACCCAGTCGGTCAGGTCTGTATCTGCATATGGCAACATTATCATAAGTGGTTCATATGATGCCACTGTTAGAGTGTGGGATTTACTTGACAATGCAAACTGCAAGCACGTTTTGACTGGTCATACCGACAAGATTTACTCAACTACTTTGGACTACGAGAATAAGGTTTGTTATTCTGGATCTATGGATTCCACAATTCATATTTGGAACTTCGAAAATGGAAAATTATTGCATTCCTTGGAGGGCCATGCTTCGTTGGTAGGATTGTTACAACTCAGTAAAGAATATTTGGTATCAGCCGCAGCTGACTCGACCCTTAGAGTCTGGAACCCATCAACTGGTGAACCTTACTCTAAACTTGAAGGACATACTGCTGCTATCACCTGTTTCCAGCATGATCCATTGAGAATCGTAAGTGGAAGTGAGAGGTTGTTGAAATTATGGGATATTAGAACAGGCAAGTTTGTAAGAGATTTATTGGCAGATGTCACTGGTGGTATTTGGCAAGTGAGCTTTGATTTCAATTTGTGTGTCACTGCAGTGCAAAGAAGTATTAATGATAGGGAAGAGACGTTTCTTGAGTTGTTAGATTTCAGTGTTCCCCCAACAAAAATCGAAGAGGTTAAGTAACCCAGTTGTATAATTTTAAATTTATGCTCATAGTATTATTGTTGTAGTAAGGTTGAGAGTAGTTATTAGTACTACGATATATCTCTTGCATATCAAATCAGGTTATTTTACTCTTATAAACATATATGATCGATACATTGCTTTTATCTCCATTAATTATATACTGATCGTGTTCGTAATTCGTTAATCATCAACTAAGTACAACTTTCTGAGCTTGTTTAACCTTTCTAGTCCCTCGTTGACATTAAAGCTGGTTCTTCTTTTCTGAGCCAAAACATCCATTTGCATGTTAACATCTTCACAAAGTTCACCGCTTGATCCTATTTGTGCTTCTGAGCGTAGAACCATCTGGTATAAGTACTCGAAAACCAGATCGAGGTCTTGAAACTTCCATTTCATATAACACCAGTATTTGTGTTCAGCTTGTAAGTCTACTGATTCCAATTCTTCTCCACTGTATTCATCCACATGAGGGATGGAAGGTGGATACTTGACTGGAGTCAAGACTTTCGATGTATGCAAGTTCAATCCTGTTGACAAAGGTATTTTAAAGTCGCTGCTATCATTAAGAACAGGAGAATGATGTGTTGATTCTAGAAATACTCTCTTATTACATTGTGGACACACCAAAAACAACACTAAATGATTTGCAAACGATTGAACCTTCAATTCCCAACTCAGAAGTGCTATTAAGTATATCCACTCAGGAATATTTTCCAATCGGGCAGCTTGATTTTCCTTTTCATCGTGATAAAACCTATTCAAAAGCCAAACATTTGAAATTCTCTTGAACTCCGGCATATGCGTTTTTGTTTTGCTTTCAGAAACCAAGTCATTAAAGACTTCATTGGAAGTAATAGTGGAACTATTTTCAACCAAAGTTTTCAAGTTTTTCAAGTAACTCAGTATCATTGTCTCATTCATGGAGTGAATAAACGGTCTTAGATAATACACATCCAAAGGAGTTTCGAAATTTCTCCATGGGCAGTTTGACTCATGAGCTGTTATCTGGAGTTGTTTCAAGTACTCATGAGCCATATGAACGTTAATTTCTTCATAATCTTTGATATCCAAATCAAAGTTAGAAACTTCAATTTCATTGAACCTCAAGGTGATTAATCTCTTACAAGAAACACACACCAAGTGATTTTTGGAATGATGGTTTATGGAGATGGAAATACACTTCCAGCCATTCTGGGCACATCTGAGTTCGTTTAGGATATCACTTTCAAGCGGTAGCCTCCAGTTCAAAGCCGAGAAACTATGGATTCTGCTAAGTAGCCCTTCTCGTGAGTATGGATCAAAGTCTGTTACTAGCGAGTTTTCGTAATGTTGAGATTTTACTGGGGTTTTCTTGAACTTGTGGTAATTGAAATGGTTTTTTGCTTTGATGCGTTTGAAGAATTGAATATCTGGATGGTCAGCATATTTGTCACCAATATTGACCTCCACGGGGATTGCATGCTTATCGTGTCGTGGAGATAATAGCAACTCCACACATTCCTTCAACACTTTCGGCGTGGACTTTATATTCTCATCCATATGACTCAGTCTTATCAATTTTCAGTATCAAAATTTGAATATCAAAAGTGCTCGATCGTTTTCCACAAATTTTCAAATCTCAATCACAAAATGTCCAGAAGACCAGTGTTGGAAGAAGTAGACGATGAGGACATCGACAATATGGACATGGATATTGCCCAGTTCGATCCTAATTTGAGAACTCCGGTAGCTCCATTAAGACCTGAACCTACCATACAAAGATCACAAGATGAAAAAGTTCCAGTGCCAGCACCAGCACCAGTTTCAGACGATGAAGATGTCGAAGATATGAGTGACAACATAAGAGATCCCCGGAACTTTTCAGACGCTGAAAAGAGAGAATTCAAGACATATCAGACGGTGTATCCATGCTACTTTGATATGAACAGATCCCATAAACAAGGTAGAAGAGTTTCAAGTGAGATCGCAGTGGAGAATCCACTCGCAAAAACTATTGCTGACGCCTGTCGTTTCTTGAGAATACCTGTATTGTTGGAATTGGATAAGACGCATCCTCAAGACTTTGGTAATCCAGGAAGAGTGAAGCTTTTGATTAAAAAAGATGGTGAACAAGTGGATGAATTGATCAAAAACAAAAGACAAGTGATGAATGCTATTGCTAAGTTTATGAAGCAAAATCCTACTACCTTGACTAGTATTGGATTGAGTAGTGGTCATCCAATCCCACCAGAATACAAAGAGGGATTCACCCCCGAAAAGTTGCCTCAAGTTAAAGGTTTCAAGATGAATTCTATAGTACCAATCCACTCGCAGTTTACGATGAAACATCCTATGACCAAGCACATATATGATGCTGTTCCTGAACAGCCAGCTATCCCTGCTGCTCCTAAGGCTCCTAAAAAGAAGGTCATGAAGATCAGAGGTTAATGTAAGTGTTATTCCAAACTTGTAGATTGTTACTAACGTGTCAAGATTCTATTCGTTTACAAAGATATTATATGGTTCATTTTATTACCAAATAATTCTTGTCTGTTGTGTTGTAGGTTATTTTGAACTCTCTTAGTTTCGATTATATTCTAGACCATTCCTGGTATCTAATTAAGTATATTCTAATACTGTAAACCATTCCTGGTTTCTACACTCTTCTAATCCATTCCTGAGGGAATGTGTTTAATCTACCTTAAAAAATCAGGAATATCTTATTTACTCTACTCTTACATACTATGGTTCATTCTCAATTCTTTGGAGAATATTGCTTTCTGTAGGCTTCAATGTTTGCCAATTCTTCAGCGGTCAATCTGTCTCCCAAGTGGGCAATAATATCATTCAAACAAGTGATAGCAATAACTGGGAACTTGTGTTGTTCGGCAATAACTTGGGTGGTGGACAATTCAGAGCCAGTAGCGGTTTCCTGTCTGTCCAAAGCAAGAATACATCCAACAACTTCACCGGAAGC
This sequence comes from Yamadazyma tallmaniae, assembly GCA_030569655.1. Taxonomy (NCBI): domain Eukaryota; kingdom Fungi; phylum Ascomycota; class Pichiomycetes; order Serinales; family Debaryomycetaceae; genus Yamadazyma; species Yamadazyma tallmaniae. The sequence goes on along the minus strand of JAJMLL010000024.1, from coordinate 34,884 downwards.
ACCCTTGATGATATCGAGAGCTTCGTTGATAGCAGTACCAGCAGTAACAACGTCATCAATGATCAACACTTTCTTGTTTGCGATGGTTGCGCCAACAATAGAACCACCTTCACCGTGGTCTTTCTTTTCCTTTCTGTTGAAAGCGTATTCAATATTATTGAAGTTTTCTGGATCCAATTCAGCTAACTTAGCAACAGTAATGGCAGCCAATGGAATACCTTTGTAGGCTGGGCCAAACAAAACATCGAACTTGATACCAGACTTGATGATTGCTTTAGCATAAGAAGTGGCCAAGGTGGACAAAAGTTTCCCGGTGTTGAAAAGTCCCAAGTTGAAGAAGTATGGAGACTTTCTACCTGATTTCAAGGTGTAAGTACCGAAGATCAAGGCCTTGGAATCCAAAGCAAGGTCCAAAAAGTCTGTTGAGTAAGATTCCATTTTAAATTTTTAGATTTAAAGACAAGTACGCCGACGCACGATATGATTTAAAGTTCTGTTAGTAGAAGGAGCCACTATTGGTAGAGGAAAGAGAAAAAGAAGAAGAAGAAGAAGAAGAGAAGAGAAGAAGAGAAGAAAAATTATGTCTTCGCGATAATGAAAATTTTCATACCTGCACAGAATTCAGAAACAAGGAAGCTCATGAACAAGGATGAAGTGAATGAATACAAAGAAGTGGTCAAGGATATCGAGAAGGAATTTCGTGGAGATCTAGCGTTACATTTGTACTCTACCATGTTGTATCATAAACTAGACCCAAGATTTCCTCCTAGTTCGTGGTCCAATTGGCCGTTGTGTGAGGCCCCACATCCTAAGCAGTATAGTGACTTTGTGTATTCGGAGTTGGAACCAGAGCCCGATGGTGACATAAATGAAATCCGGAAGAAGTATATGAGAATCTGGAAGAAGATTCAGGCTGATGAAGATATGGAATACGACGGGGATTATAGTGAGAACGAAGATGAGGTGTTTGGTAAGACTGAGCAGGAGATATACGGAGATGACGAGGAAGAAGAGTATGAAAATAGCAGTGAAAGTGACCAGTCTGAAACCGAACAGAGTGAAATTGAAAGTGAGGTAAGTGAAGCAAATGATGAGGTTGAACCTCAAGTGAGTAACGAAATTCTTAAAATGTCTGTTAACGAGTCTGAAGCTTTATCCTCTTCAGACGGTGGTGGCAATAGTGAATCAGATGGCAGCTTTAAATTCAATGTGGACTCAGATTTATCAGAAGATGAAATCGATAATGCAAAATCCGCCAAAGTTTACAAGATAAGGTTCATAGGCGAACCACATGACTATAGAATGGCTTTAAAAGAGGAAATGGCAGCCCAATTGCATAAAACAATTCGTAACAAGCTTAAGAAAGTGGAAGTTCTTCTGAAGGAATCCATGACCACGGATTTCAATAACGAGGTTACTGAAACTATTGCAAACAAGCTATGTGAACAAGTAGATAGGCTTGTGTTTGAGATATCAAAAATCAGCAAGGAACCTAACATGATTGATAATCGAGTGAAACCTTTATGCTGGCAGGACGTGTTAATAGCAGGACTATTGACCCCTCAGGACTCGTTTCCTATAGACTATGAACAGTTGTATACCGAAAGTGAAGCTTTGTTCAGGAATCCAAGATTCGACTATAAGTACAACAACATAGAAGTCGAAAAAGATAGGCCATTTGACTTCTGGGACTATCTAGATCAGATGGATGAGTTCATAGGATCCAGAGATAAGCAAAGGGTTTCTGAGAAAATACTTGATGATTTGAGCCGTATTAAAACCAGAGTCGATCTCAGAGAAAAGCAGTTCAGACAGATTCTCAGGCTCAGAAAGGACCAAGAAAGAGTTTCCTGGAATAAAGGGTACACTAAAAAGGAAGATAAGAGACATCGACAAATGTACATACCAGAACTGGCCGATAAAGAAGATCATATGGCCGAATTTGCATTGCAACACAGAGGATTAAGAATAGACCAAGACGAATACCTAGTACGTTTGTAGCATTAAATATAAACATTACCTATATTTTAAAACCGGAGAGTATAATTGAACATGAAACATAAACCTTACTTTCTCTTCTCGAAAGTATTGGTGATTTCAGTATTGAAGATAACATCCCAGAACTTGGAAGTAACACCAAAGCCCATTTCATAGTTCTTGTAATGGTGTTCCAAGTGGTAAGTCTTCAATTCCTGGAAGTATTGTGGCAAGTTGGTGTGGTGCAAAAAGTAGTGAGTACAATCATACATAATGTAACCCAAAGTACCACCAGCAAATCCAGAACAAGCCACATAGAAAGGAAGCAATCCAAAAACAATCTTGTAGAATGGAAGAGCTAAAATTATGAACAAAGTGGGTGGTAATACTAATCTGTAACCATCCATTGGCAAGTAGTGGTGGACACCGTGTAAGGTAAAATGCAACGTCAAAAAGATTGGGTGATCTGGTAAGTAATGGTCCAAGTGGAACAAGAATCTGTGCAAGCAGTACTCAACCAAAGTCCATACAAAAAGCCCTAAGGCCCAGAAACTCAAGGCCACTATTTTATCCTGATTCACAAAACCAATGTAAAAAAACACCATGTTTGGGCCCAACCAACAGGTAGGAACCACCCACCAAGGAGTTAAGGATAAAGGTTCTAAGAAGTTACCAAATAAAGGAGCGGACCCCTTACCGTAATGTCTAGGCCTGTGAACCTGGTCAAGGTAGAATTCTTTACTAAAGTTTCCAAATAAAACCTGAGGAATCAAAGGTTTGTTCAAATCCAAGAATTTATGTTTCTTGACATCAGCTTCATAATCAGTCTGAATCAGCAACTTCTCCAATGCAGGTAAGTGATCGTGGAACTCGTCCATGACGAAGTCAGAATCACGAATCTTGACTTCAACTGGGGTTTTGTTCCTGTTGTTCAATAACTCTTTTTCTTCCATAGCAGTAGCAACGTAACCAACCAACATTTCATCTTCCAACATCTCATAGGCACTTTCAGAGTGTTCATGTGATTCCGTGTTAGCCATCATCTCAGTGGCATCTCTACCCAAGTATGGATAAATAATGTCTGCTCCTCCAGGATGTCCCAGGATGAAATCTGTCACGTTGTATATTTTACGATTGTATAAAGTAACCCAAGCATCTTGTGGCTTGTTGTGTTTGGCAACCTCAGAGGCTGCTAATAACGGTAAGTTTTTGTTCATGTTTATGAAAAAGTCGATTTTCAAATCGTGCTGGATCGCGAGTTTTCAAACAGAATCACCTCACTTTCTGGCACGATTGTTTACTGCGATCTAAGAGAATAACATACCACGGCTCCATATTTACGTTAATAAATGCATTTTAGGTATAGACAGGGTTGGCTTTCACGTCAAGGTCAAGCTCAAGTGAGTCCACTGGAAGTTCCTGGGTCATAATCTCATCGTGATTCTCGTAGTCGCTTTCCACTACATCGTTTTCTGTTTCAGGTAAAGCTTCGTTCATCTGCTGTTCTAGGTGCAAGGTATGATCCACCAAATTAAGGTACGCATACATAAAATTCGATAACAATACCTGTTCTCTCAATGACCGTTTAGGGTTTGCCAACTTAAGATGAGATAGTCTGTAAATGGCTCTTTCCACATGTACTGGGAATCTGTAGTCCAACATTACTAATGTTGAAGGAGATGGTGGAGGCAAAGGAAATCCAAAGGCAGAGTCTGTAAACTCAATAGGCTGATTCGCTTTAGAACTTCTTTTGATAGACTTCTTTAATTTTTCTTGCACTTCCTGTGTTGTTTGGAGAACCTTTTCAGCGTCTTCTTCTTTGTCATCTTTATCTTCCTTGTCTTCGATTTTCTTCACTTCATTATTCTTGAACTCGAGTTTATTCACGTCGATTTTCTTGTTTTCAGTTTTCTTATCTTCGTTCTCGTCAATTGTGGTAATCACTTCGGATTCAGTTTTTTCGATCCCTTCCATTGGATCGTCCCCTTGTTTTGTTTGATCGTTCAAAGAGCTATTAGAATAGGACCTTAGTAATTTCGGTACCAACTTCTTGGAATCATCTTTTTTGGTTGACTTCTTAAAAATTCCTGATTTCTTTACACTAAGATTCTTGGGTTCACTACTGAAATCATGGTCCATGGTTTCCTGCTCTTTAGTTTCTGGCTTTGCTTCCACCGAGACTGAATTACTTCTTTTTCTCTTGAAAAACTTGCTAATAACGTTTTCTTTTCCACTGTTGGCTTCTTTAGCGGCCTTCTTTGGGCTGGTCTCCACCTTCTTAGTTTCTGAATTATGATATATTTCTGGTGATGAAATAGACCTAGTCTTCTCTTCAGATTTATATTGTTCTGGAACAGCAGCTAATTCAACTGTTGAGGTACTAACTGACCTTTGAACTTCCTTTTCCTTTTCGTTATTCTTCAACCAAAGCCATGATTTCTTCTTCTTCAATGGCTTCGTAGGACTTACCTTGGTGGAACTGAAAGAGCTGTACGACTCAACTGAGGTATTTGACTGATTGGATTCAACCTTGATTGGCAACTCCTCAATTGTTGCGACCTCGTCGGAAGATGCATACGAAGGTCCCTCGAAGTGTGCATTCACCTCTAAAGATTCGTCAGAAATTTCCCTAGCATCAATTTCATCAATGGAATTGAATTTGGTTTGTTCAGTATCAGTGTCTCTCAATGCTTGGTCTTCCAAGATATTGACCCTTTCAATTGCAACATTTGTGTCTATCAAATTTAATTCTTCACTGACTGGAATTCTATCAGTTTGCGGCCTACTAGCAAGTTTGATATCACTATGACTTTTATCAAAACTGAATTCTACATCTGAGCTGTCTCCAGAATCTAATGGGTCCTCAAGTACAATAGGAGTTTCTGGTATCTTCTCAGTCTTACTTAAACTTTCTTTGAATTCGTTGATTTCACTTCTCAACAAATCCAAGTTTTCGTTCAACTGTCTTGATTTCATCGCAGATTCCATCTTTGTGGGCCTCTTGCGTTCTGGACTAGTTCTTATGTAAGTATCCTTGGGTGAAACTCTCTCCTCTATTGGCTTAGAACTGACTTCGGGCAAAAGTTCATGCAAAACATGTTCGTCCTCGTCATCGTCGTCAACATTCACGATGGCTGCTTCATTGTGAGGAATATATTGCAGATGTCTCACTTGTGCAACCTGTTTCACTGGTCGACCTACCGAACTCTTATGCAGCCTTGGGGTAGCATCACTTGGATAAAATTGCTCGATATTATAACCCTGACCTTGATTCAGACTATGCAGTTGCTTCTGGTCTTGGATTTGGTAAGCAGATGGCTTCATTTGCTCTCTGTGAAGTTTAGCCTGAACATTATTCATCCTACTATGATCTTGATATTGACTCCTGTGCACCGGTTGACTATTCATCTGCATTGGATACATCTGGTTCATATTACCATGATGGACTTTATTAGAGTAAGTGCTTCTGTGGTGATGACGTTGCTTGGGTCCATTATTGTAGTTCAAATTTTGATGTTGATAATTCATTTGTGAACTCTGTTTTTCAATGGAGTTATTTGAACCAGCGGATGATGATCTGGAAGAAGTTGGACGATTTGAATGCTGAGCAACGGGTTGAGGTTTATAGTTTTGTTGGTAGTTTTGAGGTAAATATCCTTGAGAAGATGAAAAGCTCGAAAGCCCAGGATCAGGTAAAGTATTTGAAACTCCAGAAGTATGAGGCTGTTTGGAAGTATGAACTCTGTGCGATGAATGCAGTCCATTCTGCAGTTTCCCATTATGAGTCCTTGAAGAAGAAGCTGAACGAGAATTTGAAGATCGTGAGGCAACATTAGCTTGCTGTTGAGGACTCACCTTAATATGTGACAATCTCTTTGCGGTCAAATTATGCTGGGAGTATTTAGTTGTAGGCAATTTCGCTTCCAATGGTGAAACAGGAACAGCAGAACCATAGGGAGAATTCTTGGAAAGAATATTCTTGCTAATTTCTTGAGGATGATCCAAGTTCGGATTCCTGTAACTGAACAAAGCTTGTGAACTTCTATTGTTTCTGTGGCTATTGTGGCTACTATTTGACTGGCTTGATGTGCTTAAGTGTTGCTTCAGATAGTGTGATTGCATTGGTTGTGACTGTTGTGCATGTCTAGGCCCTTGATTTCTGTGACTATATTTCTGGTATTCACTCATTCGTTGACTAGGGCCTGCTTGATGTGAAGGTAATACCTTGGATAAATCGTTTCGCAAGGTAGCCAATTTGTCAGATCTCTCGTGCTGTAGCTTCGACCCCATAGCTTGAGTTTGTGTTAACTGACTTTGTTTATAGTCAACTCTCCTTGATCTCCTTAATGAAAACTCCTGGTTTTGTAAGTTTATAACGTCAAGAGAGTTATGGTCTGTCTGATATGGAAAGGAATTTTCTTCGTATGTCTTTTGAGATGTAGGAGATGTTGGATCATAAAGATCATCCAATGAATTCTGTGATCTTGGGGATGAATTGAGCTCGCCAATTGCCATCTTTTCAACGTCAGTGTAGCCCAACGATGATGCGGATAACGTTCTAGCTACTGTCACAGCATCTGTTGAGTTTCTTCCTGCGAGTTTCGACAAATGCTCTAATTCACTAGACAATTCACGAAGCGATGGATTACTATATCTGTTTGGAGAAGTAGCTTCTGCAATAGGGGAGCCTTCTTTTTGTACGGTACTTTGTTGTTGAGTTGAGATTGGTTTGTTTTGTTGCTTTTTTGGTGTTGAAACATCTCTGTTCTCTTCATCATTCGTGCTATCATGACGCGATACTGATTTGGATAAGGAAGAGCTTCTCTTCAAGGACTGTTTTCTAGATAACTGGCGTTCCATGAGTTCTTCCACTGTTGCATGAACATGATTTTTGAAGTTTTCAGGTTCGATTTCAGGGTGCAAATTTGCAGGAACCCATAATAATTCTTCTGTGTGTTCCGAAGAGTCATTATCATTATCTTTAATATTCTCATCAAAATCAGTATCCAACGTATCGTAGAATTCTCCCTCAAGCTGTTTATCTTTGGATACTTTAGACGACGAGGAAGATTTGCTTGAATTTGACCTGTTGGACTTTGCAGGAGATACTTTGTTGGGTGAAATAGATGGGGAAGGAGATCTTGAAGGAGAATTTGATGTAGAATCTTTTCTTTTTCTGTCAGGTGAATCCTGGAACTGGAACAGGAAATCAATTTCGTCACTGTTGGGTAAATCAGGATCATAGTTCATTAAATGTCCAATAGACAATCTTTTCAAAGCGGCAACCATTTTCTTCTCCTGTTCAATATCTTTGGCAGCAGATTCATAATTTAGGTTGTTATATTGGGACATTCGTTTGTCCCGATATCTTTCATTATCGCCTCGATGGGACATGTTGAATGAATGACTAGTAAAATTGCATCAACGACTTGGAATGGGTTCTTAATATCTACTCTCAGGTATGTTGCAACTAGAGCCCCGTCGATATGAAAACTGTAGCTGAACAAAGGAGTAGTAACAAGGTTATTCTAGGTCCTATTACTAGAAATTTGAAGATGTCAGGACTGTGTTCAAGGGTGATTGAAAAGTGACGGAAAAAATGTATCGATTCACTGCTTCCAATATATAAACTTCAATAGCAACACGAGAAATCCTGGTGGAAGTTGCTGAGATCAATGTTATGTTCGATACACGGGACAAAAATTTTCGCAGTATCTACATTGAGCCAAAATACAAAAATATTTAAGGGGAAGTTGTAAAGAATGAAGTAAATAGGCAGAAAAATGTATCTGTGTAGCGAGTTATAGTGTGCTATTAGTACGGTGAAGTTAAACGTAACAAAAGAGAAGAAATTAAATAAAAACTGACAAGTGCTTATAGCAGTACATATTTTGAAAGGCGCTTCCTTACATATGCTATATGAAGTAAGGTGTTAGAACCAACGATAGAAAAAATATACTCCGACGGGAAGTAAAGGATAGTAAACAGCTTTAACCATGCTAGTACCGTCTATGATGGGAGGGAAACTCATTAAATTGCATATGCTATGAACAACAACTGAACACCATACATTTTTGAAACGTATAAACACCTTAAAAGCCAATATTCCAAAAAGGCTGGTGTACGTGAATTGTATTGCTGAATTGAATAAAACCATGCTGGGTTTGATCCTCTTTACTGTGATCAACTCGTAAGCATGATGTATATGGGCGATTCCAAATAGCAAAGGGCTGTAGCGACTTATGGATGCGTCACTAAAGGTTGGTGATAAAATATAGTAGAGAATGGCTCTGTAGATGACCTCCTCAGTTGCCGGGGCAAAAAAATGATCCCTGAATCCCCAAATGTTGCAGAAGGATTCTTGAAAGTCTCTGATGATATCAAAGTCATTATTGAAAAAGTAGTTGAATAATGGCCCCACATACAACACCAAAATCAACCATGTACAATATGCAATGTTTACAATTCCAGCACCATCTGGAACCATGTACTGAAACATTCGGTAGTAGTACAATCCCAAAGTCACTTCATTCAGTTTCACATCTGCTAGAAAAACAATCAATGGTGTTAACAATATCCACAACCCACACAAAATACTCACATTGGTAAAACGATGATAAACCACATCTAAATCGTTCCTATCCTTTCCAATGAGGCCCTTGGGTTTGAATGTGTGTATACTCGCCACATATGACGACGCTACCAAGGCACTTAAGCCTAAACTGAAATACCAGTTCATCAGCCAATACCATCCAATTTATAGTCTCTGACTCATTGTAACATTTTTCTTATCGAAGTATGTGTGAGAATCAAAAAAATTTTCAGGTGAATCTACTCCATTAAGATAATGAAAGTGTTCGTTAGAGGGTTTGCTGTGACTGCTGCCAGTCGTAGAGGCCAGAACTTAACTGAAAAAATAGTCCAGAAATATGCTGTAGGCTTGAGTGATGGTAAAAAAGTGTATAGTGGAGACTATGTCACCATCCAACCTGCTCACTGTATGTCCCACGATAATTCCTGGCCGGTGGCTACCAAGTTCATGGGTTTGGGTGCCAAGAAGGTCAAGGATAACAGGCAGATTGTTTGTACATTGGATCACGACGTTCAGAACAAAACTGAAAAAAACTTGACTAAATACAAAAACATAGAGAACTTTGCTAAGGAACAAGGTATTGATTTTTACCCTGCTGGTAGAGGTATTGGACATCAGATCATGATTGAAGAAGGTTATGCTTTCCCATTGAACTTGACTGTTGCATCTGACTCACATTCTAATACCTACGGTGGTATTGGTGCCTTGGGAACTCCAATTGTCAGAACTGACGCTGCTTCCATCTGGGCTACAGGTCAGACCTGGTGGCAGATTCCTCCAGTCGCAAAGGTTGAATTGACTGGAAAATTGCCAAAGGGCGTGACTGGTAAAGATATTATCGTGTCATTATGTGGTATTTTCAATAATGATGAGGTTTTGAACCACGCTATTGAATTTGTAGGTGATGGGGTTAAAGATTTACCTGTTGACTATAGATTGACCATTGCTAACATGACCACAGAATGGGGTGCCTTATCTGGTGTCTTTCCTATTGATGAAACTTTGATCAACTATTATGAAGATAGAATCACCAAATTGCCCCAACCTCATCCTAGAATTAACGAAGCTACTATTGCTGAGTTGAAAAATGGTGTCAAATCAGATGATGATTCCATTTATGCTAAGCATTTGAAAATCGACTTGAGCTCCTTGAGTCCGTTCATTTCAGGTCCAAACTCGGTAAAGATCTCGAACTCTTTGTACGACTTGTCAAACCAAAATATTAAGATTAACAAAGCCTACTTAGTTTCATGTACCAATTCCAGATTAAGTGATATTCAGGCTGCTGCTAGTGTATTGAAGGGCAAGAAAGTTGCTCCACATGTAGAATTTTATGTTGCTGCTGCTTCTTCAAATGTTCAAAAGGAAGCTGAAGCTTGTGGTGCTTGGCAAGATATCATTGAAGCTGGTGCTACTCCATTGCCAGCTGGTTGTGGTCCATGTATTGGTTTGGGTATGGGTTTATTGGAAGACGGTGAAGTTGGTATTTCTGCTACCAACAGAAACTTTAAGGGTAGAATGGGTTCCAAAGATGCCTTAGCCTACTTGGCTTCTCCTGAAGTTGTTGCAGCTTCTGCTGTTTTGGGTAAGATCGGAGGTCCTGAAGAACTCGAGGGTGCCAAGGTAGAAAAGAACAAGGAAATCGTTAAAGAATTGACTATTCCAACTGCTGAAGCTGGCGTAGCCAGTGATGATAAGGGAGCAGTTGAGATCTTGCCTGATTTCCCAACTTCTATTGAAGGTGAATTGATTTTATGTGATGCTGATAACATCAACACCGATGGTATCTACCCTGGAAAATACACCTACCAAGATGACGTTACCAAAGAAAAGATGGCTGAGGTTTGTATGGAAAACTATGATTCTGAATTTGGTGCTAAGGTCCATGCTGGTGACATTATTATTTCTGGTTACAACTTCGGTACTGGTTCCTCTAGAGAACAAGCTGCTACTGCAATTCTTGCAAAGGGTATGAAATTGGTGGTTGCTGGTTCTTTCGGTAACATTTTTTCCAGAAACTCCATCAACAACGCTTTGTTAACCTTGGAAATTCCTGATTTGATCAACAAGTTGAGAGAACAATACAAAGGTTCTAAAGAGTTGACTATCAGAACTGGTTGGACCTTGAACTGGGATGTTACCAAAGCCCTTGTTACTGTCACTGATGCCGACAAGAACGTTGTTTTAACTCAGAAAGTAGGTGAATTAGGAACCAACTTGCAAGATATTATTGTCAAAGGTGGTTTAGAAGGCTGGGTAAAAAGCGAATTGACTAAATAATCAAAAAAATGTAAGATAGAATATTATTTATTAATAAATATAACATACTATTCGGTTCTCTTGTGATTCTTCTGCAATTATAAAATCTTGAAGTATATATCCTGATAGGCAAAGGTTTCCTCCTGACTTTTCTTTCAACAACAGGGAGTGTGGTCTAGTGGTATGATTCTCGCTTTGGGCGAGGACTTGGAAACAAGTTCAACACAAATATGCGAGAGGCCCTGGGTTCAATTCCCAGCTCTCCCCGTTTTCTTTTTTTTGATATTTCCAAAAACATATGGGGTTGGTTTTGGACTTCATGCTACGGTTGCTGGGTTTAAATGCTTTCTGGTTTCATTCGTAAACTTTTTTTTGCAAAAGAATTTTAAGTAAAAGTACGAGATATGTCTGCAGAAGTAAAAACATCAAATATCTGGGGAATGTCAGGGATAAAGCAATGGTTGGAGAGTGTTTATTTTTAGGATACAGCTTCCAATATTGCAGTGAAAAACTAGTTGTTGGTTACTGATTCACTTGATCGCTTTCATACACAACAGGACTTCTCATGTAAAATATGCATTGGTGATCTCTTCAATTATTAAGAAGTATGGAGATATTGTAGCTTCAAAACTTATTCCCTGTAAATTATTCCCCAGGCATCTGGGCCAGTCCTTCTACTGTAATTTCAAGCTTAAAAAATATACGTATTGAAAATGGTAGCCGTTTTTTGAAATGTAGACTACTTTTTGCTGTAAGAAACTCTTCAAAAAACTCAATTGGCTAAGTTCCCACTTCCTCCTTACTCCTTCACTAGATCAACTTTACAACAGAGTGACTAACCAAGTAAAACTCAATCTCAGTTGGAAGGAATTGTTATAACCACTATAATTTATTGTGAAGACAATAATAAATAACCCGACTTTTACGTCCAAAATGGCACTTATCAACTGAAATATACCAAATCAGATTGCACAATCTTTATGTAGACAGGTTGTCAAGTGAAATGCATATACATGCCTGTGGGTTGTCTGTTTAAATACTGTGAATTTGACAAAACACGCAAAATACACAATAGAACGTTGCAATGATGAGTTAAAGTGTACAATAAGATCATAAAGGGGTCGAAAAGCTCAGTCTTGTAGTAATTTCTTGTAAGACGGTTGCAAACACAAATAGCACAGGACACTAAAAGAAGATGGTATAAAATGGCAATCAAATCACTTCATGATAGATTAAAATATTCAAGTACACAATGCAATTTACCCAAGATTTAGTTAACTATCACGACAACGGAGCATGTAGCTCATGTAAGTTATGTCAGTCATGTTCATGTTCCAAGAAGTGTGACAAGTGTGCAAAAGGTAAGTAGGATCATATTGATTCAGTACCTGGTAGTGTGATCCTGTTTTGCTCAAATTCACAAGCAATATTCCCACAACACACCTTTGTTTTAGCTGTTCCAATGTTGAAATCACTCGCTCAAGTACATCGCTCAAGTACATCACTCAAGTACATCGCTCAAGTACATCTCGAATAAATGTTTTGCAGAATATGTATGTCTTTTCTATTACACTGTTCAAATATAGTTCCTCTCTTTTACATAAAACTCTTAATTCTACATCAGCATACTGTGAGCTTTGCTGACTATATATATAATCTACGTTTGTTACCGTTCTTCGGCCACAAAAGCCATCGCAAAACGTACCTCGGGATTTTTTCCCCCACAAATTGTGAAATCATGAGAATATATAAAGTGTATAATTATTCACAAGAATTATTTTCAAAATGACTTTAGATGAAAACTACGTAAAAAACAGCTCCTGGAAACCAGATTTGTTCAAGGGCAAGGTTGTATTTGTTACTGGTGGTGCTGGTACCATTTGTAGAGTCCAGACCGAAGCCATGATCTTGTTGGGAGCAGATGCTGCTATTATTGGTAGAAACGAGGAAAAGACTGTCAAGGCTGCTGCAGAAATGAGCAAATTGAGACCAGGTGCCAAGGTTGTTGGTATCGGTAATATTGATGTTAGAGAAGTCAAGTCATTAGTTTCTGCTGTGGAAACCACCGTTCAAAAATTAGGTAAAATCGATTTTGTTATTGCTGGTGCTGCTGGTAACTTTTTGGCCGACTTCAACCACTTATCTTCCAATGCATTCAAGTCAGTTGTTTCCATAGACTTGTTGGGTTCCTATAACACGGTCAAAGCCTGTTTCGAACAATTGAGAAAGAACAAAGGTGCTATATTGTTTGTTAGTGCAACCTTGCATTACTATGGAGTACCATTTCAGTCTCATGTTGGTGCTGCTAAAGCTGGTGTAGATGCATTGTCAAACGCATTGGCTGTTGAGCTTGGTCCTTTAGGAATCAGATCAAACTGTGTTGCCCCAGGGGCCATCGCAGGTACCGAGGGTATGTCTAGATTGGCTCCTCCAACTGGCAAGCCAGTTGAAAAGAAAACTCCATTACAAAGATTGGGTACTACGCTTGATATTGCAGATGCAACTGTTTACTTGTTTTCTCCTGCTGCTGCTTTTGTCACCGGTACTATCCAAGTTGTTGATGGTGGGTTGTGGCATATTGGAAACATGATGGGTGATTTGTATCCAGAAATTATCATCCAACAAGGTGAAGACACTCCTAAGTTGTAATGAATATATGAATTCTGTGATTTTCTGTACTTTTAAGTGCCTTCAATAGGAAAATGCTTCATACAAAACACATGTAAACGAGACTATCGTCAACAGCATTGAAATACGGATGTAAAGGGTTTTAGTCTACAAGGTTTACTTTCAACTTTCCAATCAACTGGATTATGATATTTCATTCTTTTTACTATCTATGATCTTCGTGTAGTTTGTTCTGCAAATAGTATTATTGAGTTTGCTCATAACAACAAGCTTGTGCAGAATAGTGCGGTCTTCTTGATGTAACTTGACCATATTACTTACAATTTTTTGTCGTCATGCCAAGTTGTTTATTATCTTGCAGAACTACACGTTCAATGCATTGATAGAAAATACCATCAATTGTCAGAGAGGTTTTTCAAGATGATGTCAAGATTCTAATGTAAATACTCAAAAAATAAACCTTCACTTCCTTCATCTAAACATTATTTTATCGCGTTAAATTTCAAGTTCACCAACCAATGTTTCCAGGTTCAGGCAACAATCTGTATGGAGGGAGACCCTCTCACGACAATTATGGCCCTCCACAAGGGCCACCTCAAGGCTACAATAACTATGGACCTCCACAGGGACCTCCACAGGGATATGATAACTACGGGCCACCTCAAGGTCCCCCACTGGGTTATCAGAACAGAGGTTATAGGAGCCAAGACTACCAGAACCTGAACAATGGCTATGCCATGCCATCTTTCCAACCACAGCAGTTTGCTAGTAACGTGGATGCTTCATTTCAGTATTCAAATTGTACTGGTAGAAGAAGAGCTTTGTTAATTGGAATCAACTATATTGGCAGTTCGAATCAATTAAACGGATGTATCAATGACGTCAAAAACATGAGTCGTTTTTTGAACGAAAGATTTGGTTACTCATGGGATGATATGCTTATTCTTACAGATGATCAGAGATCCGCAGAGAAGGTTCCTATCAGAAACAATATTTTAAGAGGAATGCAATGGTTGGTTGATGGGGCCAGGCCAAACGATTCATTGGTTTTCCATTATTCAGGTCATGGTGGTGTGACTAAAGATTTGGATGGTGATGAAGAGAATGGCTACGATGAAGTCATATATCCATTGGATTTCGAACAAAATGGCCATATTGTGGACGATATCATGCACGATATTATGGTCAGACCTTTGCCACAAGGGTGCAGGTTGACTGCTCTTTTCGACTCATGTCATTCAGGTACTGCGTTGGATCTTCCTTATGTATACTCCACAAAGGGTGTTGTGAAAGAACCTAAGATCTGGAAGGATGTAGGGGGAGATGCTCTTGGTGCAGTACTCAGTTATGGTAGTGGTAACATGATGGGTGTTCTTAGTTCTTTGGGTGATATGGCTAAAACTGTTTACAATCACCAGAGCGTAGATACTGATAAAATTAGACAAATGAAAGCTTCTCCAGCAGATGTTATCAGTTTATCTGGTAGTAAAGATGACCAGACTTCTGCAGATGCCACCTTTAATGGACAGGCAAGTGGTGCAATGAGTTATGCATTTATTTCTGTATTATCTCAGAATCAAGAACAGTCTTATCTTTCGTTATTGAACAACATTAGAGATTTTTTGGCAGGTAAATATTCCCAAAAACCACAATTGAGTTCTTCCCATCCAACTGATCTTAACTTGAAATTTATTATGTAAGATACTCGGTTTTTGTGGTTTTTGTTTCATGGGTGCTTGTCTCTGTCTTTTGGACTACACTCAAAAAGATTTTAGACTTGCTCAAGTAGTAAAACAAGTTTTGTATAGTTTTTGGTAATTTATTTCTGATGCCACAACTTTACTGCGATGTCTCACTAAGCTCGCACCATTTTTGCTTGTAGTCATTTCCGCGATTTTGTTCATACTTTTCTGATACTTTTTCTCACTAAATATAGGTCATGGACTCTAAGGACTTCAAATTTGAAAGACATAAGTCCTCCAGATGGGTCAGAGCTTCTGTTCCCAACTATGGCGATGAATGGAATGATGATTACGATTATGGCTCAGAATCAGATCAAGAAGTCGATGTACGTAGTCCTGATTCGAACAATCTTGTAGCAGAGAGATTCGTGTTGCCTAAGGAAGAAGTACAAAAACATGATTCAGCCCCAAAGTCGGATATTTCTCCAGTTAAAGATAAATTGATATTATCTATTGACAAGTTAGAGCCAGATACAGATGATGACGATGACGATAACGAACAACATGACCCTCCTGTACACCAAACCGTGATGTATCAAAGACCAATTGATGAATTCGCTCCTCCCACTCCAACATACTCCAGTTCTATAACTAGGAATGTTGTTCCACAACCCGACACTCCCTCCGAACAAAGCTTTCAGTCTGACGTTGACTCTATTCAGAATGAACCTGAACAAATAAGATTGGGAAGCACTCATCAAAAGAATCATCTGTTTGGCCAAGAAGAAGTTATTGAAGAATATCCTAACAACATCGAGGTTTTACCTGACCACCTCTCTGACTCTGAAAATGTTCCAGAGAGAGTTTCATCCCTTAAGACATTCGCTGAAGAATCAAACACTGATATCAAGACTATTCCTGGAACAATTGAAGAACCATTGGTTGAAAAAGAAATCCAATCAAAAATAAATGCTGGATCTGTTCCTGAACTTGACAGTACGGCTAAAGGCGACAAAGTTACACATGCAGACTCAAATCTCGTTCTATCGATTGACAAAAAGAATTTTGATGATTCTGATTCTGATGAAGATCCAATTCCTTATTATGAAAGGAATTCTGACCACAAATCAAAGGATGATGCAATTGAATCGTTCATAAGTGATCTTCAAAATTCATCCATAAACGATGAAGCCTTGCCACATGTGAATGCCGATGTTTCGATGCCTGATTATGACAATTATGATTATTATGACTATGGTGATTCTGATGACGATAATGGTACCCCAATTGCTCCATTATCTACAGTTGACGAAAAAGTATTCCATGAAAAATATGTGAACCAGTTAAGTGGTCATAAACCTTCATTTAGAAAACCACCAGCAACTCAAGAAACCACTACAAAAGATCAAGAGAGTGTAGCATCTACTGAAACACTGGGTTTCTCGGCTCATGATAAAGAAAGCACTCCTGTCTTGCCTTCAAGTGATGTCGAGATACACCCTCCTCTGTTCACTGGGCCTTCTATTATTGATACCTTTAGCATCAGCAGTCGTAGCTCTTCGGTCAGAAAGCAACCACCGCCAGAAGAACCTGTGGAATCTCCACATTATAGTACTTATGATGCAGTTGATGCTTATATGACTGAGAGCTTGGAAGGTACCCCAGTAGCAGAAGCAAATAGATCCGAATCTGTGAAAGAAGTGAAACATATGGAGCTCCCAGGTTCACCTACGCCTCATGAACTTCATCCTGTAGCATCAACTGGATCTTTGTCAACCGGTAAGTACTCATTTGACCAGAAAGCAGACTTTGCTGAGCCACCAAGTTTAGAAAAGGATCTTGGTAGGCGTGATTCGACTATGAGCACCAATACATTTAGCATGGGAACCTGGAAACCAAATACGGGAAACTTTAGAGACCAATTTATTGACAATAATGATAACGAATCCAATTTCAACTTTGTTATGGACCACGAGTCAAACAGTGGATACCAGAAATTCACGAAGTTGAGAAACTCCACCACTGCATCTGATAACATGTCATTTATTAGTTCAAACTCCATTCCAGATACCGTTGATATTCCTTTACCAAGTATTCACGAAGACCCTGATGATAATGATGATACTTTTAGTAGTAATCCTAATACTAGTGGTACTACTCAAGGATGGGGTATTGATTCTTCTGAATCCGTGTTTAAACACCATGAGTATAATACCGGAAAGTTTGAAGAAGAGTTTAGCTCGAAAGAAAGTTTAAGCAAAGCTTCTACTAAGCAAAGGTATTCTAGTTTGTTAGCTCCGATTAATGACACTGCTTCAGGAATAAGTGATGAGAAGTCCACACTGCATGACGACTTGCATACCAGGGATGCCAACACATCTATTCAACCAAGTATATCAACTTCCAACCTTGGAGCACCATCGATTGCTGGTGGTAGTGTAATAAGTAAAAGTACATTGACTCCAGATGCTTACCCAGTCTCAAACTGGAAAACAATCATGAAAACTTCACAATCGGTAGACAGAATTAAATTATTGAAAGAAGCTCTTGAAAAAGAGTTGGCTTATGATACAGGGTTACTGAGCTGGTTGGGAGAGTCTTTGAAAAAGTCTGATGAATCATCAAATATCCACATTGGTAAGATTGCTTCTCAAGCTTACCAAAATGCAGCCCACAATGACTTGAGAAGACATACTAGTATAAGAAGTAGAGTTTCAAGTGTAAGAGACAAAGTTGAAAATAGTGGATTGCATGCCTCGAACTTAGGTAAGAAGTTATTTGGTCGTAGTAAGAAGTTGATGAGATCCACCCAGTAGAATAAAATGTATCTGTACTTCAATATACTATTTCTTATCGCGCATATGAAATTTGAACCTGTAGATGGTTAAAACTTATTCTAAAAAGTATATACTACCTGTAATCAGGTTCGTATTCAACCATACACCATCGTTCATATGGATGTTCTTGGAGTTCCTACTTGACATATTCTTTTTCTGGGTCAAAAAGATGTACCAGTTTTACTACAGTAAAGACCCATTGAAGGAGTATTTGAAACAACTCAAAAATGTATCCACTTATAATGAATGGAAGAAAACCATAATAGAAATCGACAGATTGACAAACTTAGATTTGTGGAGACAGAATTTTATATCAAAGCATTATGACTATCTTTTAATCGACGAAAGAACGAAACTTTTAAGAAAAGCTAGAAAGAACCAAGATTCCACCCTAATTATGTCATTGCTTAGAGCAGGACTTTTAAGAAACTTCTGTGGTATTGCTCAAAAGAAATTGTACATGAAATCATATATGGGAACCAAGTTCAAAATTGAAGAGTACATAGGCGAAGTCTTGAACTGTCTCAATTATTTGAATGACTCCTTGGCTTCTAGTACCGAGAATAACACCACAGAATATATCATGAATAGTAAGCAGTTGACCTTGGACTTTTTTCATGATGCTAGACAGTCTTTTGGTAGTACTGCTTTGATTTTACAAGGTGGTTCGTTATTTGGGTTGTGTCACTTGGGTGTAGTCAAAGCGTTGTACTTTAAGGGTTTGTTACCTCGTATTATAGGAGGTAGTGCAGTTGGTGCAGCAGTTGCATCTCTAGTTTGTGTCTTGAGTGATGACGAGTTGATCCCTATATTGATTAATATAGCTGATGTCATGGGAAACATTGACAGGTTAAATCATGACGTTGATGAAAGATATGGTAATGTTATCGAAAATGTGGTCAAAAAAGGCTATTCCCAAGACATCTTACTATTCTTGAAGTTCGTACGTGATACTATTGGCGATTTGACATTTGAAGAGGCATACTTAAAAACAGAAAAGGTATTGAATATTGCGGTTCATCCAACTGACCCGTCCATTCCGTCGTTGCTTAACTATATAACATCCCCTAATGTTATTATTTGGACTGGTATCTACGCTTCCATTGGTACGGGAGTTCTTTCGGATAATGTTCAGTTGTATGTCAAGGATTTCAACAATAATATTGTCTTACAAAATCCAGGTTTACAAGTAACATTCTTAAAACCACAAGATATCAGTTATAGTCAGCGTTACTTTTCAAAGCACTCGCAGTCAGATACATCCTCGGAATCGAATTTCAACTTGAAAGCAAAGTCGGCTTATACACGGTTGACTGAGTTATTCAATGTCAATCATTTTATAACGAGTTTGGCAAGACCATACTTGGCTCCTTTCATATCTAATGACTTGAAACATTCAAACGAATATGGTAAAACAAAGTACTACAAATTAGGAAACAAAATTAAAAAGGAACAAGATATTGAACCAGAGGCGGAAGAAGAAGAGTATTACTATAAAGATTCAGGTTTCACCTTCATAAAACATCTCAAAAATATAGTGGGTTTGGAAATACAACACCGTCTAGAGCTTTTAGATAAATTCGGTCTTTTGTCAGATACCTTAAAGAGATTCTTTATTGATGAAAAACCAACAGCTCCTCAATCTCTTTCCAGTATAAGGGAGATAACAATTGTTCCTGAATTGAGGTACTTTTTACAAGATTTTGGAAGAGTTTTCGATGTGCATAAAACTATGGAAAACATACCGTACTGGGTATTGGTAGGTGAAAAGTCTGTGTGGCCGCTTTTTCCATTATTGTGGACTAGATGTTCTATTGAATTTGCATTGGATGATTTGTATAACATTCACAGAAAAAAAGTGTAGTTATCTGAAATACAATTTAAGATTAGACTCCTTGGATACATTGTATGTGTAACTCTTTTCATTTATTATGACGTTTTCTTCTTCAAAGGGTTGAGGGCCTCTAGTAACCGTTAGTATCCCTGTTATATCGTCAGCTCTACCTGTTGTCAATGGTTCTAAATAAATGTTCAAATTCGATCTGTAATGCAACTTGGTCAAAAAGTCAGTGGTTTGGTAACTAGATTCACCTGGTATCAGAGTTGTGTCAACCACTTGAGGTGAAGAGTGAGATGATACTATGAATAAGATACGACAAAGTCTGTTGAGTTTCAATATCAAATTTGAAATTTGTACTGGTGAAATGTTGGTAGCTGCTAATAGTAGTTCAGGGCTTTCCAAGATAATGACTTTTCTTGTGGAATGCCCTTTAACTTGAGCTGAGATTTTGTCGAATAACTTCACAACGTCTTCTTCACTGTTTTCTGGATTTGAAATGGATTTTGTGAACAAATCGCTGAAGCAATCTATGAATTTGAAGTTCTTTTCTCTGGATAAGTCAAGGCCATTTTTTTTGCAGTTCCTTAAGTAGTATTCTTCGTTATTCATAAATGAAATGACAATAAGTTCACTTCTATTGGGGATTTTCTTATTGGAATCTGAATTCACCAAAGTGGATGTTCCAAGCAACGACGCTTCGATTAAACTATTTATAAGCCACGTCGCTTGGGTTCCTTCAACATGAGAAACTAAAGATAAGTATGAATGTGGTGACGAAATTATTGAGTCTGATATAAGCGAGTTATCAGTAAATATCGACAAGTCTTGTTGCTGAGTAGAGGACATGGTGATTACAAAAATCTCATCGCGAATTTACCAATAGTTTGCAGCCAGCACAATTTCTGGTAGATATGGCGGAATAGACATGTGTGTTGTTAATTGTACTTTATTGATACATTGCTACTCTATCCAGCTAATACATGTAGGATTTATTTATTTATTTTATTATCAAAAAATTTTATTTTTTTTTTACTTCTTTTTCTTTAGGTTTTGTAACTTTCACAGATTAGCAAGAAGTAGTAGTTAAAGTTCAAAAAAAAGAATAAAAGAATTTTTCAAGCTCATATGCATTGCAAAAATTTAAAAAAGAATGCGCTGGCCAGGAATCGAACCAGGGACACATGCATGGCAAGCATATATTTTACCACTAAACTACCGGCGCATTGAAATCTCCGCGACGGGGAATTGAACCCCGGTCTACCACGCGACAAGCGGTAATTCTAGCCACTAAACTATCACGGATCTTAGTTGTAAGTTCTTCATGTAACATATATATGAAGTAGAAAATCCAATAAATTTCCTACCTACTATAGAGTGCAATTATGATAACACGGAAGTCTTACATTATTAGTCCTACTGTTATAAGCTACCAAGAAACATAATAATAAATATGTACAGTTCTATCTATCTATGTTACAATAAATTAATCGAAGGTGGAACCTTTACCCAATATCATATCGATTTCCTTCAAAGAAACCTGGTATAACAAAAGCATAATGGAACTCTGAATACCAGTCCAAATGAACCTGGGCCCAACTCCACTAAACATCCCAAGTAAACCTTCGTTTTTATAAATTAATGACAAAGCTCTCAAGGTAGAGATCTTGTTGTGTGAATTTGTTTCTGTGGCAGTTTGAATTCTAGTTTTTATTACATCCAATGGAGTAGTCAATATCCCTGCCAAACCACCCGCAGAGGCACCTGTGAGCAACTCCGTCGCCACAGGCAAGTCATCTGTGTCATGATACATAATGGCAATTTTTCTGAACCTTTCGTAGAATGCAAACTGCAATGCACTGAAGGGTAAATCTCTGAACAAGGTTTCTTTATATCCGAAAACAAAAGTTCTTGGTCCTTCTGTGGTGTATATACGTTTCACAGCATCAAACAACCCATTATAATTATAGCCACATCCTTTTGTGTATGGGTTGTTGTAACGGCCTTGAAGTTGAAGTCTTGTTTTTAATACTTCTGAAGGCACATAAAACACACTAGAAGCCAAATCACCCAAGATTCCTCCAATAAAATAAGCCAAAGTTTCATTGACATAGTAATCATTTATAAGAATTCTTTTACTGTACTCGTAAACCCCAAAAAAAGCACTTGTAGAAGGAATAGATCCAAGTATGGCAGGCGAGTAACCTCCGTAGAGACCTCTTAAAAGCCCTTCTTCTCTGAAAATGGTGATATAAGCAGGAACCATGTTTTTGTATTTAATGTTATGCTGTAAACCTTGTTGCCTGGTTTTCACAGTATCCAAAGAATGCATCGTACTGTCACCTACCATTCCTCCCAAACCACCAGCAAGCATACAGTTTATTATAGGTGATATTCCTCTGGAACCACTACCAGAGTCAAGCAGTATCTCTTTTTCAACCTCGGTGTGTGGAAACCCAAGCGGGACCGTTGGTGTCGTGGTTGAAATCTCCATGGTCCAATGCAAGCGTTTTTGTTTTTGTTGCTATAGCAATTGGTGAAGCGAACAATTAAATTGAATTGTTATTTTTAACCTTATTAATAAACAACAAAATTTGAATTTTTGTCCACAGACTCCGTTTATACTACTTCAAAAACACAGCTTTTTTCTAACAAATGCAATCTTTTGATATGTAGAAAATTTTTAATTCGCAGTATTATGCAATGTTAAAATTCGGCTTCAAAGCAAGGTTAAATAACCGTATAGTAAGTCGTGGCTACAGAGTTCTCGCACTTGAATCTTCCTGTGATGATAGCTGTATAGCTTTGTTGGAAAGGAAAAAGGGCACCACCGTGATTTTAGATCAGGCAAAGCGAACCTTGAATTCGCAGCTTACTGGAGGTATTGTTCCTACTCAGGCACAACAGTTTCACCTGATGATGATAGGAAACATGGTTTTGGACTTTGTCAATAAACATGACTTGAACCAAACTCCTCCAGATTTAATTTGTTGCACAAGGGGACCAGGAATGGTTGGTTCGTTATCCGCAAGTTTGCAACTTGCCAAAGGGTTATCTATTGGCTGGGATAAACCTATGATAGGTGTACATCATATGTTGGGACATATATTGATAGCTAATTTACCACAAAGTGATAACCATCAAGAGATATCTTATCCATTTTTAAGCTTACTTTGTAGCGGTGGTCATACAATGCTTGTTCTTCTGAAATCATTGACAGACCATGAAATCATCATAGATACGATAGATATAGCTGTTGGAGACTCAATAGATAAGTGCACTAGAGAACTTGGAATCGAAGGAAATTTGTTAGGCAAAGAACTCGAGAAGTTTGTAGATAACATTGGGGAGGCTGAAAAAGAAGAGTTCGATAAAGTGTCAACTGAAACCAGAGATAACGAATTTGAATTCAAATTGAAGAGACCATTGAAAGGGCCCCACAACCCCAAAATACCTGAAAGCTTGTCATTCACGTTTGCACCATTTCTAAGTAGCATTCAGCATCTTAAGAGTTTCAGATCCTTAGATGAAAGAACTAAGAAGTTCATAGCATTCAAGACCCAAAACCTCATATTCCAACACATCATTGACAGAGTAAATGTTGCATTTGCTAAGCACGGAATAAGGAAGTTGGAAATGGTTGTAGGTGACGGCAAGTTTGAGGGAGTGACAAGTCTAGTATTCTCTGGTGGTGTTGCTGCCAACAAAACCTTTAGATCATTATTGGAAAAGCACTTGAAGATGGAGTACGTTACCGAAGAGAAGTTTAAATTTCAATTTCCTGACCCTTCGCTTTGTACTGACAACGCGGTGATGATAGGGGTAGCAGGTATAGAGATATTTGAAACATTGCACAAGAAAACAAACCTTAATGTGCTACCTATTCGGAAATGGCCCATGAATGAGTTGTTGAAAGTTGAAGGTTGGATAGAAATGACTACAGAAGAGGTGGAACGTATTATGAAAGCATAGCATTAGCATTAGCATATAGTGTACAATATTTTACAATAGAAGAATTTCTTATTCTTATTCTTCGTCGTCATCTTCGTCATCGTTGTCTTCATCATCATTACTTTCTTCTTCACCACCATCTTGTTGTTCTTCACCTCCAGGATATGTGTCATCATCACTAGCCTCACTCTCTTCAATCTGTTGTTCGTCCATTTCAAATTCATCTTCAAATTTGTCTGCCTCTATCTTTCGATGACCCAAAAATGATTCTGTGATATTATACTTCTTGATCACATTCTCCCACGTATCATGGTCAAAAGAAGCTATATGATGATGTGAGATAATTGTCAATGGATCTCTATGCAACATGTTTCTACTAGACTCAGCATCCACTATCGAGATCATAGGTACATTATCCACAGTTGTAATCCTAACCCTGCTATCTCTTACTAGAAAGCTAGTAAAAAATAAGTTTTCCACAGACTGTGAAAAGGATTCAGGATCAATAAAGAACTTGAAAAAATTTATTGGTTTGTTATCTCTTTGTTTTTGCTTGAAAGTCTTGAATACAGACCTCACCAAATTAGCAGTATTAGATGTCTCATCATTTTGAATATTATCCAACGCAACCGTTTCAGCAGTAGTGATCGTTAAACCTCTAGTGTCATCAACAGCTCTTTTATTACTTCTCAACTTCTTCTTGGTTTCAATGGGACCATTCAAGAACTCCATGGTATAAGGCTTTGAACTCACATTATAATGTAACAACGAGAGTTTCAACCAGTTAAAAGAGTTGAATTTACTTTCATCGTTGTCACCACCGGAAGAAGAGTTTTCATTTATCGTGCCTCCACTCATGAATCGACCCAAGTGATCGAGGAAATCAGTTTGATTAAGTTGTATACCCAAATCTCCTACTTTCAAGTTATTAGCATTCACAGCAGCAAAATTAGACGTATTGTTCAATGCTTGGGAATCGTTAAAGTGGATCACCATACTAGAAGACAGATTCACTGATGAATATATCTGTTTCAATTCATCTAAGTTATCCAATAAAGCAGAAGAACCTTCTCCTCTATACGCCAAATGCTTAGTCTTATTCAAGTTTTGTCTGTAATTATCGTACTTGACTTTCATTTGACCTTCTGAAACTCTCCTCCTCTTCTTGCTGATGTCCATCAGCGATTCAGTAGTCATGATTGTGATGCGGTGTGCTTGAAAAGTTCGCGTCTTGTAAGATTAGATAGATAACACAGAAGTGAACAGTAGGGGAATAAAATGTCACAAAATGGCGTTATAAGGCGATTGGAGGAAAGCGTGGTCAATAAAATAGCTGCTGGTGAAATTATTATCCAGCCAGCTAACGCATTGAAAGAAATGCTAGAAAACTCCATAGATGCAAATGCAAGTGCAATCGATATATTAGTTAAGGATGGTGGTATGAAATTATTGCAGATTACTGATAACGGAAAAGGAATCGCTAAAGCTGATTTAGGTTTGCTTTGTGAAAGATTTGCTACCTCCAAGCTAAAGAACTTTGAAGATTTAGATACAATTGCAACTTATGGATTTAGAGGTGAAGCGTTGGCGCTGATTTCACATATCTCTAGATTGTCTGTCATTACCAAAGCTAAAGATTCAGAATCTCCGTTGGCATACAAAGCATATTATTTAAATGGGAAGTTATCAGGTCCTAATTTCAAAGGCAGTAATGTTGACCCTAAACCCATTGCAGGTAAGAATGGTACCCAAATTATAGTAGAGGATTTGTTTTACAACGTCCCTTCTAGACTAAAATCCATTAAATCCAAAAATGACGAGTTTTTGAAGATCTTGGATGTAATTGGAAAGTATTCGGTTCATACCGAAGGAGTAGGATTCAGTTTGAAGAAGTTCGGAGAGACGCAGCATGCATTAATGACCAGACCAAACCTTTCTCTTAAGGAAAGAATACGAATAGTGTATGGGTCTGAATGTGCAAATGAATTATTAAATTTTGAAATAAAAGACAATACCTATTTCGATAGTTTTGGACTTTTGAAGGTTTCAGGTGCAATCACCAATTGCAATTTCAACTATAAGAAACGGATGCAATCAATATTTTTCATTAATCATCGACTAGTTACCTGTGATCCTTTGAAACGTGCAATAAATTCAGTCTATCAAATGTTTCTTCCTAAGGGGTACCTGTCCTTTGTTTATTTGAGTTTGGAGCTTAACCCAAGGATTCTTGATGTCAACGTTCATCCTACAAAGAGAGAGGTCAGGTTCTTGAACGAAGAAGAGATAATTGAAACTATCTCAGCAAAAATTCAAGAACTTCTAAAGAGTGTTGATTCTTCGAGATCATTCAAGTCACAAACTTTGGTAGGTTCCAAAAGAAAAGCAGAAGAAACCGAGCCTGTAAATGTGCAATCAGTATCCCAGGATAAGAAAATTAGACTGGAGAATATGTTGGTGAGAGTGGATGTAAGCCAGCGTAAACTAAGCGAGTTTCAATTTACCAAAACCACCCCAAGCAGGATGAAAACTGGACCACACCTAGGTATGGTAAAAGACACATTAAAACCAGCTTCAGATAGTTCCACAAACAAAATTCCAAAGTCCTCTACTCAACAAAATGATGGTTTATCTCTCGAAGTTGTACGTGACATCAAACAAGAGAGATTACCAACAGTAAAGAGAAATTCCGGCAAAAGGGAAGTCCAAAATAATGAACTATTTGTGGGAGATATCGACGAGTTAGAAGAATCCCCAGATGATAGGTTGAATGAGGAACTGTTTCTTAATGTTGGAGGAGCACCATTAAAAGATGATGGAACAATAACCGAAGAGATAAACCTCGAAGAGCACGAAGAAGTAGATGCACACGAAGCAAGTGTACTAAAAATGAAGGAGGAAGAAGAAACTGAGCCAATTGAGGTACAGAAAGAAGAGAACAATGTCATTTCAAGCAAGGTAATTGAAGAAAAAACCGTCAAAAACTTCAGCAAAGTGATAGCAAAACAAGAAGAAGAAGAACAGGAAGAAGAACAAGTAGTAGTAGTAGAAGAAGAAGAAGAAGAAGAAGATGATGATGAACAAGATGATGAACAAGATGATGAAATTGAAAATAAATCAGAAGTTACCCAACCACTTGAAGCGGGGCAAAAGTCAGAAAATCTTGAAGATGTTTCGTCAGATTCAATAGACAGACTTCAGCTGTTCAGCCAGATTTCAAATGATGAAACCAATGATACATCAGTTGAAGGGCAAACAAATCCAGAAGGGTATTCTCTTGATGGTGAGCGTATCAACGATAGAAAAAGAGTTAAGGTAACATTAGCAAGTATTGAAGAACTACAGGAAGACATCGACAAGTCTGCTAGTTCAGAGCTCGCTACTATCATCAACAATAGTGCGTACATTGGAATAGCAGATTCCGGATTGAGACTATGCTGCTTCCAATATGATGTCAAATTATACTTATGTGACTACGGAGCCATGTTATATGAGTTCTTCTACCACACCTCATTGAATGAATTTTGCAACTATGGTATTTATGAGGTTACTCCAATCAATTTGAGAGATATTCTAAAACCATTATACAATTTATATGTCAGAGAGTCCATGATGACTGCAACAGATGTTATAGACAATATTATGAAGATGCAGGATATGTTTGAAGAGTATTTCAAACTTACTTTTGTGGAGACTGACGGAGAGTTCTTTTTATGCACGATACCAATGATACTAAGATACATTGAACCGTGTATGAACAAGTTAGGATATTTTATATACCGAATTGGAGCTAAAGTCGACTTCAATGATGAAAAGAATTGTCTTGAGGGAATCTTGAGGGAGATTTCTTTACTTTATGTCCCAGAAGGAGATGCAGAACAAACATTAGGAAATATTTTTCCTCAGCTTAAGAGTTTTAGACCCCCCAAGAGTCTATCAGAACACATCACTCAATTGGCAGATTTGCCAGGGCTTTATAAGATTTTTGAGAGGTGTTGAGAGGTTGATGACTTCTACAGGCACTATCAAATTCGTAAATAATATCCCATAACTTACTTTAAGGTATTATAGGTGCTAATAAACGTCAAGTAACGGTCATAATAATGTTTTTGTGCTCATATTCGCTGTCGTAGAATCACTCCACACAACAAGAACTCCAACAAAAAATCGTGTGAAATTGAGAAAATAATCGCAAAATCACAGGAAGTTGAACAAATCTCGACCAGAATGAAGATAGCAGAAGCTAACGATGAGATCCTAAAGACATTAAACTTGGGATGTTTCCCTAAACAAGTGTTACTGTTTCAAGACAGACAGGATTTCTTCCAGCAATTGGTTTTTATTGATTATCAGCTCCAACTTTTAATCCAAAACGATTTCGACAGTAATGAATTAATTCCGGTCAGCTTGTTTCAAACCACCGATAATGAGTCTACAAGGGAAAAGTTGAGCCAATTGATCAGCTATGCAGAGAATGCAACTAGCAATTACAACCATATCAACAAACTGTACCATGAAAAGTTGTATTGTAACGTCTTGTTGGCACATTTATACTACCTTAATTCTCAAAATGAAATGGTGTTTGATACCTTGAACTCGGTGACGGTCAATAACAATTACTTCGAATCCGATAAGATTAGCCATGATTGCAACAAGTTTTTGAACTACTTGATCTGTAGATATAACGTGTTGGTTGGAATAAGTCCTGGTTATAACAGCACTAACTTTAAATTGTGGGTAGAATACTTGTATGAAAAGGAAAAGCCATTCACTACAACTGAAATAGCAGGCAACCATTGGTTGGATATATTGTTCAAGTACTTGAGTTTTGCTATTAGTACGAACGGGGAAAATCAGATCGGTTTTGAGGATGTGATCAAGTTAAAGTTCAGAGATAACAAAATTTCTTTTATTAGATACTGCAATTTCTTGGTGAATCTTAAGTCTGATGTGAACATTCATAAATTGACTTCTAAATCTTTCAAATTGGAATATTCTAAGTACTTGAATGAGGTAATTTTACATGAACTTAACAACACATCGAAAAGTTTCCCAAATGCCAACGAAGCCAATACCAAAACAGATGACTTTGTGACTAATTTATACTCCACAATGCATGGAAGAAAGTTAATCAATGTGAAAACCAGCAAAACCTTCTTGGTGAAGCTTTTTGAGAGAACTTACCAGAGTCAGATTGTTTTGAGTAACTATATCAAAGTATTAATTGAACTTAACGAATATGATGAAGCATTTGCTGCTTTCAAGACCTACATTGATTATGTGGACAAGGAAGAAGAGATCAACAGAGGGGGAGTTGAAGACGTCATTGATATTATTGAGACATATTCCATTTGTTTGATCAACTTCAATCCAATTAATCACATCAAGTCGAATAAATTCAAATACTTGAGTTTTAAAGATATTATTCCATTCTTGAATAAGTTTTCTGAAAAATTGCAGTCCTATTTGAGAATTTTGAAAACAGATTGTGACTTGAGCTATGACGAGGACTTCGACAATACTGACAAGTACAGGGATTCTCAATTATCATTTTTGTATAATAAGTACAACACAAATATTTTGTTGAGTGACAGAAGTGATTTGATTGATACCATTTCTAGATGTTGGTATTCTTTGGGTTTATTGGAGTACTATAAATTGATTTATGAGAATGCCAATAAGGAAAGTAACCATAAGTCCGAAATAGCGCTAATGAGATATTACAAAAACAGCTTGATTGTGAATTCAACAG
Organism: Yamadazyma tallmaniae; assembly: GCA_030569655.1. Classification (NCBI taxonomy): domain Eukaryota; kingdom Fungi; phylum Ascomycota; class Pichiomycetes; order Serinales; family Debaryomycetaceae; genus Yamadazyma; species Yamadazyma tallmaniae. Next base: position 5,369 of record JAJMLL010000024.1, on the reverse strand, counting down.
GAAGCTTGTTATATTTATTCAAATATGCTTTAAGTTTGGCTTACTTGAAGGAATATACTCCTAGTATAAAGTTGTGTAAGTTCATTTTGAAAAAGTTTCCTGAGAGTTTCGAAACCTGGAATTTGTTATCTTTGCTTTCCAGTGTGACCAACTTGAAGGAGCTGGAAAAGTTTATTAACAATGCCTTGAATATTGCAGGTATTTACACTGTGAAGTGCAAAAATGATGAATTTGATATTCCAATGCACATCAAATTACAAATTTTGCAATTGAAGTTTACCCAGTTATCTATCATGGAGTTGCTCTATGACACCAAGTATATCATGGATTACTTGGGAGATGTGTTCATTTTGTTCTATGAGTTATTCAATGTGAAGCTTGATGAACAGATCCAGAACGGAAACGACAGAAGTCATTTAGTTGATTCCAAATGGAGCCATAGGCCTAGTTTTATTGATCCTAAGTTCAGCAACCAGCCCGTTTCAATTGCAAAAAAGCAAAATGCAAGAGAAAACATAAAAAAAATCAGTAAGGTTAACAGAGATGTTAATGAAGAATTGAAGCAGCTAGACAAGGTGGAATTAAAGGAGGATGGCAAGAGAATATTACAGCACATCTGGCTCTGGACTTCCAAGATTTACTTCAAAGTGGGACTTTTGGATGAGTGTGAGTTGTGTATCATAGAGAGTGAAAACATCTACAAACCTAACATCAAGACATTCATCCATCTTGGATATCTTACATCCAAACAAAGCAAGTTCTTATCATTACAGGAGTTTGAGAAGGCATTGGAGAAATTAGACGAGGAGAGCCAGTTCAACAAGTTAGACTACTTGGAGAATCTTCTTGGCCTCAGTAAGTTGTTTCTCATAGATGATTCGTCTGAAAACTCGCTTTTCATTTCCGCCAAGGACTACAACTCAGGGATGATTCGTTTGAAAAATCTTCTTGAGACATTCCTCCAGATTTGGCCAGTAGGAAAGAACAGTCCCGAGATTCATTACTACCTTAGCATCATCTATGAGAAGTTTGATGACAAAATCTTACTCACCAAGTCGTTGGAAAAATGTATTGAGTTGGAAAATATGAGACCAGTGAGAAGTTTTGCAAACTGCGATCAAAACTTGGTCTTTTTGTAAGTAGAATAAAAGTTATATTATGGCAACCGTAGAACCAAAGAGCACGTTATATTGTGAAATATGCAGTTTCCCACCTGAATACTGTGAGTTTGGTGTCAGTTTCAATAGATGCAAACAATGGTTGAACGAAAATCACGAGGACGTTTTCAATAAGCTTTACAGCGATGAGGCACTTGCAAACGCTACGTCTACCTTAAGTTTGGAGAAAGAGGAAAAAATCAGCAAGGAATTAATGAAGAAGCAGCAAAAGGAAGATGCCAGGGTTGAAAGAGAGTTGGCTAAAAAGTTGCAATCCAAGGTGGTCATCAAGAGAATCGAGAGAAACAAACGTAAGCACATAATATCCATAACTGGTTTAGAGGTGTTTGATATCGAATTGAAGAAGTTGAGTAAGACCTTTTCTTCCAAGTTTGCTACTGGATGTTCAATTTCCAAAACTGCCGACAAAAAAGAGGAAATTTTAGTTCAAGGTGATGTCAGCGACGAAGCCAAAGAGTTTATTGAGAACTTGTTGAAGGAAAAGGGATTGAACGAAGTAAAGGTGGAACAGGTTGACGACAAGAAGAATAAGAAGAAGGCAGCTCCTGCGCCATAGGAATATATAATGTTAGACTTTCCACATACTATGAAGCTCTCTTCACTTTGATTTAACCGTGTTTTGGTCAAATGTTTAGATGAATTCCCACAGGTAGATTTCTTTAGAATAACAAGACCTGGTTTTGGTTCCGAGACAACTTTTGAATTTAAGGTTGGAGTACACTAATATCTGTCTCTGTTTTGATTTCCCATGAGTCCAAAAAGTACATCTTTCTCCAAGAAGTAGTTTATGTTTTGTTAATTATAAAACTATTGAGGTAATTGAAGATACGTGAAGAGGTACACAATAGTAGAGCGAATTGCATAGCAAACCTCGAAGACCCTGAAATTCCCATCTTGCAATTTAAGAAAACTCGTGCAAATGAAGGCTTAGTCTTTCAAAAGAGACTAGAAATAGAAACTGCAACCGGAAATATATTATATTTGTTGGTATTCCAAACTACACACAATGACTAGAATCTCTTAAAACCTAAATTCAGCCAAAGCCCGGAAGCAGCAATAATTAGATCATCATGTGATCGCCGAAAACAAAGCAGAAGCATCAGAGTCATGCATAAACACGTAAGTCTCATGTGTTGGCACTTAATAACAGATCTCATAAAATAGCGAATACTTCACTATACTCACATGCAATAACAATTAAAAAAACGGATTTAACAATCGCCAAATACATTGAGATGTATAATTGGAGAATAAGTTCGATAAAAGTAGAATGATTACTCTTTTCAGTAAAAAGAATAACCGTGATGCACAGGTATGTGATAATCATATAGTCACCGTGGTCTCGTAGTCTAATTGCGATGGTTATGGAGGAAGTAACATTAGTAGGAATACTTTTTTCTTTTCAAGGTTAAGTTCACATCAGTACAACCTTCTTCTATTGTACAAACGTCCAAATGAATTGTAAGCCAATACAGATCTTATTTTAACTTTCAACAATTCATAAGACACCCGTGATTGCACATAAGACATTCAGGTATGTTAAATCCGAAAATTTTATAAAGTGATGTAACTTATTTTTTAAACTCCATGCAAAAAAAACCCGAGAAGAACTTTTGAACTCGTAAGTGTTTTTGCTAATGAAAATGTACCGACTTCGAAATAGATAGAAAAGTTTGCTTGGAGTAAGATACAAGAAGTAGATTTGGTTTTAAAGGTAGCAAAGCACCGTAAGAAGCCTCTTTTACTGTGATTGTAAAAACTGTATCTCCAATAATAGAGCGACCAATACAGTAGGGTTTTACGCCAATTGGGTGACGCATCTCGACCAATGCGGAAAAATTGCAACCACAAAATCGCATCTCGTATTTGCAACAATAGCCGTCGTTGGATGACAACAATAAGTCTACCGCAAACAACATTAGCTCATCAACCCATTCAACCAGATTGATGATACATAAGAAATATTTGCGAACCATTTGGGTCAAAATAGTCAACTGAGATGCATAGGAAGTGATTCAAATATTATAAATACAACCCATGATTCCAGGTTCCATGACTCAACAAATATTTCACCTCAATAGTCACTCGCTTATACTACTCGAACAAAAATGAGAGTAAATACTTTGTTGCCTACTTTAGCCTTAATCGCTAAGGCTTTGTCCATCGACATCACCTCCGACACTATCACCAGAGGAAGTTTCAATACTCAATGGCAAGGTGTAAATGTAGCTGCAGGCGTTTACTGGTCCATCATCAACAATGACCACACTTACTTCAATGGAGACGTTGTAGTCGACGGTGGGTTATATGTGAAGGCAGAACCGGACTTTACTGGCTTAACTTGCTCCCAGGGGGCTTTAAGGCCAAATAAGTTCACTGTAGGAAATGATGGTATCATGGTAGTTGACTCGAGAGGTACTACCTTTACTGCTTTCTACAGTTTCTCGGCTTCCAGATTTCAAAATAATGGACAAATCTTCTTCGCAGATGGTGGTGATGCTGGTATCCCAACTTTTGCTATCACATCTCAAGACTGGACTAACAACGGTTTGATCCATGTTTATCAAGATTACAGATCTGGCGGCTGGTTGAATTTAGGTTACGACTTGCAATCTATTACTAACGATGGTGCCATTTGTTTAGGCAAGGTTGCTTACAGGCAGGCTAACGCAATCCATGGTAATGGTTGTATTGATATTGGTAGCGAGTCTACTGTATGGTTGGCCTACACTTTATATGACGTTGCTAGAACCCAAACTTTGGTCTTTTCCTCTGACAATGGTATGATCAAAGCTGACGCTTGGGCTAAGAGTCAACTATATAATGTTGTTGGATTTGGTAACGACAATGTCATAGGTATGAGTACTCCAATTAGCTCCTACTCTTACAACAATGATGGTATTTTGAGTATTTCTGACGGTATAACTACTTTCAGATTCAATATTGGTAGAGGTTATGATCAGTCCAAGTTTCAGAAGATGACTCCAGACTTTGGTCCAGGAATTGGTAAGGTTCTTTCAGGTGGTATTAAATATAATGGTAAACCAGTTAATACTGAAAGGCCATCCACTTGTCCAGCTTGTTTACCTGTTCCTGACACACCAACTGAAGGATCTTCTTTGATCCCAAGTTCTTCCAACTTGTTACAATCATCTGATATTGCTTCCTCTTCTGTTCTTACAGACACACCAGCACCTTCGTCCGTGCTTTCGTCTGAAGTTACTTCAACTGCTGAGTCTACAAGTGAATCTTTGCCTGTTTCACCTTCTACATCTGCCACTGGTTCTGCCGCTGATGATGCTTCTGGATCATCTGTCACTGGTTCTGCTACCGGTGATGCTTCTGGATCATCTGTCACTGGTTCTGCCACTGATGATGCTTCTGGATCATCTGCCACTGGTTCTGCCACCGGTGATGCTTCTGGATCATCTGTCACTGGTTCTGCCACCGGTGATGCTTCTGGGTCATCTGCTTCTGGTTCTGCCACTGGTTCTGCCACTGGTTCTGCCACTGGTTCTGCCACCGGTGATGCTTCTGGATCATCTGCCACTGGTTCTGCCACCGGTGCTGCTTCTGGTTCTGCCACTGGTTCTGCCACCGGTGATGCTTCTGGATCATCTGCCACTGGTTCTGCCACCGGTGCTGCTTCTGGTTCTGCCACTGGTTCTGCCACCGGTGATGCTTCTGGATCATCTGCCACTGGTTCTGTCACTGGTTCTGCCACCGGTGATGCTTCTGGTTCTGCCACTGGTTCTGCCACTGGTTCTGCCACCGGTTCCACCGGAGCTGCTTCTGGTTCTGCCACTGGAGCTGCTTCTGGATCATCTGCCACTGGTTCTGCCACCGGTGCTGCTTCTGGTTCTGCCACTGGTTCTGCCACCGGTGATGCTTCTGGATCATCTGCCACTGGTTCTGTCACTGGTTCTGCCACTGGAGCTGCCACTGGTTCTGTCACTGGTTCTGCCACCGGTTCCACCGGAGCTGCTTCTGGTTCTGCTACTGGAGCTGCTTCTGGTTCTGCTACTGGAGCTGCTTCTGGATCATCTGCCACTGGTTCTGTCACTGGTTCTGCCACTGGAGCTGCTTCTGGTTCTGCCACTGGTTCTGCCACTGGTTCTGCCACCGGTGATGCTTCCGGATCATCTGCCACTGGTTCTGTCACTGGTTCTGCCACTGGAGCTGCTTCTGGAT
>JAJMLL010000023.1:55887-198808 GCA_030569655.1 Yamadazyma tallmaniae | reverse complement strand
TAGACGTTTGGAAATATATGATAATTTGCAATTGCCAACGAGATCGTACCACGGTTAATTGTATTCAGGGTGATATCGATACCCGTAGATGGCAAGAACAAACCTGCAACAGCAATGAAAGCTGTCAAAGAAAATCTCATATTGAGCTTGTTGGAATTGCCTGGTTTACTCTCATTTCGTTAGACCTAAGTTGCTTATATATTGATGGTACACTTATCGAATTCCATCTCAAACACCAGACGCCAATCAGAGGTACGTAATCACAAGAACATGCGTTATGCAAGGATGAGACTCAATTCCTTTATTGCATGGTTTCTTGCGTAACACACTCTTGGTTTGCAGAAATGGAGTACTTTCCAGAAATGTTGACTATAGTTAAAAAATAATCTTTCTGCATGAAGCTATTTGCACGCAAGATGAATTACAATAGAGTTTCAGAAAAGCAGTGCTGCACCAGAGTCTTTTTATTCAAGACCCCTAAGTTATGACATGGAAACTAATATGGAATGGACCTTATGAGATTAATAGGCCACTAGCATAGAAGCTTCATTCCATAGGATTTTGATGGACAGATATTGAAGATAGTTATGTTGCAAATGAACTACACAGGATATTTCCTATTGCTGCGGAGTCAAAACTCCTGTATATACATTATGTGGATCAATTCTCATGAAATAAGATTGTCGGTGGTTAGTTTATACAGTAATCTACTATTCAAAAAAGGAAATTACTTATTGGGGTCGAGTTTTAATACTGATCTAAAAAGATGCAGGAATAGCCCAAATTCGAAGAGTTGCTGGAGCATCAGTTTTGAGCTTTGGGAGGTAGATAATCTCATGAGAATACTTCAAACTACCGGAAATTTGTCTTGCACAGCTTACATGAAGTGTTTTGATTGGAATTATGCAAAATATGATTTTCGAAAGTGTTAATTCTTGTGAGGTCTAGAATGTTTAGACTTCGAAGGCGATTGGCTTTAAACTAAGTCATCAGTTCTTGAAGGGTCTCACAACTTGAGGCGGTTCTCTCACAACAAGAAAGGTGAGCATCTTAAAACCTAAAATCTCGTAAAAACCTGCATTTATTATTATCATTAAAACAGCTCTTAAAGAGTCATAAGGTTTTAAAACAGCAGTAAGTATCATGTACTGTTGCAAAGCTATTTACCAGTCATGGATGATCAAAGACGACTTGAACTCAATTATCCCTGAAAAGTCTTGACTCATACTTCTGAACCTACCGTTTCTTGCCCGAACCCCTTCCTACTAGCCAACAGGCCACAAATTACAAGCAAGGCACTAAAACTTGGTGTTTCACCCATAATACATAAAAAGTTCAAATCCTCTACTCATGGTTACACAAACACATAAAAAATAAAAGTTTTCAGTCTACATGTATATTTAGGGTTACATAAAGGAATGCATTATACCAGAATACGAAATCGTTTGTTCTTTCTTCTTGGATAAAGAACTAAGCACGTTCTTGCACGATTGGTTTCCAGGACTGGTGCTTAGGTTTAGCTGTGTTGTATGGTACATAAGCACCTCTAGTACCAGTCAAGTTGGGCTTGTGTTGTTTCAATGGATATGCTCTGATAGTTTGTAATTCTTTTGGCAAGTTGTTTGGAGGAATGTTGTTACCGTAACCCAACCAGTAATGCCATGCTGGTTCTACCTTGGAGATATCAATGCTCATGAAGTTTGCATTGTATTCCACCCATCTTGTTCTCAAATGGATTTCTTCTGGGACATCAGTTTCGTAATATTTATTTCCAAAATCATCTTCACCAACCAAAACTCCTCTCTTGGTGTCATTAAGGAAGGCTATTTGCCATGCAGCTCTCTTGATTCCCGAGGAGTAAATGTTCTTGATGGTACGTACTATCGAAGTAGACATGGATAAATGAGAAAATGTTGATTGGACGTTTTTTGTGCGATGGCTGTACACGACTTTTTTGAGTGAGAGAAATCAGTGATGTGTAGTAGTTTGCAGAGAGTCTAAGAGGATTAACTATATTATAATATCTGCTTTGTAAAGGCTGTTTTGTGAGACACTGAATTTCAAGAGCTGATTGTTCTAGAGGTCTGGAGAACTCTCTACTTGGTAGATCTTGCTTGTTAAATCCTGCTTGTTAAATCTTGTTGAATTCTGCTTGTTGAATCCTGCTTGTTGAATCCTGCTTGTTGAATCCTGCTTGTTGAATTCTGCTTGTTGAAACCTGCTTGTTGAATTTTCAAGTAAAGCTTCACTTAATAGACTTAGAGAATTGAATGTTTGATATTGAATGCCAAGCATATGGAGCTTTTTGAGGGAAAAATATTGAACGACCGAAACAAGTACGCAGCATGCAAGATCTGCTAATCACATAAGATTTTCTAGGAGTAAGTCTATAAGAAGGAATTGCCGAATGAGGTAATAAGCTGGGAAACTGGAAATAGACGGCAGAAGTTACCAACCCAAACTCGAATCAGAGTTCAGAGTTATGAACTCTTTATGAGTCTTGAATAGTGGTCTTGGAAGTTTGTACCACTAATTTCGGTGTCTATATACCAGCCCTGTTATGAAATTCACTATCTAGTTTAAGCTACTGTAGCCGAGTGCAACTACTGCAGTCACGTAGCAAGCAATCGACAAGTATATCCATATTGACTTATATCACCAAAAACCCTAGAGTCCTACTAATTTGTTTCGTAACAGGATATACTGAAATAGTCTGTATATATCTGAGGAGCACGTGAACCTTGTTTCTTGAATGCCAGTATCTGAGTAATGCAAGCAAGCTAACCCCTATGTCTCTTGAAATATGTCAGTTTCTTGCGGGTATCACTACAGGAAGGCGACGCCATGCTACGTAATGTCAGAACAATAGAAGCTGAGATCGAAAATCTTAAATCCACGATCCTAAAACCTTCTTTAATTTTTATTATTGAAACTGGTAATTTTCATGCTTTGAACTGTATGCAACCCTGAAAAAGGTTTTACCAAATGTTTATTTTAATTTAAGTTTTTGAATCCCAAATAATTTTCATAGATACTGCATATGGATTGAATTGACTGTCTATATTCGTGACAACTATTAGGTTTAGTCTTCGCTTCTCTAGATGCACTGTTCGGATTAGTATTGGTTGTTCTCATTCGTCACTTCCTTCTGGTTAGTCTGAACCTCGTCAAGTATTTCATGCTCCTTTACTTAACCTCGGCAATTTTCAATTGTAAACAAATAATTGTTTCATATCAAACCGGATATGTGAAATTGTTGAACGGCTCGCGACTGGTCCAGAAAATTCCATTTTAGGAGTCATACATACGGATTTTTTACGCAAGGGTTGACGTGAGCGCAATCAAAGAATTTTTCATATGAAGGAATGCACCATGGGGTGTAATTTCCCAAAAACAGAGGGAGATGAATTCCGAGTTCAGCATTGCAAGGGTAGTTGGAAATTTCTTTTTTCTTTTGAAGTTATAATTTTAATAATAGCTCACTCTTCCAGGTTGATTATGTTCGGATGAATATGTAATTAGGTTGTTGTTGTGATCAGTACCGAAATAACACAATAGAAATTTTGTTAGGAGACGTATTTACACAAAGAGGCATAGCCACACAAGAAATATTGGCGTTATGGAGTCACATGACACTTTCATAGCCCTGGTTCAAAATCCAAACACAAATGTTCACAACCTTATCTTTAAGGGATTTCAGGGTTCCTCTTCTTCGTGCTGCTGGAAGTGTTCTGTTTTGATTACTTTCGGAGGAACATGCAAGTAAATCAATAATAGTGTGTGATTATTCCGTGGTCTACATTATGGTTACCTTGCATCAACATGTGTGTATTATAGCGTTGTGAGAAAGGCATTCGATAAGTGCAGGTGATGTTACAATCTCTATCCAAAACACGAGCTCGTAAGATAGCAAACACCGTCCAAAGCTTATTTCATAACCTTCCGATGATTTCCAAGATTTTCTATTGTTGAGGTCATCTCACAACAGTGTCCCTTAAAGGGTATTTTCGGATATATATATGTTTACTATTGTTGTGATTTGCACTAAAAGTGTTGGCAAAAGAAGGATGACTGCATCAGGTTACCTTTAAGTTTGAATTTACGATGTCATCTCAAGTGCTGATCAATATATACGTCTGGTGTTGACGACACCAGGAAGGACTAGAAAATTTGTCCACAGGCTGTACACGAATTATGACAAAGTACTACCAACTTATTAAGATTGCTCTAAACATCATAAGTATGTTTAAACCCCTATTCTTCATGTTTTCATAGCATTCTAGTGCTCTCTTATGATTGTGTTGTTGTTCTTTCCGTAGTTATCATGTGCTGATGCCTAAACGAGATTTTCGTTGCTGTAGAAGCAAATATGTTTTTGGAGGTGGTTGGTCGAATTAGTCTATCACAGTTAAGGAAATTTCGATCCCTTACAAATAATGTTGTCGTTTGCTTATAGGCGTAGTTGACCAAAAGAGAAGTTCTAAAAATAGTCTACATGAAGCAAATATGCAACCTAAGATTTTGGGCAAGTGCTAACAACTAGTTACATCGCAATATTTGTCCTGGTAAACATTCCTTCTGATAACCATATATTCTAATCTACTCATCTACCAACGCAAAGTTCACTACCAATCCAGTGGTCCCCTTTCCGACTCCATCATAGCCTCCTGACTTGATCACCCAGTTGAAGTTGTCCAACTTGTCATTAGCATAACTCAGAACATTAATATCAAATGTATTGTTGTTGTAGGTCGGGATACTGACAGAGTAATTGGAATCGGCCATCTTGATAAAATTGGTGTCGAACTTCAACTTGTAAACCCCACTTTCAACAAAAACAAAGCTTTCACAGTTGGAAAGCTTGTTGAAGAACTTCTTTCTGTCTAGAGACATATCAGGAATCATCAAGGTGTTATCAACATTATCGTTCAAGTTTTCTGGGTACTTTTTGGTAGAAGTATCTGAAGTACTGTATTTGAAAGGTATTTTATCATCAATAGACATATACGTACAACTGTTCAAAATAGGACAATACAAAAACGGTTCATCGCAATATATGTCTCCCTTTACAGTACTGTTGATGAACCAATTGAAGAACTTCAATCCAGCTGATAGCAATGTAGTTGGTACATAATCTTTTATAGGTGTGGTAAAATCATTTCCAAAGGCGAACTCTTTCCCGTTTATAGGAGTCTTTGGGGAGAAGTTGACTTCAAACGACAAGTTTGACTGTTCTACTTCTTTACTAGGAGAGCTAAACTTGTCTCCATTCAAGTACTTGTCGTCTCCAACATTGTACAAACTGTTATCAATGTGTCGGTTGGAACCATCGAAATTTTTTATGCTAATGACGAGTTCAAACACACCAATTTCCGAATCAATTTTGATTGGAATCAATGTATTGATTGGTACCACTTGTTTTTTGTCACTTTTGTAGGCATTGGCAGCTGTAATTATCAATCTCTTCACCATTGCTGAATAATTTGAAGTTTGCTTGCCAAATATATGTTTCGCGAATGTCGTGTGTCCGAGAGGTAAAAACTCGGATGTAGTGGCTGCAGAGTCGTTTGTGAAGATATAGGTTGCTACTTATGGAATTAAAGATACTGTCATTATCTGGAGAATTAGCGCAGAGCTAAAATAGAACTGAAGTCGACCTTATAGTCAAATCTAACACCAAAGCTTAAACTAAAGCACCTAAGTATTAAATTATTCATGGATATGACACGCCACTTTAGCATATAAATCCTTGTATTACAAGTCACTGCGTGTTTTGTTTTCTAGTTTTGTTTTTTCTAAACGTCTTGTCTACTTACCAAAATTCTTATAATTCCAAACTCCTCTAAGCTTCTTACTTCCATCTAACTTTGTTAACTTCCCTGAAACTCTCAACTTGCCATATAATATCTTGAAACTCTTTTTATCCTATTTCAATGCTCGTTTATATTCGTTATCATGATCTAATTCTCTTCTATGTGAAACATCTTCGAAAGTCTGTGTTTTCTATGGCTTGTCTTCTCCACATCCCTAGGCTCAGACCTGGAACGTGATCTTGAAGGTGACAAGATCCTAAATCTTCCTTCAGACTCCAGACTTCTTCCTCTTTCATCCAATGTCGAGTTGGAACTATTTCTACTCAATGACACAAGGAGATTCGTTGCGGAAGTGGTTCTGCTGCCGGGTCTCAGGAGATTGGAGGCAGAGTTATCTCTACTCAAAGAAGGTCTTAATTTCTTCTTATCCTTGTAATAAGTTTCAGAAGTGTCTATGTTCTTCAACCATTTCATAAAATAGTCCGGTGAGTCTACTTCATGATCCAAAGTTGTAACATGATTATACTTTGGCTTAACTACCACCACTGGCACCAATGCATACTGAAGAAAGAACTTGCTGATAGTAGTTTTTGCGAATAAAGACTTCTGTTCTTCCTCCTGATGTGTTCCAATGCACATTATCTGAGGCTTATACTCTTCGATAGCTCTTTCTAGCAACTTTTGAGGTTTTCCTATATCTAGTTCATACACAATTGAAACCTTCTTGTGGTGAATATTTAATTTTTCTATTTTCTGTAAATTTGATTGTGCCATTTTCTTGTCTATTCTGTCATACGCTTTCTCATCTAGCACCTGAAGAATAACAATGGTGTCACCGTGAATGATCATCTCATCGAACAACCACTTAATGGCACGTAAACTTTCATTGTCGTTATTGAAACCACACAAGTAGAGCTTGTTGTTTCTTCTGAACCGAAATTTGGGATGCTTTACCTTTAAAGTGAGTGACTTCTTAGACCCTTCAACATCAAAGGATATTCCGTGGCGAAACTTCTCATCTACAGAGCTGGTCAGTGTGACTGGTCTGAGATTAGAACTGAAGTAATCGGAAAATATCACCGAACCAGAAGGTGAAAGAAGTGTTGGTGAAAGAAGCGGTGTGTTTGCTCCCAGAACATCTGAATCAAAATCATCGTAATAAATACGGCCCACCAAATCAGTTGAGTTGTTTTTAGTATAATTGTCTACTGACTCATTGCTTGTATGGTATATAAGCGAGTTGAACTGAGTGTTCTTGGATGTTTCTGGATCAAACTGATCTTTTTTAGCCTTTCCAGCTTTCGTGTCCAACTTTTTTTTTTCTTCTTCTTGGCCTTCTGTTTGAGGCTTTTCTGTCAGCTCTTTCTTGTCTGTTCCAGTGGGCAGTTTCTTGCGGCGGTGTAGTTCTGGCTGAGAAACCATCATTGGTGCATCTGAGTAGAACACGGGAGCATTCTTTGGAGTGAAGAATCCCATGACTAGAGTGCGAAATATCTTTTTTTGTAGATGCTTAAAGTTTCATGAATACTCAGGTATCTTGGATCAAGAGTATTAAAGATTCGAGATTCAAAATTTAACTACAGTTAGTGGGAAGGATTTCATATGTGTAAATTTTCGTTTTAAGAATAATTGTGAACGAAACGGGACTGTTGGTAGGTGTCAAAAGACGATAAAAAGATATGAATGAAGAACTCAAACACCACTATTATTCTACTCTATCCATATATACTTACGTTATACGTTACGATCAAAGTAAAGTACTCTTCACTTGTTTATATCTCTAGATTAAGACAAAATGACTAATGATTTAAGACAGTTCCTAAACATTATCAAGATGACAGCGTAATACTTTATTTTTGAATTGAACACTCATTTGCTGCTAAAGAGTCAGCGTATAAACTTGACACTAACTGCTTAATACCATTCCAACAGTCTTATATTTAAACCTCTTCTAACCCCAAACCAAAAATCACAGCTGTAAATTGACAGCGATTTCATTCTTGATATTAATTCTTAAATTTAGTCCAGATCTGTGAAAATCACTACTTCGATCCAAAATTTTATTTACTGCTCCAAAAATAACCAAAAAATGCTTGAAATTACTGCAGCTATCAGATAACACCCCCAAGCACTTAATAATTACAAGTTTCCTTACAAAACAATCTACAACAGTAGGTAATACTTCCGCGTCAAGATGAACACATTTCTCATATCATACTCAATATGTATTTTATATATATACAGTTACTCGATGAACCTTCCATTGTCTACGCCCAGGTTCATCTCTACTATCCCCCAGATTCTGTCCATTTTCATGCCTCCTATGTCATCCACCACGTAGAAATATCTCCTGTCACCGGCTTCATTGTCCTTCCAATTTCCCAAGGGTCTCAAGAACTTGCTGACTTCACCCTTGTCTTCCAATAGTTGAAGGGTCTTGTTTCCACTCACTTTGAGCAAAGTATTATATGTTTTCGTACCTGTAAATGACAATTTTTCCATAATCAAGTTTTCATCCTCTACCAAGTTCTCTAAAGTCTGAGGCTTTTCCTTATTATATAATCTAAATATTCTCGTCACATAATCCCTAGTTTTGTATTGAACTACAGCCATAGGCATCAGGAAAGTAAGAAGGGTCGACAAAAGATAAAAATCATCAAACAGCGAATCGTGGAGAAGTTTGGCACCGTAGATTCCTAAAACACTGAATCCAAGTGTAATACGCTTCAATAGCGATACATACTTTGTGCTAGGAGCTTCGTACATCGGCTGGTAAGCTAATCTATAGTGTGATGGGAGTTTTTCAGCGATTAGGGATTTTGGTTTGTAAATCTTGACAGGGTCGTCTAAAATCGTTGGAGACCATGGATTATTTTCAGTTGCAATTTCATCGGTTTCGATTTTGGATTCGTCTGATTTGTATGTAGATTTTGCTCTTACTGAGCACTTTGGAAGTCTTGACAAGAGGGTAGACCTTTTTATCATGAGATGGATTTTGGAAAATCGCGATGCACTGTGTGGTCAAAGTAAGTTGGTAAGATTCAGCTTAGAGATTCTGTCTTGATTACCAAAAGCACGTAGTGGAACTCAAGAGAAAGCGATTAAAAAGAGGGTAGCCTTTTTGGGAGGTTCTTGGGTTTTTGATGCCAATAGTGTCTTGTTCAAGATGCTCTACAAATAGTGTTCATAATTCTTAGACTGTGTGGTAAGATCTGAAAATTGAGTTGAACACAACGCTAGAAGGGTTGCGTTACAAGTTGCAGAACACAGAAGTACAATCATGTAAATAAGGAATGAAGTAGATATTGCAGTATTCAGAAGACTTTGAAACACCTAGGCAATCTATAATACAAACGCTAGGGTGCAAGCCAAATGATATCAAAAGATTGCTTTTCGAGTTTTCATTTGCTTTACTTTCTCTTCTATCTAGTGCCATAGTTTGTTAAGCCTATAAACCATAGCCCTAGTTTATGTTAGTTTCCTTCTCTATTTGCACTTACATTTATTTTTTCCTTTGGATATCAACATGTATACACCCTTATACTTCAATAGATACTTCTACTCTATCTCGATGTGAAGGTTGCGTTCAATCATCATGACTACCATCGTTTTTAATCTGAATGTCCACTTCGTCTTCTACCTCATCCTAATCAGCAACCTCGCGCAAAATTTTCAAGGATAAACATGGACAGCGACGCCACCAATAGATTCATCCCTGAGTACCGTAGGACAACCTTCAAGAACAAGGGCCGTTTCCAATCGGAAGAACTCAGAAGAAGAAGAGAAACCCACCAGGTTGATTTGAGAAAACAGAAGCGTGAAGAAGTTCTTGCAAAGAGAAGAAACTACAATGAAACAGTTGAGGATTCAGACGAAGAGGATTTTGGAGACTCCCAGTTTTACTCCAGTTTGCTCCAGGATCTTCCAAAAATGGTCGAACTCATCAAATCTGACAGCGTAGACGACCAAATCAGTGCTACCGTCAAGTTCCGTCAGATTTTATCCAGAGAACATAATCCTCCTATCAATGCTGTGATCCAATCGGGTGTAATTCCAACTCTTGTGGAATTTATGAAGGATACCCACACAGACATGCTTCAATTGGAAGCTGCATGGGCTTTAACTAATATTGCTTCTGGTTCATCAGAACAAACAAGAGTGGTTGTAGAAGCTGGTGCAGTGCCATTATTTGTGAGATTGTTGGAATCTCAGTCAGTAGAAGTGAAGGAACAGGCAATCTGGGCCTTAGGTAATGTTGCAGGTGATTCAACTCACTATAGAGACTATGTTTTGAGCTGTGGTGCTATGGAGCCGGTATTAAATTTGTTCAATTCTAGTAAGATGTCCTTGATTAGAACTGCTACATGGACCTTATCCAATTTGTGCAGAGGAAGAAATCCTCAACCAGACTGGCAGTTGGTTTCTATGGCTATTCCTACTTTAGCCAAGTTGATTTACAGCACCGATACCGAAACCTTGATCGATGCATGCTGGGCTGTGAGTTATTTGAGTGACGGAACTAACGAAGCCATTCAAGCTGTAGTTGATGCCAGAATTCCATTGAGGCTTGTGGAATTACTAGGCCACGAATCCACTTTGGTCCAAACTCCTGCTTTGAGATCCATTGGTAACATCGTCACAGGTAATGACTTACAAACCCAGGTAGTCATCAACGCTGGTGCATTGTCAGCATTGGGACCACTCTTGAACTCTCCTAAGGAAAGTATCAGAAAGGAAGCCTGTTGGACTATCTCAAACATTACTGCTGGTAACACTGAACAGATCCAAGCAGTAATTGATGCCAACTTGATTCCACAAGTGCTCAGATTATTGGGTAGCGGAGACTATAAAACCAAAAAGGAAGCCTGTTGGGCAATTTCCAATGCTTCTTCCGGTGCATTAACTCGTCCAGAACAGATTAAGTACTTGGTTCAACAAGGTTGTATTAAGCCTTTGTGTGATTTATTGGAGTTTGCGGACGCAAAAATAACTGAGGTTACCTTGGACTCCTTGGAAAATATCTTGAAGATGGGTGAAATGGACAAGGATGCCAAGAATGCACAAGTGAACGAGTACGCCTTGTTTATTGAAGAAGCCGGTGGTATGGAGAAGATTTTTGAGTGCCAAAGTAACGCAAACGAAAAAATCTACGAAAAGGCCTATGGAATCATCGAGAAATACTTTGCAGAAGATGACGAACAGGTAGATGACAACATGTTGGCACCACAGACTTTTGGTGAGGGCTTCGGATTTGGTATGAATGAGCAACAGCAAAACTTCAACTTTTAGCTCAAAATGTGATCATTTCGAGACCATGTCTGTACTATACCTTTTTTTATACCTCTATACATCTCTGCATCTAATATATACTATCTCTAGATTCACTTCGTACTGATTTGAGGTATTTAGAGTTTTGGAGAATGCAGATTTACTACGTGGGTTTAGTAACATTTTGAGACCAAATCTCTGGAGTGTGGTTAGCAAGATGAAATAGAATTGGGAATATGTACACAAACTAGGTACGTACGTTTGGAAATTTCCGTGTGATGCACATCAGAGACAAAGGAAGTATTGAATATGCATTTTGCGTGACAGTTCATTGCAAACTAGAGATGAAAATAACTTATTCCACAATGATTCTACTTTTGATTCTACTTTTGATTCTACTTTTGATTCTTACTTTCAAAGAAAATTCATCCATTCTATCAACTTAAACAAACCTTTTATAGTTCTCTCTAATTTCATTCCATTCCTCATCGTTAACATCCATCTCCCTGTAAGTATTTCCAATATACTTTTCCAACTTTTTCAATTCCTCAATGACTTTATCTTTTTCAAATCTACCCATTTCCACACTCTTTTCAACGTCTTTATTCAAAACCTCCAATTTCTCATTAACGACCTTGGATCTAAAAGAAACCCACTCAGAGTAAAAGTCATTGAACCTTGAACCATAGTTCACCTCTGGCTTAACTGTCTTCAAAACAGAGTTATCAAGAGTTCCCTTAGCTCTGTAACTAGTTACCATAGTCAATCTTTCACTCACTCCTAATGGATTAGGAGCCATATGTTCGATAATTCCACCTTGTAAAACGGCTGCGCTTCCTTTGATTGGGCCAGGAACAGTTGCAATCTTTCCCCCAAACCCTTTACCCATTTTCAAGCTGGTTTCACCTCCAATCATGTTGGTAGTGTCAGATAACATCAAGACACACACGAAAGGATAACTATCCATGTGCCAGTCAACAACAGCAGTTTCCACCAAAATATCTTCCTTGTTTTCACTGTTATTGTACTTTTCCAATTGTTCAGCAGCTTCTTTAGGGTCTTTCATTGAGACATTAAGATGAGCAATTTCGTATTCCATAACAACTTCCAAATCGACACCTGCCATCAAACTAATCAACTCCATTGTCTTAGGATGAGTCCAAGCTGCTCTTGTGAAGGGAGTGGCTTCGGAATAGCCTCTAATAAGGACATCCTTTCCAGAACTGGATGAATTGTTGAATCTTCCATACTTGAGGAAGGTTTCTTTTTGCAACACTTCTTGTCTCATAATGGCAATGGCTTCTTCGGTGAATAAAGGAAAAGGATCACTTACACCGATAGGACTGACTTGGTCTGGGGAGACATGCCCAAGCTCTTCCATAGTCAATCTTCTGGTGTTGTTGAATTTGTGCTTCACCAATTCGTCGCCAGCAAAGAATTCAAGGTGCTTGGAAGGGTCAAAAACAATACTCTCATATTCTTTCTTATAAGAAGTCGCATATGTCTGCTCAAAGAAGCTGTTGTAAGTGGTTTCGGGAACCCTTGTGATAGAATTATCGTTGTAAACGTTTTCGTGGATCACTTTGTCGAATGTTAAGACTTCTGCCATATTGTATTACCTTCCTTACTATTAGTTTGATATTGATATTATGTTTAGAAGGGTCATATTTATATTCTTTGTATATTTACGTGATCTTATTCCTTCTTATACTAGATTTGATACATTTTTGCAACAAAGGCAAAAGATTGCCTAATCAGGCTTAAAACTGCTAGCTCCTTATCTGTTCCGCACAAAAATGGTTAGATTTCGTAAATTCCGAGGAAAAGTCGGATTATCAGTTTCCCGAATTCCCGCAGTTAACAAATCTGGAGCTGCAATCCATTTTACAGACATTGGTGCTCATGTCGATATCTTCATGGAGAATGATGCTGTAAAAAGCAGGGAAGATACAGGAACATTAACCGGAGGAAGAAGCTAATGGTTACCTACCAACCTCAAAATTGATACTGTCCTACTTTCATTTTAAATTTCTAATAATTGTTACAATTGTACTATATTCTGAATCAAAAAAATTAACTTGTTGTAAGTTCATTTTACTCTTTTTAGGTCCGTTTTTGCTCTTATCTTTTGCGATCTAAGTAGTACTAAGTCTGAAACCTTACCTGCTTTCCTCTTACAGCAGGAACTTCCAATTTTCTTTTTACCATGCTAGTAATGATTTCGTATGCAACCTGTGCACCATTTGTGGCTGTGATTTCAGCACTATCAAAAGCAGGTGAAACTTCCACAATATCAGCACCTACTATATTTAGACTGTCAATGGCTCTTAATACGTAAATCAATTCTCTAGGTAACCATCCACCTGGTTCCTGAGTACCTGTACCACTTCCAAAACCAGGATCCAATACATCTATATCCACAGAAATGTATGTAGGAGTGTCCTTAGGTACAGTGTCTAAGATTTTTTTAATAACGGACTTGACTCCATCAACCCAAATGTCGTCAGCATAAATACGTTCGAAGTTCTGGCTATCGTCATCTTCATAGTCTTCAATTCCTGAGAGTTTTGTACGCAAGCCAGCGTGGATGTTGTGCTTGGTAGTCAAACCTTCCTGGTGTGCTTTCCAGAGCATCGACCCATGATTGAGCTCAGATTGGTCTGAGTGCCAGAAACTTGGATACTTATCTGGAGCCCAAGTATCTAAATGAGCATCGAAGTGGATTACATTTATAGGGCCGTAAACTTTGTGAAGTGCCCTGAGATGGGGTAAAAGGATAGAGTGGTCACCACCCAAAGCAACAAGTTTTGGAGCTTTTAAGTAACCATGTGAAGAAGCGTTTCTCTTTAATATCAATTCTTCAAATGCTAGATTCATTTGCTTAAAAGCAAGATTGTTGTCCATAGGGGTCACAGGAATATCACCACAATCTACAATCTTAGCCCAACTATCGTAAGGGTTGAACATGGCTCTCTGGTTAAAACCTCTCAATGATGTTTGTCTTTGGGAAGCAGCTCTAATGGCTCTGGGGCCAAATCTAGCTCCAGGTCGATATGATGTGGCAGTATCAAATGGAACTCCGATGACTCCAATATCAAAGTCTTCTTGTTCAACTAAGCATTTGAAGTGTTGCAAATGCGCAAATGTGTTAATACCTTGGAATGGCCAGTCAGTTCCCCAGACTTCAGATAAGTTAGCAGCATTGACCTGAATAGTAGGTTCGTTAGGGTCTGAGTGGAATCTTCCAAGGACTGGTGCAGCAAGAATAAGTGTCGAAAGCTTCATACCTGAATAGTGAGAATTTGGGTTAGATATATGCGAGCGGAATGAAGTGCCAGATTAGGATTTGCGCTTATATTCCGTCCCATACATCAAAACCACTATTGTGTTCATGGTTCAGTTTAACTATATTCTATGTTGTAGTTGAAATTAGAGTTGATGGATTTGTTTTAGTGTTGAGTCTCATTTCTTTATAAGGACTGTATTGATCCTTAGCACAACGTACAGCAAAATACAATGTGAGTGACAATAGAACAGGAACTTAGTTGAAATCTAGGGTTAAGAAGAGCAGTAAGATGTCAAGGAATATTGGGCTTGTTCTATCGGAAGAACAAGTCAGTTCTTGACAAAACATGCAACCTTTTCTATCAATAACATGAAGAACGGTTTTAGTTCCTAGCAATCCTAGAAACCAGCTTTTATATCAAGAATTAAGAATATGTTGAAGAACTAAAGATATCTCAAAAGGATTGATTTTACAGTCTTATCTTACCTGCAATTAAATAACATGAAACTTTGCATATTCCAGTAAATTCTATCATTAAACCAAGTGGGAAATTAGAAAATAATCAACCAAGTCAATGTGGAGTTGTTTCTGTTCTCTGTGTCTATTCCAATTCATCCTGATGTTTTTTTTCTTTCAATTGACAATCTCATATTGGCCAGAACTTGAAGACACCGCGCTCTAGAACAAAGATCTGAAATTATGGGGTTCTCAGACTGGAAGGACAAATTCAAAAGCAAGGTTGGTTCCTATGATAGGCCACCAGCCCCATTACCTGGCCAACAACCACAGCAATTACAAACAAGTTCATTGACATCATCAGATGATATCTTTTCTAAACCAATAGCATCAGAAAGACCCAGGTATCCGATCGTGCAACATGCACAAAAACCAGCAGGATGCAGCTACGGTGACAACGATGCACCAGTGCATACCAACAACTTCTACAACAATCTAACTTTGGAGGACCAAACATTTCCTGTGTGGACGCAACCATACTCTCTCTGGCTTACCAAAGATGCTGGTCAGGACACGGGAATGGCCTTCAATCACACTGAGGCCTCCCAAAGAGTTTTTGGACCAGAAGCAACCTCAAATCCAGTACAATTTTACTTCAACCCACCTAGAATCAAGTCGTTCGTGTTTGGTGCAGACTGTATAAATGAAAATGCTCACATTGATCTTAGTGATCACAATAAGATGTCAGTGATTGCAACAGTTGTGGGAAATGGTGGTAGAATTATTGTTCCATTAGTTCAAGGAATGGGATTTGTTACTGCAATTTACCAGGGAGCAAAGCCACGGATTTCTTCGCAAGTTGGCGTACAGCATTTTGAAAAGGTTGGAAACAGATACAGAGTACAACTTTTCAACCAAGTAGTTTGGAGTATGTACTCAAGTAGCGGAAGCTTTGAGTTAGTTGACGGAAGAATATGCAGCGATAGTGATAACGTAACAGTGCAGTTTTGCCGGGGAGAAAATGATGTCTATGATGCATCAGCAGGGACTTACTTGATTGCATGCAATATTTCTGCATATTCTGTAGGCGCAAAGTCGATTTCATATTCATTTAATTATTCTGTTGCAGGGACTTCACAATCAGGGAAGCCAGTTGTGTGGTGCTTGCCCCACCACCAACAGGTGCTTACACAGGACAGCAACAATACTTACACCGGATTGGAGCTCGATTCTACTACAAAAGGTGTTATGAAAGCTTATCTCACAGATAAGTTAGAGATGATTGAACAAGATGTTCCAGTAGACGTTGGGTTTGCACCGTGGTCACAAATTTCTTCCTTCAAAGAATATCCTTCTGCTGCACTCGATCTAATCAGAAGTGCTGCCACTGCAGAAGTAGAACAAGACGTGGTGGGAATGGCCAATATCGACTCCATGTATACTTCCGGAAAAATTTTGGATAAGTTTGCGTATATTGCTTATGTGTGTTGTGAAATATTGCAGGACAATAGTCTTGCCAAAAAAGTCCTTGACAAGTTAACACAAGCTATCGACATATTCGTATCAAACCAGCAGCCATTTCCATTAGTTTATGACACGGTGTGGAAAGGCTTGATTCTGTCAGCAGAACCTGGTGCTGATTTTGGTAACAGCAACTACAATGACCATCATTTCCATTACGGTTACCATATTCATGCAATTGCTTTAGCTGCATACGTAGATAAGCGAATTAATAATGGTGCCTGGTTTCAGGAAAACGTAGTCCATTATGCACAAACTTTGCTTCGAGATGTTGCAAGTCCAACTGCAGATGCATATTTCCCTGAGAGTCGTAGTTTTGATTGGTTTGCTGGCCACTCTTGGGCCCATGGTATCTTTGCACTGGGAGACGGTAAGGATGAGGAATCACTGAGTGAGGATTACCACTTTGCCTATGGTATGAAGCTTTTCGCTTCCATTTCCGGCGACTCTGCTATGGAAACTCGTGCTAACTTGATGATAGCTGTGATGCGTAGGCTGATGAATATGTACATGCTTTTTTCCGATGATAACACAGTACAACCTGCACAGTTTATCCGAAATAGAGTTGCCGGAATAACTTTTGAAAACAAAGTGGACTTTGCGACTTACTTTGGAAGAGGAACAATTGCTAATGAATGGATTCATGGTATACATATGCTTCCGATTACGCCAATTCTGTCATACGTACGTGGCCCTGACTTTGTCCATCAGGAATGGCAACTGATTTTGGCACCAATTGTGGACCAAATTCCAGATGGATGGAAAGGAATCTTGATGTTGAATCTTGCATTGTGTGAACCTCGTGAAGCTTGGAAGTGGTTCTCGCGGGAAGATTGGAGGGAAGACCAGATTGATAATGGTATGAGCCGGACTTGGAGCTTGGCATACATTGCAGGTGTTGGTGGTGCAAACTAATTACCTTTTCTATTTAAATACAAACTACACATAATTACTGTAAACAAAATAAACAAATAGGACATAGGCATTACAAATAAAAGTCACAACTAGATTCAGGAAGTATTCTTCGAAAACATCACCAGGATTTCTTTAGTCACAAATCGCATCACAGAAGCTGAAAAAAGTAAAAAACTGAGAATTGAAATCTAGTCAAGAACAAAAAAGATGTCGCTTCCTAACCTTGCTTCGGATGCTGTCCTCAAACAATCTGTACCAGTTCCTGCAGACTTCGTTGAAGTCAAGGGTATCGACTATAGCCAAAGCAGTGCCTACAATATGACTGCTACCGACTTGATTGGGTCTATGAAACACATGGGTTTCCAAGCATCATCTGTTGCTAAAGCTTGTGATGTTATCAACAATATGAGACAGTGGCGTGGAAAGCACAAGTCAGAACTTGAAGAGCACGAAATTAAAGGGGAATTTGATGACGAAGGATACCAGAAGTCAACAATTTTTATGGGATACACCAGTAATTTGATCAGCAGTGGGTTAAGAGACACTTTAAGATATTTGGTACAACACAAAATGGTGTCAGCTATCGTTTCTACTGCTGGTGGTATCGAAGAAGATATTATCAAATGTCTTGCTCCAACCTACATGGGCGAATTCAGTCTTCCAGGTAAAGGTTTAAGAGACCAGGGAATGAACAGAATAGGTAATTTGATTGTACCAAATGATAACTATTGTAAATTTGAAGAGTGGATGGTTCCTCTTTTGGACAAGATGCTTGAAGAACAACAAGAACAAGCTGGAAAAGATAACTGTTTTGATAATGACTCTACCATGCTTACTCCTTCCAAGTTTATTGATAGAATTGGTAAAGAAATTAATGACGAGTCCTCAGTATTATATTGGGCCCATAAAAACCAGATTCCTGTGTTCTGCCCCGCTTTGACTGATGGTTCCATTGGTGATATGCTTTTCTTCCATACCTTCAAATCGAGTCCTCAGCAGTTGAGACTAGACATTGTTGCTGATATTAGAAAAATTAACTCCATGAGTATGGAGGCTAACAATGCAGGTATGATCATTTTGGGTGGTGGCTTGATCAAACACCACATTTGTAATGCCTGTTTAATGAGAAATGGTGCAGATCATGCTGTTTTCATCAATACTGGACAGGAATTTGATGGTTCTGATGCTGGTGCCAGACCAGATGAAGCCGTAAGTTGGGGAAAAATTAAGGCCGATGCAAACCAGGTGAAGGTCTATGCAGATGTGACTGTCGTCTTTCCATTGATTGTCGCAGCTACATTTGCAGCTGAGAACCCACAGAAGTAGATATGTAAATAGACCAAATTGAATAATGTATGGAGTAATTGCTTTGTTTGTAGATAGTAACAGCTACAATGGAGAAAATTCATTTCAACTTTTTGCTCTAAAACAAAGCCAATGCTATTCAGGGAAGATTCATGGAAGGGAGAAAACAGCTTAAACCAGACTAAATTTGAACTTTTTTTGGGTCACTAATATAATTTCATCAGTTAATTGCAAATTAATAGCTTTAAAGAGTTCTACCAGTCGTCTTGAAGTAACCTAGTCTCAAAAGATTTCAAAGCAATGGTTTTTGAAATTGTTCCTGGTAATTTCCGAACTATTCCTAGAGTCCAAAAACTTTGAATTGGATGATACCTTAAATTTAGAACTTGAACTCATAAAGAATAAACTTAGTTTTTATCAAAAAATACTATTTAGCCACACTGCAACAATAGTGCAAAAGTATCCACAGTATTAATAGCTAGTTATCCAAAATACAGCAATGCATGCTACTACCACAACAACTACACCAATTACTTGCCGCTGCCATGTTAATGATAAAACTTATTCAACCAGTCTCCAACTTCTATATCCAGTCTATAGTTTTCAACCAACTCCCAAAGCTGGTTGAACTCCTATTCACGTGACGATAACCAATGTCGCGTTAGAGTGTCGCAACACCAGCGCCATTCACATATAAGTGACACTTCTTCCACCAATTCTCTATTTTTATTCTTTCGTTATGTCTGAAATTGACCAGGTAGTTCAAGCTTTAAAGGCCACATTGGCTTCATTGGAGAACTCTACAAGTTCAACAACACCATCTACTGTTGCAAACAAAAAAGAAGCTAAAAGTAAAGTTGAAGAACCAGCTAAAAAAGACTACTTGAGTATCACCCAAGATTACATTGAGTTCACCTACAAAAATCCTACCATCTACCACGTTGCTCAAAGTATCAGTGATGAGTTAAAAGCCGAAGGTTTCACTTACATTGCTGAAAAGGATTCCTGGAAGGACTTGAAACCAGGCAAGTATTTCTCTACAAGAAATGGTTCTGCTTTAGTCGCTTTTGTTGTTGGAAAAGACTGGACACCATCCAAAGGAATTGCAATTATTGGGTCCCATATAGACGCTTTGACTGTTCTTTTGAAACCAAACTCCACAAAGCCGAAAGTAGACGGCTACGAGTTGTTGGGTGTTGCAGCTTATGCTGGGGCACTCTCTGATGTGTGGTGGGACAGAGATTTGGGTGTTGGTGGTAGATTACTTGTTAAGGAAGGAAATAAGGTCGTCAATAAGTTGGTTGACTCGACTCCACACCCTATCGCCCACATTCCTACCTTGGCACCACACTTCGGTGCCCCATCTCAGGGCCCTTTTAACCCAGAAACTCAAGCGATTCCAGTGGTAGGTTTTGGCTCAGAAGAATTATCTGCTACTGAAGATGAGAAATCTGCTCCTTTGTTTGGAAAGCACTCCTTGAGCCTCTTGAGATATGTGGCTAAACTCGCATCAGTCGAAGTCAAAGACATCTACCAGCTTGATTTGCAGTTGTATGACATTCAAAAAGGTTCTATAGGTGGATTGAACAACGAATTTCTTTTTGCCCCTAGAATTGATGACAGAATTTGTTCCTACTCTGCTTATAAGTCATTGATTGAGGCTGACATAGCAGATGATGCTTTTGCATTGGTGGGATTATTTGATAACGAGGAAATCGGATCTGCAACTAGAGCTGGTATTAAGGGTGGATTGGTTGAATCTGCTATCTCAAGAGTGTTGGCTTCCGATTACTTCAATTACCCTTCACAGGAAGACTTAAAAATCGCTTACGCTAATTCTGTTATTTTATCTGCAGATGTCAACCACTTGGTCAATCCTAACTTTGACCTGGTTTACTTGGAGAACCACAAACCAGTTCCGAATAAAGGTTTGACTATTGCCTTTGATCCTAATGGGCACTTTGCTACCGACTCGACTGGTGTAGCTTTGTTGGAGGAAATAGCTAGAAATAATGGTGACGAATTACAATACTTCCACATTAGAAACGATTCCAGGTCAGGAAGCTCGATTGGTCCTTCTATTTCATTGCAAACAGGTGCCAGAACTATTGATTTGGGTATTGCACAGTTGTCTATGCATAGCATCAGAGCCACTGCTGGTTCAAAGGACATTGGTTTGGCAATTAAGTTCTTTAATGGATTTTTTAACTCCTGGAGAAAGACCTATGACCATTATACCAATTTGTAGTAAACTGGTATTGTTTTTATTCCCAAGTTCGCAGAAGTTAAGGTTAATAAACGATTTGGAATTTTGTTCAAGGATTTTAAATGAAGTATAGGTAATAAGAATAGCGACATAACAGGCAAATAAACCTGGAGCTTGCAAGAAAGACTTATCAGCTCTATAGTCCTTTGTTAAGGTGCTATTGTGTTCATACCTAGAGGCTAGATTCCTAAATTAATTAATAAACTCAGAAGCCCTGTGTAATTATAGGGATCTTCGAATTCTTATCTTCTAGTCATTTCAATATTTAAACTTGGCTGTTACAACTGGACTGGTGATGGCTCTATGTTGCCTTGTTGCTGCACTTATGCAATACAACTGACATGACTTTCTATTTACTGAATGCACTATTCTATTTTTTCATAATTTTCCAATATTGGTTACGTAGGCGAGTTCTACGCACTGAACTACACCCTAACTTCCATCATACCAATAGCCTACACGGTATTGATAAAATCAAGTGCTTCTATCTAATTACTTCATATTTCTACCAAAGTGAAAATCATGTGCATCCAATCCAACTTCATTTACTGTGGCTTTTAATTATGTGAACCTTTTACAAATTTATCTTGAACATTCGAAAACTCTCCAGTCCTCTTATTTGCTTCAACCGGAATCCCATAAACCAATTGTAACCCTTCAACAAATCCTTCCATGCGTCTTCTCAAAAATTTTGGCATACGTCACAAAACTGCAGTTCTTGTGCAGACTTTATTAATCCAGGTCTTACACATAAAAATCTATCCACTCTCTTCCTCTTCCTCTCCATCTTTACAGCCTGCCCCGAGCGTCATGGTCTACTTATTATTCCTCTATGAAGAATGTCTCCAGTTTAACGGTTTTGGCACGACCGTGTTCGCAGTTCTTCCAGGAGTCATCACAGAACACAAATACCTTCACCATCATGGGTATGTAGTCTTTACACGCATGTGGAAGCTGCAAGTAGCGACCACACAGTTCAATTCATCTATACTAACAATGTAGCACCTAAGAAAATGACTTTACAGGAGTTTTTCACCGACGAATGTACGTAGCACTTTTTGAATTTGAGTTTCATGATTCGTTTGATTGGTCTTGACATTACTGTATCTTTTTAGGCAAAAGTCTTTTTAGCAAGAAAGGGAAGAATCCACACCAAGACCAATTTATTTACTTCTATACTAACTTCCAGCACTCGGTGGCTCCTGGGCCGACGACGATATTGATCTTTCTTCTATATCGGTCCCAATTGAAAAGTACAAGCATGATCACGAGTTTAGGAGATACCTGAGTTTTGACAATGGCCCTCCATACATAGTCAAGCTCATGAACCTCCCTGTGTCATCAGATGAGAGTTTTGTTGATGATTTGTTCCATAGCAGGTATACTTCCTACATCAAGTGTAAAATCGTTGTTGATCCATCCACGAACATTTTAGATACCTATGTAATCAAAAAGGTGGCCTTTGTTGAGCTTACTAGCTACCAGGATATGTCTAAGGTAGTGAAATGGCAGGATTTGTTTTACAAGCCAGGAAAAAGAGTAGTAATCGAAGAAGCAGATTTCCAAGATTTCCAGAACTGCATCAATTTCAACCGAGATCATGAGCCGGAGATCAGACAGATCGAAGAGGACTATTTATCGGGAAAGCTAAAACCCAGAGATGGATTATCTCACTATAATGATCATTCTTCAAATCATAACCACGGGTTTCATTCTGGTTACAATTCTGGGCCTTATTCTGGTTCTGGTTCTAGTAACCACAACAATTTCATTCACAAGGCACTGCACATGAGCAATGTCAAAGAATCTTCCTCTTCTCAGCCAGTATTAAAACCATTACATGCATTACAGAAACCAAAAGTCAATCCTTTTGGTGCTGCCAAGCCAGTAGATGTTCTAGCAAGGCAACACGAAATTGAGAAAAAAGTCATTACTATCAACTCCACAACGATCAAGACTATTGGATCTGATCCCAAGGACTTGAAGAGATCCGAAAAGTCTGAGAAATTTTCTGCTAAGACTATTATTGAAAAATCTGATAAGACCACTGAAAAAGAAAAGGAGAAACCCCCTAAACCAGTAAATCCTTACGAACTAAACAACGGGTTGAGTTTAGCCGAATTGTTGACGAATAAACCAAAGGAAAAACTAGGAGAGAAAAACTCGCCTAAACCTCAGGTTTCTAAACCAATTATCTTGAAGAAAAAAGCTAAACCTGAACCAGAAAATAAGGAGGAGGTAAAGGAGACTATCAAGGAAGAAAAAGAGAACCACGAAACGAATTTTGAAGAAATGATAGATCAACCAGCTGACAAAATAACAAAACAAAATGCACCTAAATTCACAGAAAAAATCGATAAAGAAGAAGAAACACCACAGAAAAGTAAACCGGAACTAAGATCAAAGAAAAACGAGAAGAAGAAAAAGGAATTTAAGACTATGAAAGACCCAAAAGTTTTGACTCACAAGTCAGAAATACTGGGTAATTCAGAAAGGCCCAACTTCAAGCAACACTTTGATGAGTTGACAAAGAGACCATATATACCTAAAGCGAAGAGAAATGGCGAAGACGAGAGCAGGTTTTCTGGTAACCAACACGGAAGACAGGATTTGAGGTCCAAATTCAATAAATATGAAGATTTGCCTAAAAGAATCGACAAGGTTGACAAAACTGAAAAACCAATAAATCAGGTCAACAGAGTGGAAAGATCAACAACTAAAGGTGCAAGAATTGAAAAACCAGAAACTGGAGATGATGAAAACCGAAAATTTATTGAAAGGAGGAAAGATGATCTTGGAAAAAGGGAAGAAAGAGAAAGAAGTAGACGAGAGAGAAAGGGCAAGTCTGAAGACAAGAAAGCTCAGATCGAAGAACCTGGAAAAAAAAGCGATAAGAAAGAGGTAGTGAATATTAACCCTGTGGAAATGAAAGAAGATACCACAAAAGAGAAGTCAGAGAAAGGAGAAGACGAAAAAGAAAAGGAAGCCAAAGATACGGTGATTATGAAGGAAGAAAAAGACGCAAAGGTGGAAAATAAGGAAGAAAGCGAAAAACATGACAGAAGTAACGACAACAGAGGTAGGGGTAGAGGAAGAAACAGAGGCTTCAGAAGAGGAAGAGGTGGATCTAGAGCTAATTATAATCTTCGTTATGTTAGAAAACATGAGAGTGACGAACATGTATAATCAATGTATAATAGATTCAGTATATTAAAGTACAAAGATAAAGTACATATCATATCAGAAGTGAAGTCATGGAACGTCAAACACGGAAGTCAGATTCGTGTAACTTATTTTGGTAGCAAGTCAACTTGCCGTGATCTAAGCATTTCAAGTTCGAGAAATTCTCTTCTAGGACTCACTTAGATGTAAGAAGTAGTCGTAAGTTTGGACTTATTACTTAGTTCTCAATTTGTGTTTATGTTAGAAGCAAATGCAATCATGATCTTCAATTCCAGCAAATATTTTTCTTCAGCTAGACATTTTATTAGATCTCAGGTAAAGGATTCGCTCCTTTACTCTTCAGGATCCTTAAATTTACTTAAAAGAAAATTATTCTCCGATTCAGTTCAAAAAATTGACAACCAGTTGGTGTTCAGTCACATTGTTCAGAATCTTTTCTTCTCAAAGAAGACCACTGTCTTTCAAGGAGTTCTCCAAAATAGTCTCCTTGACTGCTGCAAAAACCAACTCAATATTCGAGGTATCAATGGCTTGTGTTACATGTGGGTAAATGTTCAATCCAGATCTGTTAACCTGAGTAAATCTCCACAAAATGTACTTGGCAGCGTTATTTATATTGTTTCCACCAGTGTAATCTGGGAAATAGTTTTCCAAAGGACTGTATGGCAACTTGTCAGCAAAAACATCTATTTTGTTCAAAAACAATACAATTGACGTTCTGGCAAACCATCTTGAGTTAACAACACTATCAAACAATGTTAAACTCTCTTCTAACCTGTTCTGGTTATTTTCTTCTAGTAAAACCTGGTCGTATTCGCTCAAAGCCACGCAGAAAATGATTAAGGTTACGTTATCAAAGCAATGGATCCACTTTTTTCTCTCAGATCTCTGTCCTCCTACATCAAACATGTGAACATTGAGGCCAGTACCCATTTCGAACTTGAAGTCGTAAATACCAGACGTTTTCTTTCTTGTTCTCAACACATCATTGTTGGTAGGTACAAAATTAGCAGCGGAAAACCTATCCAAGTCCGACAAGAAGTAGCTGGTAGAGTCTATCAAGTAGAAGTCTCCTTGATGATATTTGATGAAGTCTTTGACTTCTGGCATGTTGTAAATAGCGGTGATTTTGGAAGCAATTGATTTGTCAAATGGTTCGTTGGAGTTAATATTTACCTCGTAATCTAGAATATCATTCAAGTCCTGGTAAGGTAAAACCAGGTTTTCGCTATCGTCTTGTTTTTCTTCGTTCTTGATCAAACCTGGTTCCAAGTCAACAATAGCGTTGATAATGGTTTTGATGCAGTCAATGATATTTTTATAAATAAATGGTTTGTACTCCAATAATTCTTCATTGGTGTATCCGTTCTGATGTAAAATCTTCATCTGCTTGACTATGGTAGACTTTCCTGATTCGCCAGACCCCAAAAGAAGCACCTTTACCTCTGAAGAGTTTTTGATGGCATCCAAGCCAGCTTCCTTGGGGACTTCTTGCTTGTCATTGAAACGAGTACTATCATCATTGGACAGATCTGTCAGGTCCTGGTGTGGCTGCTTTGCCCGTTTTTGTACTACTTCTGGACGTGTGGTATCAGAACCAGCTGATTCTTTAGAAGAACACAATCCCATTTTTATATTCAGGGATTTATAATGTGAAATTGAATAGAATTATCAATTGCATGCAATATTTGCGTATGAAATGCGCCTTTGCTAAGGAAATGGCAATTCTTCACTACACCTTGGTAGAAGATCAGATTAAACAGAATTTGTTGGGAGCAAATTGAAAAATTTTGTGCTCGCCTTGGTAGATAAGTTTTCGAGCGACAATGGAGAAGAACATACAACTTCCTATAGGTCACCAAAGTACATGACAGAGTAATGTAAGCTACTAGAAATAGCATTTAGTAACAAAGTTGTACATTTGTTCTTTTTCTGAGGCATTTGTTTTATTCCATGGTTATGTTTATAGTATTAGACATATATGGACTTCATGTTTCGTAGTTTTGATGTTTACAGTGTTTTGCCTTACCCCTACCAGTACAAGACTAAAGTGCTAAAACATTCAATATTTGTATAAATATGCACACCACCCGATCCACTAATTGGCATTCTGTAGATATTACCTATGACCTGCCTGTAATTGGTTGACCAGTTAAAAAATAAAGTGAAAAAAAATTCAGCTAGCGCCGCCCGGTTTCGATCCGGGGACATCAGGGTTATGAGCCCTGCGCGCTTCCACTGCGCCACGGCGCTGAATTGTAAACAATAAAAGTGAGAGAAGTATATGATCTATATTTGTGTTACTATATTTTGTTTCTTATAATTCACCCTCGAAAGCATCATTTTGTGTATATATTTAGCACTTCTTACTTATGCTCCCTTTTATTAATTACCTCTTAGACAACGTACTACCTTACTACATCTTGTTGAGAATGGTATACCCTCAAGACCTCATTACTTTTTATTTACTAGTAGAACTACAGATGAAACAGCTGCAACAAGAGAGTAAAAGTCTACTAAGACCAAAAGAAGCGTTTTACTAAAAAGTATTTTGTAACAATATTGCCAGTGGAAGTTGTAGAGGTATACCTTATAATATGTACATTTAATTCTCCACCAATGACTGCAACAAAATCAACTGGTCGATCAATTCTTTCAAGCCCTTTACTTCAAAGGTTGTCAAAGTGAGCTTGTTTTCGTTATACAAGATATCTTTCTTGATCAAGCTGTGTTTCAATTTGTCAAAATGGTTTAAAATATCTTTACCTTGCACCATACTTGGCCTATAGTGTGGACCCATAGAAATCAATAAGATAGAAATCAATTTGAAAACTGGAATCAAAAACTCGTAGAAGCTGATGACATCTTCCTCGTCTAAGGGAATCGTCACTCCGTCCATATTTTTGGCTTCTCTTTGGTGCTTCTCTTTAGTGTGTCTATTCACAGTTCCATAGTGGTTCATTTTGTCAAACTTCAAGTTGATGTTTAAATCTGGGTCAATTACTAATATTTTGCAGTTCTTGATTATGGAGAACAACTCACTCTGGATTAAGTACGAAGAACCTTGTCTTATTGTTCCGATCCTTATCAACAAATTCAAAATTGATCTGAAAATAGTCAATTCATACAAAATATTGGAAATGTTGAACTCATCATCTTCTATAACCAAAATCTCATCTATTCTCTTGATTAATCTGATTATCAAAAGTAATGAGTTATTTTTGATTAGTCCGTCAATCAAGTAGTTATCTTCAAAGTTGTTAAACAAATGAATCAAGTTCTCTAAAAGGATCATAGAGATAATCTTGATAGAACCTTCGTTGACAATTATGTCGTTGATTATAACTTCAAAAAACTTCAAGTCAATAGACTTGAAAATCTTGATGATCTTGATATACAATTCCTGCTTACTCACCTTAAAGACTTTCTGTAAGAAATTGTTCAACAAAATATATAAATCATTTCTCAACTTGATGGTGCTGTTGGAACTGGTGATACCTTTGATGCTGGTGGACAACAAAATCAACAACCGTTCGATGAAGATATCTTCATTGTCAAATTCTGCATAATTTGTAAATAGTATCACACACAAAGAAATCAACTCCTCACTGAAGATAATGTCATCGGTATCAAAGAATTCATTGATTTTTGGCAAAATATTGGATAAGATTTCCAAAAAGAAGTTTTGATAGTCACCTTTCGAAAATTTCCCATCATTTATTATAACTTCGATTAACTGCACCCAGGTATGTAAGTAATTTAATTGAAACTTTTTCAAATCTTCGAAGTAGATGAATTTCTTCAAGTACTCTGACAATTCAGTAACTTCGTACTTGTTAAACCCAACATCAGTGAGCTTAGCAAAAATAGCTTCGTCGAAGTATACATCATTGTTATCGTTCTCCGCAGCTATTTCGCTCAAAATCGTAGCCAAGTTAAACTTGCTGAACCGTTGGAAATTGAACTTTTCAAAATTCTTGAACTTAAAGTTCAATAAATCAAGAAAATTCAAGACTTTGTAATTACTATTCAAAAACTTGTTCTCATTCAATAAGTAGCTCAAGTACTGGTTCTTCAAATAGATTGACTTATTCTGAGATAAGTTGTGAAATTCGATAGTCAAGAACTTCAATACCAGGATTCTCTGGTTGAAGAATTCGAAGAATGTCATAATTGAGATGTTGGATTTGATAAACTGGTTTTGAGGATCAGAAGGGAAATCGCTAATGCCCAAATTTGCTTGGAACTTTTCTTCGCCCCAGATCGTTTCTAGATCAACCTTCGAATTAATATTAATCAACTTTTCAAACAAGTTTACTTGGCAGTCTTTGATGAACTGTAATGTGATATCCGAGGACACTGGGTTTTCACTTAACTTCACAATTATATCCAATATCAAGGAAACTAACCTAATAGAATTGTAGTTCATGATATTAATACCGTTATTGTAATCAGTGGTGGAAAGCATATCCAAACTAGTAACCAACAAGTCTACTAATGTTCTCAACAATATATTGCTATCATGGTTTTCAATAACCAAATAGTTGCCTTGAATTTTAAACCCCAAGATAAAATGTGAGATGCATGGAAAGCTTCCAAATTTCATCAAGTCAGATATCAAAAACTTCAATAACTTGAACCTGATGGAAATGTCGGAGCAATTGTTGAACTGGTCAATTATTGCAAATTGCAAGTTTAATGATTCAGGTGAGTTTGTGTAGACAGTAAGCAACTTATTCTTGTTGAGGTAATTATTATAGTTAGTTTCAAGCTTGTAGTTGCTATTAATTTTATTCATCAAATCAACAGATATGTTGACAATGTTCTCATTTGCAGAATTGATCAATAAACCTAACTTGGTGATAATGGATACGTTGAAATTAATTAATTCAAACACATTAGGGTTATTGAAATGCTTTGGGTAATAAATTCTGCTCATGGATTTTGGAATCAACATTGAGCTAGAAGTTGCAACTGTGTTGCTGCTTTCGTCACATTTAATCTTGTTGATTAAGAATTTAAATATATCTTGCAATTCTATCAATTTGTAGATCAAGTCAAGAGAGTTATATACCAATAACTCATCTTGTTCCAATTCTATTATATTAAATAACGTCTTGATCGACTTTTCATCATACAAAAAGTTAAGAATACTAATTGACTGGTGTAATTTGACAAAACCCTCAAAGTCCATATCCCTAATCAAGATGTTGACATCAAATTTCTCCACGAGATTAGGCAAGCTTTCAACCATGAATTTCCAGTTTTCTTGGTCAATAGAACCAGAAAAAACTTCTATCATACTTTTTTGTAGAACTATCTTGCAATCTGTGTCAGATATTCTGCTGCTATTTTGGAATACTTCGTTGATGAGAAACTCGAAGTAGGGCCAAATTCCGGTCTCATTATTCAATCTATACCCTAAACCCATATCATTTGGAAATAAAAGTTTGCTTTGCTTTGTACTCTGATTCAAGTTTTCGATAGGAACTACGCTCAAGACTTCACTTGGAGTTAACAAGGTCTTGATTAGTTCAGTAAAATTCAAGATATTTGATAAATCAGTCAAATTTACCTTGAATGCATTCTTTATGGTGACATTGTATTTGATTGTTTTGGGTCTTATATTTGAATTCGACATGGAGTCGTGGGATGAGTATAATTCATTGTCTATGAGATTATGGAAAATCCAATTATCCACCAATTTCCAGATCTCCAGTCTCGTTTCAAAGCCATCGAATGATTTCAACAAGTTAAATATAAGATTAAGCAATTGGGTTCTGTTATTCTCGTTCATGATAAAAGTGCTCGAGTTGTTATTTGAACGGCTATTGTTTGGTTGCTTGTTGTTAACGAGTTTGGAGTTCATTATCAAGTTATCAAATCTTAAAAACCCAATAACTATTGGTTTGAACCTGTGGAAAAGATTGCTTTTTATTTCCTTCGATCTTTCAAAACTGCTTAAGTTAATGATAATGGAACTAATCAAGTTTAAGAACCCGTTAATGAATATCATGGAATCAGTGGATAATTCGATCAAAATCTCGTTGAAGGTATTGTAGTGATTATTCAATAAGAAATTTCTATTGTTTCTTTGCTTAAGTTGACTACTCAAATCATTCTCGAAGTTTTCATCTAATGAAGACAAATAGTAGTTTAAGGATTCAACGATGGAGTCAATAGAAATTTTGGAATAATCAGTCTTCTTTAACGAGTTGTTATTAATTAATATCTCAAAGATCTTCGTGCTGGAGGAATCTCCATTGCTAGTTAAGGAACTCAAAAGTAAACAGAATGATGCAGTAATCAAAGGTGAAGAATTATTGTTGACACCCCACATTATAAAGCCAATCAAGTCATTATTATCCTCTTCCCAAAGCTGTGAACACAACTCCGGTCTAAAGTTGTAAGTGTATACAAAACTCAAATAGAATCTTTCTAAATCAGCCCTAGAGTACATTTCATCGAGATCAAGCTCGAAGTTACCACTGCTAATAGCCGTTTCGTTCAAGTCTACCAAACTTTTGTTTTTCTGTTTCTCCTCGTTTTCTTTATCCTTCAATTTCTGCTTATTGATGGAAGACAAAAGGAAATCCTCTTCACTATCTCTTAATTGCGTCAACACTATAGCTGCGTTATTAATGAAGTTTTTGAAAAAGACGTGCCAGTAGCTAGGCAATAATTCGTCTTTGAACACAGGAGAAAGCTCCAAATCATTGTACCTTTGTATGCTTCCAAAGCTACTAAAATCTTGACTAAAAACAAAGCTTGTATACTTCAAACCAGGAAAAGTCTTTTGTAAGTTAAACTTGAGATCACATAAGGAGTATACTTCGAAGTGAGTTTTAGTTTTTTCACTACAGGTTTCACTGGTGTATCTCAATAAGTTTTCAAACACTCCATAGTTGAAACAAATTTGCAAGTACTTCAAGATATCATTATTAAAATCGAACTTTTCGTAGTTCTTAGTGGTCTTGCACCAGTTAATGACATTGGTTAATATTATAAAATCAATCAAGACCTCAAAGTGCTTGATTTTGGAGTTGGACAAGTCGATAGTGTCGTCAGAAATAGAAACCATCTTGAAATCTTCAATCAAAGAATTAGTGATTTGTTTGTGTAAATGTATAATGTCCGATTCAGGTAAGCTTTGAAGGTTGTTGGCAAAGCATAATATACCTGGGAGATAGTGGAAAACTACCAAGTCATCATCAGACAAATTTTCACGCATGTGTTTGAGCATCTGGTTGAAGAACTTCAAATTGAATTTATCAAAGTAGTACTGAACCATGTTGAAATATATCTGACTCAAAAGCTGATGACATTCAAACAATTCGTTTCTGGTAAAGATAAGCGATGTAATCAAAGCCTGGTTAAAGTTATTAGTAACAGTATACTTATTGATAAGGTCTTTCAAGTTATTCAACACTCTGTATATGTACTCGAATGAAGCAACGAGATTATCACCAAACTTAGCATAATCTTCGGTTATCAAGTGGAGTTTTTTATTTGTTACCAAGTATCCCACTATGTTCAAAGTATATTCGATACTTTTGAAGAAAAGCTTTTTGCCTTCGTCCACGAAGTTAACCCCGTCGATTCCAGAAATATTGGCGTGATACAAAGTCTCCGCAATCAAAATCTCGTCTACATCGAGTTCGCTTGCCAACAATACGCTTTGTTCCACGAACTGTTGGTTCAAAGTGAACTTGTCACCATTTGCAAATGTGATGGGGGTTTTATTATCGAGCAATTTGTTCTTACTGGCTTCATTTTTAGTTGGAAATATCATTAGTTGTGCCAAGAGGGGCTTGATTGGCGCTAATGCCGACTCGTCTAGCGACTTCTGGTAGTATATACCGTCATAGCACTCTAACAACAGTTGATTCATTGATGTTTTTTTTCGCGCAGACTTTTTGCTTCAGAACTGAGAAGTAGTAATGAACTGGGTATCAACAATTAAATCTTGAGCAATGTGGAGCTCATTGTGTTGTGTTGTAATATAGTAGTAACCCATAATGAGTCCAAGTATAACATGATAGTTAGTCTTTTTCACCTGCTTCCGTGAGATTGTTACCATCAGTAATGATTTCGATGCTTCTTTACTCTTTAGCTTAATAGAGTGTCTACAATAGTTACTTCACTATTGACTTCCAAAATGAAAGGCACTAAGGACATATATTAAGAAAAAAGAACATAAAGCAAAAATATCAATACATACACACATTGGCCCCGTTTTGCAAGCACATCGTCAATTGGGAGTTCTTCTTCGGAGGATATTCTTCTTCTGCGCCAGCCAAGTGACCAAACTCTTGGATTAATCTAGTTATCACATAACTGGTTTCGGTTAACGCAAATTGTTGTCCAAGGCAAATTCGGGGGCCACCATTGAAAGGTAAGTATGCCCAGCCCAACCTTCTAGTACTTTCTTCAAACCATCTTTCAGGTCTAAATTGATTTGCATCTTTACCATAGTGTTGTTCATTTCTGTGGCAACTTGAAACAAAGTACAGAACTACTCCTCCTTTAGAAACAAATACTGGCGATTGCCCGTCCTCCCCACCACCTCTTGGAAGGGTTGTGTCTTTGTTTGCAGTTCTAAAATTGGCAGGAACAGAAGGATATAATCTCAATGCTTCGTTGATGACTGCCTTCAAATATTCACATCTCTTCAAACTTTCGAAGGTAATTTCCTCGATTCTGGCATCCTTGCCAGAACCGAAATTTTCATAGATCTCCTGCTTCAACTTCTGGAAAATTTCCGGGTTTCTAGCCAATTCGAAGAAAGTAAAACTTAATACTCCAGCAGTAGTGTCTCTTCCTGCTAATAAAATATTTAATGCTTGGTCTCTCAATACCTTTGGATCCCTGGTCTGCTTGACTAGTTCGTATAAGAACACATATCCACCTTTAGACATTTCATCTAATTCGTGCACCAGTGTATTCAAAGCTTTGTTCACAAAAAAGTCAGTAAATTCATGGACCTTATCACAACTTTCTTTAAATCCCCTAGGATTATACAAGAAGTATAACTTTTGCAAAATTGTTCTAGCAGCCAATATCTGCTGTGCGTTGTTGAAAGCTCCTGCAAACAGTTTCTTCAATTCTGCATCTGCATCGCCCTTGCCAGTAGTTTCAATGGTTTCGTCCACTAAACTATCACAACTTTCACCAAACAAAAACTCTGTGGATGTGTCAATAGTGAATCTAAAAAAGTAATCCTGAATGTTGAACATCTGACCATGGTACTTCCTGATATGTTTAAACAAAATCTGAATGTGAGGTTCTAATGACTTCACATGTGCAATCTGTTCTCTTGAAAACTGGGGACGCAACATAGCCCTACTGTGTTTCCATCCCTTACCGTCTAATGTAAAGATTCCATCCCCTAAAAGAGGCAAAAACTGACTATGTCTGATGCCTAGGTCGAAATCATTAAATTGTGTTCCCAAAATAGCCTTGATGTTTTCAGGGTCTCTAGTGTTGATAGTCAGCCTACCAAGAATTCTAGCTGAAGTCGTGTCTGTGTTGTTCTCTTCAAAACGTTTGTGAAAGAAATCAATCAAAGTTCCTTCATTTTTTGCTTTGATTAGTGTAGCTAAAATCTTGATACCAAAAACGTTATCTTTAAGCTTAGGTTTTATTTCCTTGGTTCCAAGTCGTCTGGTTTTTAGTATATAACTGATATGTGTAAAGATTTGGTAAATCACTACTACTCCGGCGAGTAATAATATAGTTTGTGGCAATTCCATGTTAAGGAACATCGGCAAGCAGTCAGCTTTTAACTGTCAAGTCCGAAATCATGTGCATGTCGTAAATCCTATTGTCCTTATTGTTAAGCCTCATATGTCGGCGCAATGTCTTCACTCCGCATTCATAAGTGGCATGAAATTTCAGGTCTAAATCCTAATGGAGAAGAACATTCACCACAAGGAGTCTAATGAGTGTGGGATAGCTACGAGAAGCTTACGAGTGGTAATTTTTAGCTTGAGATCGATATGAATTGTGGTGAATTCAAAAAAAAGTGACGAGAAAGAAACGCATTCAAAATCAGTAGTATTAACTGAATAATGGGTTATAATTAATGGACTA
This sequence comes from Yamadazyma tallmaniae, assembly GCA_030569655.1. NCBI lineage: Eukaryota > Fungi > Ascomycota > Pichiomycetes > Serinales > Debaryomycetaceae > Yamadazyma > Yamadazyma tallmaniae. The sequence continues at coordinate 164,703 of JAJMLL010000023.1, read as the reverse complement.
ACTTGATCCCAACCATACTTTGTATATAAGATGCCAGGCACAACCTAGGAAATACTATAAGCAATAATTGATAAAAGTAATTAGTAGGAGACTCTGAAATCATAGGCAAAGGAGGTTGCTCAAAACAATTTAAGGTTACCACCCACTGTAGTCTTCATCAAAGGGATGTCATTCTGCAGCAGAATAGATGTTTTCTGGGTTAAAAAACTACAAGTATAAATCAAAATCCAGATTACCTTATTATAAATAACTATAAACACTACACAGTTGGTCCAGCAGCCTTAACTTCAGGAGTAGCTTGGTCAGCATACTTTTTAAAGTTATCCACAAACTTACCCGCCAATCCGTTGATTTCCTTACCAAAACTCTCCACTCCTTCGGTCCAAGCTTTGGTTGGGTTCAAAATGTCAGATGGAATGCCAGGACAGGTCTTTGGAACATTCAAGTTGAAAGTTGGGAAGACTTCGTAGTCAACCTTTGATAATTCACCAGAGTGAATAGCATCCAAAATGGCTCTAGTGTATTTCAAAGAACATCTCTTACCACCTCTGGCAGCAGAAGCTCCAACCCAACCAGTGTTCAATAACCAAGCGTTAGCATTGTATTTCGTGATCTTGTCAGATAATTGTTGGGCGTATTTCATTGGGTGCAATACCAAAAATGGTTGACCGAAACAAGCAGAGAAGGTAGCTTGTGGTTCGGTAACACCTTCTTCAGTACCTGCCATCTTAGAAGTGTAACCGGAGATAAAGTGGTACATGACTTGTTCGTTGGTCAACTTGGAAACTGGAGGTAATACACCACTAGCATCACAGGTCAATAAGATAATGTTGGTAGGATGAGTGTCAGCCAAACACGGAATCTTAGCAGATGGAATAAAGTCGATAGGGTAAGCACATCTAGTGTTCTCAGTGATGGCGGAGTCTTCATAGTCAACAACTTTGGTTAATGGGTCGTAGACAACATTTTCCAAGATAGAACCAAACTTAATGGAGTTGAAAATTTCAGGTTCCTTTTCGGCACTCAAGTCCAAACATTTAGCGTAACAACCACCTTCAATGTTGAAAACACCATTGTCAGACCAACAATGTTCATCATCACCAATCAACTTTCTGTTAGGATCAGCAGATAATGTAGTTTTACCTGTACCACTTAAACCAAAAAACAAGGTGATGTCACCAGTCTTGTCACCTTGATTACAAGAAGAATGCAAAGTCAAAACTTGGTGTTTAATAGGCATGAGGTAGAACATGACAGTGAAAATACCCTTCTTCATTTCACCAGCGTATTCTGTACCCAAAATCACCATTTCCATATCCTTGAAGTTGATTTCCACAGAGGTAGAAGAGGTCATACCCTTAGTGTGGACATTAGCAGGAAACTGACCAGCATTGTAGATGGTGAAATCAGGTTCGCCAAAGTTTTTTAATTCTTCTTCAGTTGGTCTGATCAACATATTGGTCATGAACAAAGCATGGTAAGCTCTGGCACAAATGATTCTTACCTTAATTCTGTATCTTGGATCCCAACCGGCAAAAGCATCCACAACAAATAACTTTTCTCTGGTTCTCAAGTAGTCAATAGCTCTGGATCTGGAAATTTTCCAGGTTAATTCGTCAACCTTTTTGTTGACAGGACCCCACCAAATATGGTTAGTAGAGGTTTCTTCATCGACAATTCTCTTGTCTTTTGGAGATCTACCAGTCTTTTCACCAGAATAGGCCATCAAGGCACCGGTAGAGGAGATGGTAGTACCCTTTTCCAACAAACCATCCTCATACAAGGTTGGAGGAGGAGCGTTGTGTCTGATTGTAACGTCATCATTCAAAGAAAGTTGAGCCACCACTGGGTCTTTTGTAGACTTGATTGTTGGGTGGTCGTTAAAATTTATACTGGAAGCAACTGGAGGAGACATTTTGATAGTATTGAATGATTAGAAAAGGTGGAAATCATTAGTTCTTAAATAGTTTTTACAGGCTGCAACTTTATCCCGGGGAAATGGAGCAAGCGTGAATTCTGGGGAAACTTCGAGTCTTGTGACATTTTTGGCGATGTCGACTTTGAATGACGACATTATGAGGGAAGTTTCCGGGTGATTTCGTGATAATAAACGCCAGGTGCCCTTTTAGCTCCGAGTTTTCCACTACTTTGCACTACTTTTGTATGCTTCTGCTAGTACTACACTACCTTGTTGTTTTGCACTACACTAATCTTCTTGTTGTCTAATTCTTCGCTTACTTTTGCGTTCTGCTCGCTCTTTTTCAGAGCGTTTTCGCTCCAGGTTTTTTGGTCCTAGTCTTTTTTTTCTTCCATATCTTGTTCTAGGCTACAATGTTTAAGTATGACTAATATACTATCCCGAAGTATTCTCTTTGGTCTACTCTATTGTATATGAAGCCTTTCATGTCATAGAGTCTACCGAAAAAACTCCGATTCCCGGGTACATCAGGATTGTCTCGGCGAAATGGACATGGTGAATTTCCCTCAATTGCACCTTTCCTTTGGCCCGCAGCGTCATTCCATTGGCATTCATTGCTGCCTTATGCCTCAGTTACTTCAGATATGATGTGCTGGTAGGTCCTGGGCTAGTACTAGTGGACTACAAATCTTCTGGTTTTCGGGAAATTTCGTGTTGTTGTATTTGTCCTAAAATCTGGGGTAAGTGCCGGAGTTTTTCGGGCTCATCAAAATCACAAATGCTGCTGATACTGTACATATACTACAAACTATTTATTGTTATTAACTTTGTCGCTTACAGCTTGAGTTCTCTGATATAAATCTAGCTAGCTAGTATTGTTGGTCTAGATGACTCTTGACCTCGTGTTTTGCGTAATGGTTGTAGTAATACTTCCAATCCAGGAACCCAATGTCCTTAATTCCGGCTGCTTCTTCAACTCCAATCATCAAAACATCGTTTACCAACTCGTAACTACTCTTGAGTAATGTAATTCCGCTGCATATCAACCCGTACTTGAAGATTTCAGTCAAATTGGAATAAGACTTATCTATAACAGGTCCCACAATAGCACCAACTCTGTTAGCTCCTCCTGGTGAAGCCTGATAGTGGCCTTCGTTCATAAATGGATAAAACTTACTAAGCTTAGATTCGTTGGTGAAAAGAATAACACTTCCGATAATTTTCTGTTTTGTGGGCTCCAAGGCAATAATCACCTTTACTCCTGGGGTGTCTAAATACTTTATGGCTTCAAGATACAACGTCTTAAGATGAATCTTGTCGTCGTCATTCATTTGTTCGTCTTCTTCGTCTTCATCGTCCTCGTTTGCATCGTCTACTCCATTGATTTTCTTTTCTTCGTCGTCATCTTTCTCTTTTACGTTTTCTTCGCTTTTGTTCACATCTCCAGTTTTTTTACCTATTAAATCCATTAACTTAGCTGGATCGTGACAAATATCAAATCTTACACCAACTATCATCAACTCTCTGAATATCTTCTTTGGAACCAGCCACTTATCCAATCCACTGAGTTTCATTATGTACTTTTTCTTCTCAGCTTTAATTTCCCAATAATTGTTCATGATCGAGATTGGCTTCAGGTAAATCAAGTTAGCATCATTCGGAAGCAATATCAAAGGAAATGATAATCCTAGTGTTAGGTTCGTGCACCTCTGTACTTTTGTTAAATACCGTATAGCGCTATTGTGCAAATTTCTACCAATACTTTGGAGTCTTCTGGTTCTATCCACTAACAAATACATAATAGAACCTGTTTTCACAAAATCGCCATTTACATTGGCTTCTATCACCCATGTCAATATCACACCATAAAGAATATTTAGCGACGAGTTCCTCACTACGAAGTGCTTTTGTTTGGTATCACTCAATAAATTCTTCAAATGACGGTAGTAGTCATCACTGTGGTAATTTATTGAGCCAAACTTATCAATACTTGCTGGATCATCAGAATTCACACTGATGATGTCATCGTCGTTGTTATTCTTAATCAAAGTAACCAAACTTTCCCAGTCTCTTGCTAGGTTGAACTCATCTACCAACCATCGTCTCTTGGGTGGGATTTCCATGCTTTTACTTTTCTCTTCATCTAATGTACCTCTTTTCTTAGCAGCCGCACGGCTAATATACTTTGGTTCCCCAGGAATACATCCTTCAGGTATATGATCACCCATAATTACTCCAGCCAATTCTTTTAGTGCATTGTTTGTGTAGTCATAACAACATAGGTAAGCAGACCCTATGCTCTTGTTGTAAAAGAAATCGTATGGAGACGACGTGGCAACCAAAATCAATGGTTTAGCAAGTTGAGTGTAGGTAGAACTGTTGAACGATGAGGGGGAAGCTCCGCATAGTATAGACACATACTTCACTATTCCAATCTGGTACATGTTTCTTGAAGCTTCGGATGTTAAAATTATTACAACTTTGGAGTTTTCTATCAAAGTCTCATGTAAGGATGTAAGTCCGTTAGCAGTGTATGTAGTATGCAAAACTTTGTATGGCTGGTCTAGTTTGGTATTAAAAGGATGCTTTGATAAGAAACTCCCAAACTTCTGAAAAACCTCCTCTCCAGTATATAACTTTGGTTCTGGTTCAGGACAATATATAGGGTGTAGCAATGGGGTGAGCAAAAGTATGCTATCGGCTTCATCATCTTTGTCGCCGGATTTGTGCCTGCTTTTGGTAAGAAACTTGGTGATAGGTAAGGAATCAGGATAATCTCTTACTAGTGTTATTGACTTTCTGTATGCTAATTGTGACAAGTTTTCATGTTCTTTCCAAAGATCTGGCTCTCTTACTTTGAAAGGGAGTTTCACTTCTTTGGCGCTTTCTTCTCCTCTAGGGAATAACTGCTTCCAAGAAGGAAGTTTCCTCTGAAGGGTTTCTATTCTGTTCATTGCCTTTAGTACCACCTCTTCATCCAAATTTCCATTTGCTAAAGCCTTTTCCATTGATTCTACTGCCTCATCCTGTAGTTTTGAGTCGTGACACACTAAAATCAAGTCACAGCCAGCGTATAACGCAAGGATAACACCTTGACCAAGTCCTATTGAATGGTGCAAAGCATCCATCTCCAAACATTCACTGATAACAACACCCTGAAAGCCAATGTCTTGTCTTAACAACTTATTTATGACAACTGGTGATAAGCAGGCGTGGATTTCATCTGGACTTATAGTAGGGACTCCACACCCAGCTGCACTTATGCCATCCAATTCATTGTGCTTTATCAATTCCCTGAAAGGCACAACATTAAAATTCTTAATCTGGTCGAGTGAATCGGCAAGCATGGGCAATTCCAATAAGGAGTCTACAGAAGCATTTCCAATTCCTGGAAAGTGTTTTCCAAATGAAAAAAGACCTCCTGCCCTGAATCCTCTAGCACACGCCCTACCATTTTTGATCACTCCTTCGATCGTAGTACCAAAACTTCGCACACCTACGAGCTGGTGGGAAAGTTTGGTGACCACATCTAATACAGGACCGAAGATAATTGCGATTCCAAGAGTCTTCAATTCAATAGCCAATGCCTTCAGAACTTCAAACACCAAGTCCGTGTCATTAGTTGCTGCTAAAGCCATAGCACTTGGAAACTGGGTGAAGTTACCTGCGTCAAACAAGACATTCAACATCCCTCCTTCTTCATCTATTGCAAACATTATGGGATATTTATAATCGTGTGTGAACGCTATGTATTGGAGATCATTGATAAGCTTCGATATCTGTTTTACCAGGGTTGCATTTTTTCTCGAGAGAATTATGGTCAGTACATGATGTTCAGCGATAAGTCTGTAAGCCTGAGATGTGACCTCAGTGCCCTCGAACCCACCACAAAGAAGCTGGCCTGGTTTCATGATGTTTTTCGCGATAATTTCATCAAGTGTAAATGGGTGCGTAGTTATCCTTCTAATTGGTTTTCTATGAATTCAGAATGCAAACTGGTGAAAACGTTAATTAACCAGACTTGTTATGAAATTTTTTGAATCTATTTATGTATTAAAATAGATGTCTTTTTTGCTTGAAAACGGAGTTTATAGGAGTTCCAAATTCGAATGAGTTTTTGTGGAGACAATCTTTTCATCCAAAGTGACTTCTTCGAAGTTGAACATTAGGACAGGTTTTTATTGCATCAGGTACCATTTCATTTGATAGATCCAGATCTGTAAAGGAGGGTTATAGTGTCATACTTCTAATAAACTAAGGATCTTACATTTAAATATCTACAGGATGAAAAACTATAGTCTTGCTAATGAGTGATTTGAAAAGGCTCTCTATCATTTATGGTTGTTTATGGATGCATCTAATACTTTCGTTAAATTGGAGGAATTTCTTAACCAAAGCACTACTAGGAAGCACAAACACTACCATATAAGCTGTTTTATCGCATACTCCAGAAAACATATTCTCATTTTCACTCATGCCAATCTTCAGTACGTACCACTCTCTATAATCTGTTGCTCCAACTAACATATAGTCCCTTTTTCAGTAAAAGTGGCACTCACTGCAGGTGCTTTGATTGGGGGAGCCATTGCTGTAGTACAAAACAAAGACGAAATCTTAGAAACTGCGGAGTCTTACTTAAGATGGGGGGCTGACCAGTTAGCTACCAGACGTAGAACAAAAGGAGTTCTTGTAGAATCTTATGAAAGTGGTGATTATAGTGACCGTGAAGAGGATGCGGTTACTACAGGTGCTTTTAAAGGTTTTGATTCGGTTTTGGAATCTGATACAACAGGAATCGATAGTGATAATGTTGATTCAGATATTGAACTCACAACACCAACAACTACAGATACCGAAGGAACAGGAACTTTATCTGAAACCGAATTTGGTTCTGATACTGACTATTTATCTGATGTTGATAACTGGGAGAATGATCTAGGGGTTGATCTTGATCTTGATCTTGATGTTGATTAGATTCTAAGTATTCTTGGTTCATTAGGTTAAAGGGTTGGTTGGGTCAGTTCATTAAGGTTATTAAACACTAAGGATATTTTGTAAGTCAATAACTTGGTAAATAGGTAAAGTTACATTACTTTTGTATTTCTTCGAAACTTGTACCATATTATTACTACTCTGAAAAGTCTTTAAGCCATAAATTGGTCAATTTCTACATGCAAGTGTTATTTATATGCACGCATATATTATAAAATACCCATTATCAAAATCAACTGACTACTGCTAATACAACAACCAAAACAAATATCACTAACGCAATAAGAAAAATACAACTCCATTTTCCTTTCGACTTCTGATACTCATTCGCCTTTGTCAATTCTCTAGACGCCTGTTGTGTGTTTGTTTGAAGTTCAGATATGTTATTCTCAACCAAATCAAGTTGTTCTCCCTGTTGGTTTATAAGTTGACCCAAGTCCTTAAATATAGAGTTCACTTCCATTATTCCTTCATGAGCCTGTTCTATTTCTCTATTTCTTTCTTCGGTTAAAAGCCTGTGGTATTGAAGTTCTGTTTCGTTGATGATATCCTGGTCTTGTTGCATCAATTGTCGTTGAGCCTGTTGAGGCTGTGGTGCTTCAATCTTCAGCACTAGCAATGGGGTGCTTTCCGTTACTTTTATAGGATGTGACTTCTTTTTGTCATTATAAGTCTTGTAAGATCTTGCATACGTTCGGTTCAAGTCATTGAATTCGTTCACTAGTCTCTCTTTGATGATTATTTGACGGTTAGTGACTTCAAATTTTCCTTTTTCGTCTGAATTCTTGTTGATAAGTTCTCCCAAATTGCTTATTAAAGTCTTAATTGCCGTTTCTAATGTAGTGAGTTTATCTGTCAACGAGTCTATATTATCTCTGACTTTGATACTGTCACGCTTAGTGCCTACACTCTTTCTCTGATTCTCGAACTGAGTGATCAAATTGCCGAACACCTGAAGCTGTTTGGATGTATTATCTATGATCTTATCTAGTTCATTCTGTGGCTTAGATTGCGCTTGTTCTGTTATTCTTCCTGAGGAAGACTTCTGTGCTTCGATATCTATGTTAGCAAATGACATTAGCCAGCGCGATATAATTATACGATGCTTTTGTATGAGGATTTTAGAACCACATAAATTCATTAATGGAATTTACAAGTATTGCAAATTTCAAGCATGCATTTGTTTCATAAGGACTGATTTAGCTCAACAGACAATAAGAATGGCCTTTCCTTTTATTGTTGACTTTCTTAATTTTTTGCATTCTTTTTTTTGTATTTTTTGCAGGTTTCACATCTTTGCATAGCAATGAAATATTTCTAAACTCACCTAAAAAAATAAAATAAATAAATAAATTCAGCAGTACAAGGAACAAACACTACACAAAGGTATATTATCTCTTATTAATTCGACATTTAATAAGTTTTCAGTATTGTTAGACGCTTTGTTAGCTGCAAAAACAGCCATCTCACCATGATCTTTTGGCAGCGAAACAGCTGCAATTACCGAAGGTGAAAGGTAACTATATAGCGATTACGAAGGAAACTACATAAGTGATAAGATCACAGAGAGCACAAATATAATGTAAGACTTTGATTTATGATCAAGTTGGGATAAACTGTAAACATAAAAGCACCAAAGAATTGAAACTAGCATCATGACACAGCGAACATATTACAGGAAATAATTTGCAGAGGGTTACTTGAAGTAATGTCGTTCACAAGTAGAATAATGTTCACAAAGGATCGAAATTGCTGTCATAGAGTTGGTTGTGGGGATCAGGATAACCAGTATTAAATGGGCAATAACTCTTGAACACTTCCTCACATCCCATATCACTTAAATACGATTCGTAGTAATCCATTCACAAACAACGTCATTTTCATTCCTCTGCATCTACTTCACTTAATTAAAATTTAACGCGTTCGCGTATTTTTCAATTTGTATACAGATGCTGTCTAAAGCTAGACGTGACAAGCTCAAGCAGCTTAAGGAAGCTAGACTAGCTGGAAGGAACATAGAGTCAGAAGATGAGTTTGATAACGTGTATGACGAAGTAGACGAGGATACCTATAGAGAGCTCAAAAGAAAGCAGATGATGAATGATGATTTCATTGTGGATGATGATGGTGAGGGTTATGTTGATAACGGTATCGATGAATGGGACGATAGAACCAGACCAAACTACTACAGTGATGAAGAGGAAACCAACGGAAAGAAAAGAAAGAAAGTAGAGAAAAAGAAGCCTATTAAAGTTGCCAAAACTTCTCAAATCAACAGTTTCTTTAAACCAAAGGCGTTTGATATAGATTCTAAACCAGCTAAAAAGGTTGATACAAACATTGATGACATTCTTGATGACTTCCAGGATGTCAAAAAACCCAGGTTTGGTGCTTTCGGCAAGTTTGCTTCTAAAACAGCTGCACCCAGTAAGAATCCTTTTGCGACAAAGAAGTTTTTTCAGAAACCTGATATCAAGTCTGATGATTCCAGAATGGAGTCTAGTGATGTGAATGATTCAATCGTTATTGATCAGCCTTCTTCTCCAATCAAAACAACCGTAGAACCTTCTTCAGGAATAGATCAAGGAACTTCAGAACCTCCATCTGATGCTGCTCAAATGGACCTTGAAATTGATGAAGAGTCTGATGATGACATCATCGTAAGTAAGAGACCTAGAGCATCTGCTGTTAAGAGAACGCATATATCCACCTTAACATCCGCCAAAACACAACAGATGTCCTCTCCAGTTAGAAATATAGCTTCTTCTCCAAACAGAATTAGCTACACAAACAAATTAGACAAGGAGAGTATCGTTGATGAAGATGGAAAATTCAAAATGTTCTGGTTTGATTACTGTGAAGTTGATGGAAGTTTAATTCTTTTTGGTAAAGTTCAAACAAAGGATGGCAAGTTTGTTTCTGGTGCAATTCAAATAAACGGATTGGCGAGAGAATTATACATTTTGCCCAGAAAGTTCAGAGTCGATTCTGAAACTGGCGAAGAAGATCAATCAGATTCTATTTCTGTGCAAGATGTAAACGATGAAATTACTCCATTGCTCATGAACAATTTCAAATTGCCTCTGATAAAAACCAAACCAGAAACCATGAAATATGCATTTGAGTTATCTGGAATTCCAAAGGAAGCAGAATATTTGAAACTTATGTTGCCATATCAGACACCAAAGGGTAAACACGTCGTTTTACCCGCTAATTTGGATGGTGAAACTTTCAATTATGTGTTTGGTACTAACACCAACATCTTCGAATCATTTGTAGTCCAGAGAAATGTTATGGGACCTTGTTGGTTGGAAATTTCAAACGGGGACTTTAATGCTATCCAGAATACCTGTCACACGCAAGTTGAAGCTGCTGTAAGTAATCCGCTGTACATCAAACCTATCCAGGAAAAAAACTTACCACCTCCAAATCTTACAGTTACCTCCATTGCAGTCCAAACTGTGATGAACCAAAAACATAATAAGCAGGAGGTTGTTTCAGTATCCCTTTCTACTTTTAGAAATTTACTGCCAGATGCTCCCATTAGTAGCGAATTGCTTCCTGATGAAAGTGTCACTTTGGTTAGACCCGTGAATGCTCCTACTTTCCCACCTGGATTGAACGCCTTGGCCCAGAAGCAAGGAGTCAACCTAAGAACCTTTCCAAACGAAAAAGCAATGTTGAACTGCTTTTCAGGAATCATTAGAAGTCAGGATCCAGATGTCTTTGTTGGTCACAGATTAGAAAACATTTCTTTGGACGTTTTGGTTCATAGAATGTACGACTTGAAAGTCACCACTTGGTCCAATATGGGTCGTAGAAACAGGAAAGCTTGGCCAGATCGATTTGGAAAGAATACTAGTGGTTTTAATAATAACTTGCAAATCAGAGAAGTCTTTCATGGTAGATTATTGTGTGATATTGCCAACGAATTAGGTCAATCCTTAACTCCAAAATGTCAGTCCTGGGATTTGGTGGAAATGTATGATATTGTGTGTCACAAGAAGCAAGCCTTTTTGGAAGTCAATTACAATAACAAACAGCACATTGAAGATGCTAACTTCACGTTGATGGCATTGAATGATAATGCTAATAACTGTAAAATAGCAGCAGAGATTGCATTTTCCATTCAGATATTGTCTTTGTCGAAGCAATTGACTAACTTGGCTGGTAATGCCTGGTCCCACACCTTGTTTGGTACAAGAGCTGGTAGAAACGAGTTTATTTTGTTGCATGAATTCCACAGGAACAAATTCATTTGTCCTGATAAGGAAGATAAACTGCACAGAAACACAAACTTTGTACAACAGGCACAATTGGAAAATGTTGAAGACGACCAAACAAGTATGACTGCAAACAAAAAACCCAAGTTTCAAGGTGGTTTGGTCTTCGAGCCTGAGAAAGGCCTCCACAAGAACTACGTCTTGGTAATGGATTTCAATTCATTGTATCCGAGTATTATTCAGGAATTCAACATTTGTTTTACCACTGTTGAAAGAGATGCTTATAATATATCACACGATGAAGAAAAGGACATGCCAGTGTTACCAGAATCAGATTTGGCGTTTGGTGTGCTACCAAAGTTATTGAATACTTTAGTTTCTAGACGTCGTGAAGTCAAAAAGTTACTCAAAGATCCCAAGAGTACTCCAATAGAAAAAGCACAGTTTGATATCAAGCAACAGGCATTGAAGTTGACTGCAAATTCTATGTATGGTTGTTTGGGCTACATAAATTCTAGATTTTATGCCAAACCTTTGGCAATGTTGGTTACCAATAAAGGAAGAGAGATCTTGATGGATACAAGACAATTGGCAGAATCTCTAGGCTTGAGAGTTGTTTATGGTGATACAGATTCCGTAATGATTGATACAGGTGTGGTAGATTTCAAAGAAGCCCTTAAGATTGGTAACGACTTCAAGCTTCAAGTCAACGAAAGATATAAATTATTAGAGCTTGACATCGATAATGTGTACAAGAGAATTTTATTACATGCCAAAAAGAAGTATGCTGCTATGGATATTACTATTGACAAGAAGACTGGTGAAGAGATTAACAAGTTGGAAGTCAAGGGTCTTGATATGAAGCGTAGAGAGTACTGTCAGTTATCCAAAGACATTTCTACGGTTTTGTTGAATAAGATCTTGTTGGATGAAGACACAGAAAAGTCGTTGACTGAAATTTATGACTACTTGGAATCCATGGCCAAACAGATCAAGGGCAATGAGATTCCTGCGGATAAGTACAAGGTCAACACCAGATTGTCAAAAGATCCATCAAATTACCCCAATGCAAAGTCCATGCCACAGGTGCAAGTAGCAATGAGATTAAGAGAACAGGGTAAGGTCATCAAAGCTGGCTCGTTCATAACATACCTTATTACTGCACCAGTTGATTCTGAAGATAAGTCCACAGTAGCAGAAAGAGCCAGAGGATTTCAAGAATACATGGCTGCAAGAGGTTCTATGAAACCAGATCCAGATTATTATTTGGATAAACAGATTTATGCACCAGTTGCAAGATTATTGGAAAAAATCGATGGTGTCGATATGGTGAGAGTAGCCACTAGCTTGTCTATTGATGCAAAGAAATACATTATGCAAATTAAAAACAATGAATTCTCAAATGGATTGGTTCCTTTGGAATCGAATATTTCTGACAAAGAGAGATTCAGTGCTTCCAGCCACTTATTATTGAATTGTAAGTGTGGCAGAAAGTTCAGGTTTGGAGGTATCCAATCTTCTAATGACTACAAGATTTCATTCAAAGGTATAATTTGTTCTGGCTGTAACAATTTATTCTCACCTTTAAAACTCAATTGCCAATTGGAAAATGCAATCAGAACTCACATTTCTACCTATTACTCTGGCTGGTTGACCTGTGACGATAGCTCATGTGGTATCACTACCAGGCAAATCTCGGTATATGGCAAAAGATGTATTGGACCTTCTGGAAAGGCATATGGATGCAAAGGAATCATGAGGTACAAGTACAGTGATAAGGCATTGTACAATCAGTTATTGTATTTCGATGCTTTATTTGATGTTGATAAGGCCAAAGGCTTGAAGTTACGACCATTGTTTGAAGAGAACGCACCACCTGCTATCCCAGCAGGAAAGGTGGAAGCATTAGCCGAGCAGAACAGAGAGTTATTTTCGCAGAGCAAGGATATAGTCCACAAGTATTTGAATAATTGCGGTAGACGTTATGTTAATATGGGGTCTATTTTTGATTTCATGGTGTCTAAGTAGTGGATTACGATTATTGGATGGAAACGATTGATGAATTTTTAATAATTGTAGTGAGTGAGTTAAAAAACTAATAGTAAATAAGGCAGTAATAATGGAAATAAATATTTATACTCCAAGTAATCGAACTGTAACTGTAGGAGTATTTAGATGAGAGGAAAACATTGATTACATAATACTAGACTAATCAAAAATATATGAATACAAACTCCAACACCGCGAAAATCCACAAACCATGAACTATCAGAACAACGGGTCTTTTGGACCAGGAAACAACATGGGACCGCCACTGGCCATGGAAATAGAACAGCACTTAGCAAAGCTTTCGCCCGAGCAGCTCCAGCAATTGAGACTGAAACCAAACATCGAGCCTTACGTGGTGAGATTTCTTCAGAAGCAACAGATGATGCAACAGAATCCTCAAATGATGCAACAAGTGAATAATCAAGCATATCAAAACACCAGAGTCAACCCCAACATTGCAACAGCAGCTGCAAATAATCCAGCATTAGCTGCAGCGTTGCAAAAACAACAACAACAACAAGCGATGAATAGACAAAGAGGGATTCCACAGAACATGACTCCTCAACAACAACAAGCGCTCCAGGCTCAAATGAATATGAGGAATATGAACTCTGCTGCCTTGGCTGCTGCCGGAGGGGTCAGGAATTTTAACCAACCAAAACCAGCTGGTTTAGGTCCTAGCTTAGATTCTTTACCTGGTACAACAGGCTTGCCAGCATTTCAAACACAGCCCAAACCCGCTGCACCACCTACTAAGGTTGCATTAAGTCAGAGCTACACAGAATACCCAGCTGTTTCTTCCGCAATTCAGAGTAAATTAAGTCTTAAAAACCTTTCAGCACCAGACCAGTGGTCTAAGAAGTTGATAGAGGAAGGAAAAGAAGTTCCTTTAGAGTTGAAAGTGTACGAAGACATCGTTTCCAAGGAGATTAAGTACAAGTCGACTTCTATGAGACAGTATGAAAGTAATAGAAATTTGAACGAGCAGTTGATGAAGGACTTGAGAACCTACAACGAAATCAAACAATTGAGAATGAAGGCAATCAATACTTCAAGCCAAAACCAATTCAATAATAGTGTTTGGGGAGAAGGATACCAAGGATACGGAAACGGTATTTCCAACACCACTACTCAAAATATCATGCCTAATCACAGAAAATCGCATTCAAAGGTTCCAGAGTTGGCAATTGCCGAAAGAGAGTTGAACGATACCATTCTTGATGAATTGGAAGCCAATCCTAAGAGAAACTTAGTTCCTATTAGATTGGAATTTGAACAGGAAAGGGACAAATTCAAGTTGAGAGATACCTTTGTTTGGGACATGGACGAAAAGAACATGACAATAGAACAGTTTGTGGAGATTTTGATTGAAGACTACAAGTTCATTGGCCGCCAGCACCTACCAGTTATCTTGAGTTCAGTAAGAGAGCAAATTAAAGATTTCCATACAAAACCAGAAAAGTCAATGGGAGAAATCAGAATTCCAATCAAAATTAATATCACCATCAACAACACTCAATTTAATGATCAATTTGAATGGGATATTTTGAATTTCGGTGAAAATGATCCTGAGGAGTTTTCCCAGATGTTATGTGACGAAATGTGTTTACCTGGAGAATTTGGAACCGCCATAGCTCACAGTATCAGAGAACAGACCCAGCTATTCCACAAGTCACTATTCTTGGTGGGATACGCATTTGATGGACTGACAATCAACGAAGATGAAATTAGATCTCACTTGTTACCATCATTAAGATTGATGTCACTGGATAACCAGAATTACGGAGCGTTGGTGGAAGAATACTTTTCAATCTTGCGAAACCCACTGACAGTTAACGAGTTTTCTCCTCAGATATCTAAGGTGACTCAGGTAGAAATCGACAGATTGGATAAAGAAATGGAAAGAGATTCAAGACGTAAAAGAAGACACAATACTAATGACGATGTGTCATTATCTTCTAGAGGTACCTCCAGAAGAGGCATCGCGCACGTCTCGCGAGGAGGACCAGTATTACCAGACTTAAGTGACTTACCGAAGACATTCAGAACTCCACAACCATCTAGTACTTTGCCAGGAGGTGTAGACTTGGGAGTTCCTGAAGTGTATTCTTACAACGAGGTGATTGTGCATAGAACTCAGGTGAATAATCCAGAACATAGACCACCACGGCCGAAGATAGACAGAGTGGTATACTCCCATAATGCATATGCTGGAAGGTTCTTGGTCAGGATCAAGTTGCCATAATTTTCAACCTCGCTGCGCGGCTGATTACTCGATTAGGAAAGAATTGTCCCCACTTTTTCTGTTATAAGCATCATATGAAAATAGGTATTTAAACAACCTAAGCTCACGTCAATTCCATACCCACCCGAACACAATAAGATAGAGATGAGGGAACAGAAGTATGCATTGATCACAGGAGCATCCTCCGGAATTGGTTATGCCTTGACCAAAGCGTTGTCCAAGAAGGGCTACAAGGTTTTTGCAACCGCACCGAAAAGCACTTTGAAGGATATGATCCCTTTGCAGCAAGAATTCGGTGCCATTCCATTTGACCTTGACATCAGTGATATTGAGGATATCAAGAAAGCAGTTGCTTTTGTTACCAAAACCAATGGAGGAAAGTTGGATATTTTGTACAACAACGGAGGAATTGCGTTTGGAGGACCAGCATTTGACATTGATGAAAAACAATTAGACAAAATCTTTCAGATCAATGTTATCGGTCACATTAATATGACCAAACACTTTGTTGACATGATTATTGCTAGAAAGGGATCCATTGTGTTCACCAGCTCCATTGCCTCTATTGCACCATTATCATGGATTGCGGCATACAATTCAACCAAGGCCGCAATTGATATGTATGCGAAGACTTTGCATGCTGAGTTGAAACCATTTGGAGTCAGAGTACACTCTGTCATCACAGGTGGAGTTGACACTCACATTAACGACTCTCCTGGAGACATTTCAAAGATGACTGAAAAGTTTAAAGGGGTAGAAGGTATGGAAGAAACCTTCAAGGAAACTGCAAGTATGACCAAGTTTCACAGTGAGGATCCAGACACTTACGCCGAGGGAATTGCAGCCAAAATCACCGGTTCCAGAGACCCTGGATTACACCTTTACAAAGGTTTTTCTGCATTCATGACGCAATTAGGAGTTTGGTTTTTACCGTTGGTATTTTTACAGTGGATTATTTCGTATCACTTTAAACAATTGAAGGTTTTCGATGGCATCAGAAAAAAGGTGAAGAGAGAAGACGCAAAGAAGACCAAGTGAGCGATGATGGGGTTTAGAGTGTATTATTATCTAGAAGTTTCTTGGCTCGGGAGTATTGTAGTGTTTTTAGGTAGGTATATATACAATTGAAGTAATTTTCAGATTATTAACTACAAAATTTTACCTTCGCCATCTTCAAACTAGCTTCTTGATGGTTACCAAAATTTCAAATTGGTTGTTGTAAATATCATGTGTCATTTCCTTTTACCCGATTGGATCTTGCTTGAGATTCTGGCGAAGCTTGGTTTATCACTAAAGGAGTTGTTTGTTAAATCTTTAATGTTTCATACTCTTATCTTCAATTAAGTTTTCATGTGGTGTTAACATCGCTAGTCTGACTTAGCAAAACCGTAATCAAGAGCCAAGTTGCTATAGAACCTGATGATGTAACAACTTTCAGTATTACTAACTGCCATAACACTTGGGAAATGAATTCAGGTGTCCAAGGTTTCAACCTAACCTCTACAAACCAACTTTTAACATTTTAATTCAGCCCTTCCCAAGTTAACAGAATAAAAGAGTCTCATATGATATATGTAACCAGCCATACTACCCACCCAGCACTTTTAAGTACTGTCTCCTATCACCAGAATAAACTTTTTTTGCAGCCACTACTTCGCGAAAATTGTGGGGAACGCATGCGCTATTAAAGAGTTGCAAACTTTCCCATTAATCAATGCTTTTAGTTCCAAACACTTCTGAAATCAAGTACGCTTTAGTTACCGGAGCATCCTCAGGGATTGGATTCGCTTTGGTCAAAGCTCTTAGCAAAAAGGGCTATAAGGTCTTTGCATGCGCTCCAAAATCAGTTTCGTTCTTGATGACTCCCCTTGCTGAACAATACGGTGCTATTCCTTTTGAATGTGATATCACTAACATACAAGATATTAAAGATGCTGTGGAATTAGTCAAAGCTTCTACTGGAGGTAAGCTTGATATTTTGTACAACAATGCGGGAATCTCCATTGGTGGACCTGCCATTGAAATTGACGAAGCAAAGTTAAACAAATTGTTCCAGGTTAATGTCATTGGTCACATCAATGTCACCAAATACTTTGCGCCAATGGTTATTGAAGCTCAAGGAGTCATTGTGTTCACCAGTTCTATTGCCTCTATTATTCCGTTATCATGGGTTTCTGCTTATAACGCTACCAAGGCTGCTATTGATATGTACGCAAAGACTTTACGCGCCGAGATGCAACCTTTCGGTGTGAGGGTTCATTCAATCATTACTGGTGGAGTTGATACTGCTATCTGTGACAACAATAGATACACAACATTGGATAATTCTGCTTATGATGTGGATGGAATCTACGAAAGCTTGAACGCTTCTGCAAACATGTCAAGAAACTCCAAAACTACAGAAGATCCCGATGTCTATGCTAAAGGAATAGTGGCTAAGATTACTAGCAAAAGTGACCCTGGATTCAACATCTATAAAGGTGCCAAAGCCTTCTCCATTTACATGGCGTACTTGCTTACTCCTTTGTTTCTACTTCAATGGGGAATAGCTTTCCATTTCAAACAATTAAAAGTTTGGTGGAACTTGAAAAAACGTTTGAAGACTGCTAAAAAGAATAAGTAGGAATGTATTGATATTTTCAGTATCATGTACTTTATTATTACCAAATTTGGCTCTAAATGTCTCATTTTGAATGTCCAAAATTCTCTAATATCGACACAACTTCAAACACCATGTTCTTTATCTACAGACAGCCCCACTAGTTAAATTGGTATGTACCTTCACCTATAACTACTACAGTGTGAGATTATGATGATAATCGAATCTACATTCCTCTCACACGACTTCGCATTTTTATATTTTCTAGCACAATTATCATGACCCATAAATACTCAAAGGTACGACAACAATCCAACCACTTTCCTGCTTCATGCAAGTTCGCCAACTCAAAAATGATTCGAATAGGTTTCCAAAGACATAAATGTAATTTTCTTTGAAATTAGTTTCGTATATCTGCAGAGAAAACCAACGGCAATACAGGCTTACGTAGACTCGTTTACTAACATTATAGGTTGCTGATCTGGAAGAACTCGAGTTAAAAGAGCTCACGACTATTGGACAGACCGAACCACTGATGCATCATTCTCAAGTGATTTCAGATCATGAAAATGATGAAATATTAGAAACTGAAACGGAAATACTCAATGAAGTTGACAGAAACTCAGATTTAGCTCTCAGTTATCCCGGAAACGCTGGAAGTAGCAGTAACCATAACCTTATTAATGGTGGCGAAGACCCAAACAATACCTCAGATAGTGATGCAAATGAAGACTTGGAACGCCAAAGGCCTGTTACGCGTTTAAGTGTGAGGCAGAGAATTGTTAATGTTGTGAATCATTTTATTCCAGTGAAGCAAACATACGAGAGAATCAATAACGGTATCATGACCGGAAGAATGCAGTCAAATATTCCGGGAAGATTTATCGGACAAGGAACAGATGGAGTGTTTAGAAACTTGATGGCAAAACCAGATGCCTCTGGAAGTATCAAAAACGAAGCCAACCCTCCAACGTACGAAGAAGCCGCAGCAGATGCCACACCAGAATATTGGGAAACAACGGTAATTTCTCCTATCTATGAGGATGAAGTATTTGTGGAAGGATTACCTGTGGGAAACATAGCCAACTTTGTGTGGAATGGTCTTGTTACAGTAGCATTCCAATTTGTAGGGTTTTTGTTGTGCTACTTATTGCACACTTCACATGCTGCCAAACACGGCTCAAGAGCTGGTTTGGGAATCACGTTTATTTTTTACGGTTGGAATTTGGCTCCATCTAACCATGGAAGTTCAGAAAAGTTGCCCACCAAGTATGAACCAAAGAATCCCAATGATATTGATGTAGATAGAACTTCTCAAGTACTTGGAGGGGACGTTGATAAGTACAATTCAGGGTTATTTCATCCATCTACAAACGACGCCAACACGATTCCATATTTTGCGTATGGGTTGATTGCATTAGGATTGTTGATGATTCTCAAGTCGGTAGTTGATTATTACCGTGTGAAGCAAACGGAAAGGTCCATCTTGCATCCGCCAAGTAGTAATAACGAGACTGTAAACAGTATTACTGAAACGTGGGAACAGCCACATCATGAGGCGTTATAGAATAAGAAATAAAGGGAAGGAAGTTAATTTGGAAGGTATTGCAAGGAAGCAAGGAAATTATTGAGTGAGATTAACCAGATATTGGAATAACCATAGGTAATGACCGAAAAAATACGAAATAAGGCATGATATGGTATTTAACAAGTCTGAAACGAATCCTGGTCAGTATACAACAATATAAATATAAATAATTGCATAAAGTATGATCTAGTAAAGAATTTCAATTACAAATAGCGATAATATGCATTTCTACCCTAACACAACTAACATGTTTTCGTATATAGTGAATACGATACCTCCACTCAATACCAATCTTCCTAGCCTTGGTGTAGCACCCTTCCAGAACGTCAGCAAACCTTCTTCTTTGAAGATCTTGACGAAACAGTTTAATGTGGAACTATACAACTTATCTGCACCCAATGCTTGCATTCTGGTTTTGACGGTATCAATTGGCATAGTAGTATAGACAGTGATGATACCAGCAAATGATCCTACTGCAAAAGTAGCTGCAGAGCTCAATGGTTGGTTTGGCGGGGTGTTGGTGGTCTGTTGAATCATAGTCTTGATAGAATTATAGGAACCCAATCTGACTGCTTGGTTAGAAGCTTGTCTCAAAGAAACAGGCACCAAACCAGCATAAATACCTTTAAATCCCATATCTTTACATAACTTAAAGGTACCTGAAACTAAACCATTCTGGTACTTAGGAACCTTACTTTGCTTGTCATCTATCAAGGCGGTTTTTATAGCTTCAAAAGGCGTCACAGCAACCACACTTTCCAACAATCCAGCTCCCAATCCAGCTACAACACCTCTAGGACCTGACAATTTCCCGTTTTTGTCTGCCAACAACGATTTGATATAGTCAAAACCCAAGAATCTCACTGACGCCTTAACAGTGTTTCCCACCACAAAAGCAGGGCATCCGACATACAAGGACGACACCCCCTGGGTTTTGGCGACGTTGTAGATTAGCACAAGAGGGTTTCTTGAACCCTTGGCAGATTTATCTATAAGCTGAAGTCTGGTTTTTGCAAACTCAAAAGGGTAAGTAATCACCCCTTCAACTGCACCAGCCACTCCTCCTGCAACGAAAGACTTTATAGGATCAACTTTCTAGAATGTTAGTAATGTTTATGGAAAATTAGAGCATTACATACTTTTCCAGCTTGAGTACTCATTGGAAATTTTTCACTTGACTCATTGCGATTTCCCCAGATTCGTGGTCTGACATAAGATGTTGGGAAGGAGGTAGAGATCGTGGTATTTGTAACGGACTGAAAGACAAATGGCGGAGAATTATGGAAATGTATAAGAATTGAAATAAGAGTGATATGAAACCAAGTGAAAATGAGTGAAAAATGTAAAACAGATAATTCACTGGAAACAGGAGAATGTATACGTTGCAAATATATGTATGATCTTTACATAGAATTGTCATTTACAATCCATAATGCATGAAGAGTAAATTCAATACGTTTGAAGTAAAACAGCTAAAGCATAGATTAAATATGGTGAAGAATTCTATTATATTTACAAATCTTCAAAGTCATCAAAATCATCTTCATCACCCTCATCATCATCGTCGTCTTCTGCCTCAGCCTCTGCCAAATTAGCATAGTATGCAGCTAATGCATCTTGTGCTTCCTTATCCTTCAAATCAGACTTGTCTTCTGTAACAATATCTTCCTTAGTATCCATGTCAACAGGTTCTTCCTTGATAACCTCAGGTTTAACCTCGGGTTCTGGAGTAGGGTCAACAGAATTGACATTGGATCCAGAATCGCTGTCGTTTTCCTTTCCAACAGTTGAGTTGGAATGCCAGCTGGGTAATGCATTCTGCTGCAACTTCATTCTTCTTTCTTCTCTCTCTTTTTCCTCCTTATCTTCAGTTTCATCGTTAGCAGTAATAGAAACATGTAATGTGGCCTGTGCCTTGTTGGTCAAGGAGTTCTGGTTGATCTTCGACTTGGAAAGTCTAGTCGACAAGGAGAACGTAGACGAGGCTGCAGATTGAGCAGGAATAGCTTCTATTAAAGCCGACTCAAAAGTGTTATCTTCAATCACCGAGTCATCTATTTTTTTCAAAAATGCAATTATAGGGTCAATTTGAATCATCAACTTTTCCAAAGACTCTTGCCTGATTGATGCCTGTTGACTGGAATCGTCTTCTACCAAAGTATTCCCACAATTATCACACAAAAACAGCGATTTGTCATCGTTGATCAATGAAATGGCATCTAGCTGACTGAATTTCTTGCCACATCTCTTACAGTGGAATCCTTGAGGATTACCATATTGAGACATTTCCAACTTGATTTTGTTAACAAGCGAGTGGACTTTCCATTTAATGGAATCTATAGCCAGTGTGATGTGCACATAATAGTAGTTTCGAGTAATCAATCTCAGCTGTGGGTTTTCTTCTTTCTGAACGTGGGTAGCAAGTAGCTTATCTTCCGCCAACTTATTGCAGTACATTCTGAGTTCCTTTCTTTGGATTCCAAGAAGATACATCAAGTCATCTTCGGAAAGAACCGAGTGTATGAGAACAGCATCTAGAACAAGTATGCATGATTTGGAGTAGAAGCCTCTTGCAACAAACCTAAGGAGGGCTTCTATGGTATCGTTCATGGCCATAGTGCGATTTTTCACACCTTGATGAAATTTGATTTGTGATGCGAGAGTTGTGAACAGTAGATATTTGTGTATTAGAGTAGAAAAGTAAATAGGGGAAGAAAGGGGGAACCCAGATGGAGAAACTTATGGTTGAATTATTTAGAGCATGTTTTATTTTGACATAATAGTTCAGCAACCCGATATAGTTTATTCCTAGTTTGGAATTTGACACTCAACATAACAAGTGCAGCCTTCATGTTTATAGAATTTCAAACCATAAACCTTTGTATGGAATCCATACTTGACAGAGCAACCAGGTGTTAGGTAAAATTCCACAACAAACTGTACCAGTACAAGCATCAGATTTTAATTATCATTATTGCATATAAAAGTTATGGTTGTGCAATTTTGTACCTAACAAAGATGCATAATTACTTTTATGAATACTGTATTAACAATAATCTAGTACAATAAAGAACAATTTAGAACCGTTCTATGTTATAGTTACAAGGTTAGATTTGCCAACAATTCCAGATCCAGTCACGCAATAGCTGGTTAACACAATTCACGTCTCTTAAGCAAACTTAATTGAACCACAATATGAGATAAGCCATCTTGCATATTTCTTATGCCTTGGAACTATACAAGAAATATGAAACGTTATTTGTATACTTACAAACTGAATTCCACGGCATGTGTAATTGCCACAAATCAAAGACGTCAGTGACTGATTAGCACACATACGAGACATTGCTATATTTTACTATTGTGAATTGCTCTCTAGTTCTCTCAATTAGTAGACGTAGCATTTGAAAAGAACAAAGGCATCCTAAACAAGATACGATGTAGCCAGTAAGCTACACAAGCTGCAACAAAAGAAACTCACATTATCGAAGCCATAGTTTCAGCCAAACTTAAATGACCGACATTGTATGCATATAAAACCACACAATCCCCATATCTGAGAATTTGTAATTCACATAAACCACTATGGCTGAAATAGACAATGCCAGTGTCTCTTCAGAGGATAGGATTAAGAAGGATACCTCTAAAACAGATATCGAAGCTACAGACGACTTTTCTAGTGATAACTTTCT
Source organism: Yamadazyma tallmaniae (assembly GCA_030569655.1). Classification (NCBI taxonomy): domain Eukaryota; kingdom Fungi; phylum Ascomycota; class Pichiomycetes; order Serinales; family Debaryomycetaceae; genus Yamadazyma; species Yamadazyma tallmaniae. Next base: position 141,397 of record JAJMLL010000023.1, on the reverse strand, counting down.
TTATGACGTAAGCGATTTTGATATCAACTACTTGAAAAAAACCCTTCTATTGTCAAAGGGAATAGATGAAATGGGGTTTGGAAAGTACCAATGGGGCTTATTTTTTGTCGCTGGATTCGGTTGGCTAGCTGACAACGCCTGGCCAGTGATTACCAGTTTAATTTTACCTGCGTTACATGAGACCAACGGAGTTGCTCCGCCCCCAGGTAGGGGTCCTTATTTGGTTTTGGCACAGAACTTAGGGCTTCTAGCTGGCGCTTCGTTTTGGTCTCTTTCTGCTGATATTATTGGAAGAAAATGGGCTTTCAATTTGACGTTTTTGATCACTGGGATTTGGGCTGTGGTTGCTGGTTCTGCTCCTAATTTTGCTGCACTTGGTGTTTTTGTAGCTTTCTGGAGTTTTGGGGTGGGTGGAAACTTACCAGTGGATCTGGCGATATTGTTGGAGGCATTGCCTTCCAATAAGCAATGGCTTTTGACGGTGATGTCAGCATGGTGGTCTTTAGGCCAGTTGCTTGCGAACTTGGTTGCTTGGGGTCTTATCACCAACTATTCTTGTGAAAGCAAAGAACTGTGTCTAAAAGCGGACAACAAGGGCTGGAGATACTTCTTGTTCACTATGGGAGGTTTGACGTTGATTTTTTTTATGGCAAGATTCGTTTTTAGGGTGTTTGAAAGCCCTAGATTCTACATTGCCAAAGGAAAGGACGAGATTGCAATTGAAACCCTTGACAGAATTGCTAAAATCAACGGAAAATCACATTCAGTTACCCTTGAAGACTTACAGAGGATTGACAGATTATATCCGGTAGGTGACGTGAAAGTTTCAAACAAGCAAATACTTGAAAATAAGCTCAAAAAATTCGATTTCAGCCATATCAGACAATGCTTTGGTTCCAGAAAGTTGGCATTATCTTCTACTTTGGTAATATCGACTTGGTCTATCATTGGATTGGCTTTCCCTCTTTACAATGCCTTCTTGCCATATTTATTATCAACTAAAGGTGACGCAAACAAACCATTGAGTGTCCATGAAACATACAGAAATTCGTTGATAATATCTGTCATTGGTATTCCCGGTGCCTTACTTGCCGGGGTCCTAGTGGAATTAAAGATAGGAAGGAAAGGAACCTTGGTTCTTTCCTTGATTTTGACGGGTATATTTTTGTTCTGCTCTACCACTGCTACAAGTTCCAATGCATTTTTGGGTTGGAACTGTGGATTCAGCTTCTGTTCCAATATCATGTATGGAGTTCTTTATGCCTACACTCCAGAAATTTTTCCTACGAAAATAAGAGGTACTGGAGTTGGTTTAGCAGCTACTGGAAACAGAATATTGGGAGTTTTTGCACCTATCATTGCCATTTATGCAAACTTGGCTACGGCTGCACCCGTGTACGTCAGTGGAGCTTTATTCTTGTTCTCTGGAATCTTAGTGGTGTTTTTCCCTTACGAGCCAAGAGGGTTTAATAGTTTGTAGTATTTACAAGTATATACAAGATATCTTTGTCTATGTTTAGTTTGTCTTCAACTTTGCGTCCTGTTCAATGGCATCTTCACATCTATTGCAAAGTTTGTCTTCGACGTCTGCGTTACGCTTCCAGCATCTAGGGCATGTATGTAAAGGAGAGTAGCCAAAATCCACTTGGCCAAAACTTGGAACTTGTCTAGTATCGAATTTTTTTATTTCCTTGTTCACAGTGAATTCTGTTACTTGCAAAACGTCTGCAAGTAAATGTTCATGCTCCAACATCATAGGCTCAATCTTAGCATATGGGCGTACGTTAATTACCAATTCCAAAGTCTTCTTAAACTTTTTTCTTCTTCTTAAATCTTCCAACTCCAAGTTCACAGCGTTCCTGAAGTCAAGTACAGGTTTGAATTCCCCGTAATGGTAATCTGGCAATTTAAAGTAGGAATATGGCATCATGAAAGGAGATTCAACCTTGGTGTGGGCCATTAATGGTGAGTTTTCCCAAACTTCCTGGCAAAGGTGTGGTGTGATTGGAGCCAAAATTCCAATGTAAGTTTTCAAAATTTGTGTCAACACGTATTGTATTTCCATTCTGTTGGGATTCAAAGCTGCATTTGCATACAAAGAGTCCTTGGAAATGTCAAAGTAAACTGCACTTGATATGTTATTGATGTTGTTATTGAGATCTTGGATCACCTGTTGAAAGTTATATTCCTTGTAGTTGACTTCTACCTTCTTCTGCAATATATTCAACTCCGATAACACATGCTGACTGATTTTGTTCAAGTCTTTGTATTCAAAATTGAGCTCTTGGGAGGGAAGATTACCTAAAATGAATTTGAATGTCAACTTAAGCTTTTTCAAATTATCTTTCACTCTCATTAACACCTCTTTTGAAACAGAAACGTCTTTTACATAGTCAGTGGAGGCAACCCACAATCTCAACCCATCGAGTCCCAAAACCGGAACATTCCTTCCATTACCCTTTAAGATTTCCTCTGCAGAAATAACATTACCCAAAGATTTTGACATCTTCTTTTTTGTTGAATCCAAAAGAAAACCATGGGTAATAACTTGTCTGAAAGGACTGACACTTTTGAAGAACAGGTTTTCTCCAGTAGAAATAATTTTGTTCAAAATAGAACTTTGGAACCATCCTCTGTGCTGGTCACTTCCTTCAAGATACACATCAGCAATGACATCTTCTCCGTTTTCGCTGAATTCTTTTAATATGTTCCAGGAGGTTCCGGAATCAAACCAAACATCCATAGTATCGTTGGTCTTGCTTAAAAGTTCGGAATCATACTTTGCAAGGTCTTCAGGTGGCACCCAAGTAGTTAAGGGAACTTCATTTTCTGGCTTAAACCACAGATCAGTTCCGATTTCACTCAATTTTTGGATTATAAAATCAACGTATTCATATAAAGGTTCTTTTTTGTAGTACAAAATTGGTATAGGAACCCCCCAAGCTCTTTGTCTGGATATACACCACTCATTACGGCTTTTTATGAAAGATACCAACCTATTGTGGCCAGAATTAGGAATAAACTTCACACTTGCCAATGCTTTAGTGGTCTTTTTCTTGATTTTTTCTACATTGATGAACCATTGTGGAGTCGCCATTTGAATGACAGGTGTTTTCAGTCTCCAATCATAAGGGTAACTATGCTCGTAAGCGTAATCGGTGAAAAAGAGAATTCCCATTTCGTTGTACACCTTGATAAACTTCTTAATGGTTTCATCTTCATTGACCTTACCTTCAACTAATGTAGTTTCACCCTTGGTATCTACAATGCTTTCAATGGCCAATCCGTTTTGCATACCAATTTGATAATCTTCGGCACCATGTGCTGGAGCAGTGTGGACTAAACCAGTACCAGATGAGTTGTTGACATGATCCCCATGTAAGACGGGGCACACTTCGTTAGTAATTGGATTAACATATTTCGTATCGAGTAAGGTTTGCGAGTCTATAGTTCCTTTAACTTCATAGTTTGCATTGTATTCCCTGATCTGGTCAACCCTTGACTCTTCAACAACAATCGCATCTAAACCATTACTCAAAATAACGTATTTCAAGTCTTTATTGATACAAATAGCCTTGTTTCCAGGAAGCGTCCAGGGGGTGGAGGTCCATATCAACAAATAAGTATCTAAACCGGGGGTGTCAGCAACCACCTTGAACTTCACATAGATGGCTGTGGATCTTTTGGTCTTATAGTCCAACTCAGCCTCAGCCAACGCAGTTTTACTATCAATACTATACCATACCGGTTTTAATTGTCTTTCTAGAAGCTTGTTTTCCAACAACTTCGAAAAGATTCTAAGCTGATTGATTTCGTAGGAGTGATCCAAGGTTCTGTAGATTTTAGACCAGTCGGTCATAATTCCAAAGGTTTTGAACTGTTCCATCTGCTTAGAAATCATCTCTAAAGCTAAGTTTCTACTGTTTTCTCTTACTTCAACTGGAGAATTTCCCGGTTTGTACACCTTCAACTCAATAGGCAAACCATGACAATCCCAACCAGGAACATACTCTATCTTCCTGTCTTCTATGAGTAAATGATATCTGTTAATCATATCCTTCAATACTTTGTTCATAGCATGACCCAAATGTAGGTCTCCGTTGGCATATGGAGGACCATCGTGAAGAATAAACGGTTTATTGGACTTGAATTTAAGTGATGTTTTCGGGTCTTGCAATTTCTGCCATTTGTAGACTTCGGCAGTGACTATCTTGTTGATGCGCTGAACTGTTTCTGGTGGCGTTTTTTTTGGACCGAAGGCAGTTTTCGGCAAATGAAGTGTCAGACTATAGTTCTTCATTGGTGAAATTTTTCGCGATCTCTGACAAGAGTATATTATGTTGTATTCTGACTTGTTATTGGTGCCAGGATTTCATACGACTAGGCCAAGTAGTAGCTAGAGATCTAGAAGGGGGAAAATTGGAAATAACTGGTTCTTCTTGCTCAAAATTCTGTACAGTGACCACTATTCAAGGGAAGTTTAGAAACCTAGTACATTGTGAGTGAAAAATTGGGTTAGCTGGTAACTTACAGACATACATTTTATAGTCGCCGACTATAGTATCAATAAATAAATAAATAATCATCTACACATTTATACAGAAATTTACTTGATGTTCTTAACCATCTCAATGTACTTTTCAGTGGAGAAAGACTTTGGTCTTTCGATTGGCAAACCAATACCTCTGTCCAAGATCAATTGTGGCAAGACACCAAAGGCTCTGGAAACACCGAACAAAACGGTGTAGAAGGATTCTTCGGTCAAACCGTAGTATTGCAACAAGACACCAGAGTGGGAGTCGACATTTGGCCATGGGTTCTTGGTCTTACCGTGCTTGGTCAATACACCTGGAGCAACCTCGTAGATGTTAGAAACCAATTGGAACAATTCGTAGTCTGGCATGTGCTTCAAAGCAAATTCTCTTTGGGCAGTGTATCTTGGATCAGTCTTTCTCAACACAGCGTGACCGTAACCTGGAACAACTCTACCAGCATTCAATGTTTCCCACAAGTACTTTTCAATGTTTTCCTTGGAGTAGTCACCGTTCAATTCTTCTCTCATCTTGAACAACCATTCCAAGACTTCTTGGTTGGCTCTACCGTGCAAAGGACCAGCCAAACCGTTCAAACCAGCAGCCAAAGATAAGAATGGAGAGGACAAGGCACTACCAACCAAGTGGGTGGTGTGAGCGGAAACGTTACCACCTTCGTGGTCAGAGTGGATGGTCAAGTACAATCTCATCAACTCAACAAATTCCTCGTTGGCACCGAATCCTAACAAGTTGGACAAGTTAGCAGAGTAATCCAAAGATGGATCGACAGTACCAATCTTACCGTCGTGGAAGACATTTCTGTAGATTCTAGCAGCAATGTTTGGCAATTTAGCCAATAATTCAATAGAATCTTCATAGGTGTATTCCCAGTACTTAGACTTGTGAACACCCTGGGCGTAAGCCTTAGCAAATTGGGATTCAGATTCCAAAGCAGTCACAGCGATGGAGAATTGGGCCATTGGGTGCAAGTTAGCTGGAGATCTGTCAATCAAATCTTCAACATGCTTTGGCAAAGCGGATCTGGCAGCAAATTCTTCAGACAAAGCCTTGGTTTGAGCAGCAGTTGGGACTTCACCGGTCAACAACAACCAGAATAAAGCTTCTGGCAATGGTTCACCACCTTCCTTAGCAGTTGGCAATTCCTTTTGAATGTCAGGAATGGTTCTACCTCTGAAACGGATACCTTCAATTGGGTCCAAAACAGAACCTTCCCAGACTAAACCTTTGATACCTCTCATACCACCGTAGGCTTGTTCCAAAAGAACTTCACCAATGACAGTTTTACCATGGTCTTTTTTCAATTGCTTGACTTCCTCGGCCTTTTCTGGCAAAATTTCAGCCAATCTCTGCTTCAAGGTTGGCTCAGCAGTAGAGTAAGCTCTGATCAAGTTAGCAACAGATCTAACTTGAGTTTTCTTGACGGAATTAATTAATGACATTGCTGATAATTTTGTGGGAATTTGCTGATATTTATAATTTTTTTTATCCAATGAAATCACGGTCGTGCCGGACCCCAGAAACCGCACGTAATGGGATCATATGGAAATGATGGTTCGGTTGTCGGAACAGGATAGGGGTGGGAGGAAGGATATGAGGTTGTAGAAACACAGGCCTTTGAAATGGGACGCCAGCAGTTGTTTTATCTCTTTAACCGCCTTGATCCCACTCCAAAAGGCCTTAAACTCACTGGTGTTTACATCGACCACCGCACGACCAACCCCAGATTTCGGAGTAATAATGTGGGACATCCATTGGCTGTTTTTTTTTATTGGCGAGTGGTTGATAGCAGATCCCGGAGCGAGATGGTGGTTCGACATGCCCCACACCGTTGGCACTTAAGTCCTAGTGCTGGCATTGGTGTAGAGATACCAGGAGGACCGGACTTGCAACTGCGCGGTGTGATTTACCGAGGGTACTGTTGTTCACCACTTTGGTCGTGTGCTACCATGATAGAGAGATCAAGATTGATGGAGGTACAAGACATGTGGTAGGAATCAGGAACTGGTAGAAAGGTTGGATTGGTTTGTAAGAGGGATTAAGATTGGGTATCTTTTAGCAGTTTTAGAGATTAGATATGGTAGAATTTGTGGTCATGTTGGAAGTATCAGCAGGAAGTTTCGTTATTTTCTGAAGTTCTTTATGAGGTTGTTTACAGTTCTTCCACATGAATAGATCTTCCAGTATCGGGCTACTTTGTTAATTGCATGTATTTGTTCAATTGGCGCATAGTATTACATCATTTGTGCATAGACATCATTTGTGCATGCTATTAGATATCATTTGTGCATATTATTAGGCATTATATGTGCATCGATTCCGAGACATCATTTGAGATGCCACTTTCATGGCATTGCTGTCTTTGAAACTCTGCTAGATTGTTATTTGCACTTATGTCCAGCTTCTCTTTCAGTTATCGTTACTTTTTAAAGATCCTGAGCCATCTCCAGGCATTTGAAGACTACTCTTCCCTCATCAACTCTCAAATTGAGGTTTGTCGCTCAAAATCGCATCTCATCTCAATGAACAGAATCCTAGGAAACATCTACCTATCGCCAATAACCCCCTTACAAGACGGCACACTTCAGAAGTCTCCTATTACTCACATACTATGCTTGTTACCAGGAACAATACCGTCCCTAGAGAATTACAAAGTACTCCAAATTCCACTCCACGATTCTAACGACACTCAGTCCATAATATTTCCACACCTTCCACAGATATTCACATTCATCAACGACGCCTTATATAACTCTGATTCGAACATAGACATCAAGTCCAAGCACAAGGGTCATTTGGTGATCAACTGCCACGAAGGCTTGAGCAGGTCAGTAATAGTGTTGGTGTTCTATCTAGTTAAATACTACAAGTTGACCTTGAACCAAGCATTGTATGCTATTCAGAGGAAGCAAGAGACAAACATCAACCAGTTTTTGTTGGACCAAGTCAAATTGTTTATCGAAGTTGACTGTGATTTGGAAAATATGAAAGTTAGAGACTTTTTGATGCTGCAATATGGAAGTTCTGGCTATGAAGTTTTTAATACCATGGTTAACGATATTTCTACTAAGAAGCTCAAGGATATTGATGGAGACTCTGCTATTAAAGTACAGCAGACTGAAAACACTCCAGAAATAGAAAAAATAACCCTTGACGAATCTGAAGTTAACGGTTTGCTCACCTGCAAGATGTGCAGACACCCATTGGCTACTTCCAAACAGATTCTTCCCCATTTGAAACCAGAGGAAACGTCCTCACAATCAGTATTCACCAAAAAACTGAGAAGATATGTGTATTCCATCAGCAAAGCCAGCAGCACTTGTTCACACCACTTCCTAAAAGACCCATTGAAGTGGATGAACTTGAGTGGAGAGATAGAAGGAAAGTTGGCATGTCCTAACTGTACCGGGAAAGTAGGAGGCTACAGCTGGAAAGGGTCTAGATGCAGCTGTGGAAAATGGATTATTCCTAGTTTTAACTTGCAGACAAGTAAGGTTGATTATAAGAAGGGAGCTTAGAATTCATTATTCATTAATATATAACATTAAGCAGAAACATGTTCCTGACGTAGACAACGGCACATTTTAGGGTGTATAATGTCCCAAAAAACTATTTGTATTAGTTCAGTGGTGAAAATGCTTGACAAAAAGACAATTTTGCGGCAATACCCTAACTTTCTTCATCAAGAATCATATCTTCATCTCTATTTGGAATAGAATGGTCATTCTGGTATTCCACATCCTGTGCCATGAACCCATCGTCATCCGAATCCAAGTCTGGTATATCAGCATCCAAATCAAAATCCAACTCCACGTCCAAGTCAACATTTGTAACCACATTTGTAACCACACTTGTGTTCAAATTCTCTGGATTGGCTTCAGTTTCTGGTTGTTCCTGTTCCTGTTGTCTTTCGTCCAATATTTGTTCTACTTCCAAAGGACGGTTATCCAGTTCTTCTTGGAACGACTGCAAGTCGCCATTGATCTGTTCCAAGGTCTTATTTATTCCAATAGGACGCAAAGTTTCATATCCAAAGTACTTAATACAGTTGATTCTGTTCATTTTGATCTGAATCAAAGGAGAAATTATGTGTTGTTGATTATGCTGGTTATTCAAGTAATAATTGAATTTCAAGTTGGAGGAACCTGAGTATTCCGGCGAGTAGGCACTCAAAGGTGGCTGGTACAAGTCAATCTCTTTTGTCTCGCTTTTCTTGTCCCAGAGATCGTAGTAATTCAAGTCAAATGAAGGTGAGTACATTTGTGATTATTTCGTGAGGAATTTGCAACTATATAACACGACATATTTTGCGACATATTTTGCGACATCACTATGTTTTTTACTTACAGAAGTGGAAAGAATAGAAGAATGGAAATAGAAATTGAAAGAAAAGAAGTGGAAAGAAAGGAAGTGGAAAGAATAGAAATTGAAAGAAAAGAAGTGGAAAGAAAGGAAGTGGAAAGAATAGAAATTGAAAGAAAAGAAGTGGAAAGAAAGGAAGTGGAAAGAATAGAAATTGAAAGAAAAGAAGTGGAAAGAAAGGAAGTGGAAAGAATAGAAATTGAAAGAAAAGAAGTGGAAAGAAAGGAAGTGGAAAGAATAGAAATTGAAAGAAAAGAAGTGGAAAGAATAGAAATTGAAAGAAAAGAAATTGAAAGAAAGGAAGTGGAAAGAATAGAAATTGAAAGAAAAGAAGTGGAAAGAATAGAAATTGAAAGAAAAGAAATTGAAAGAAAGGAAGTGGAAAGAATAGAAATTGAAAGAAAAGAAGTGGAAAGAATAGAAATTGAAAGAAAAGAAATTGAAAGAAAGGAAGTGGAAAGAATAGAAATTGAAAGAAAAGAAGTGGAAAGAATAGAAATTGAAAGAAAAGAAGTGGAAAGAATAGAAATTAAAAGAATAGAATAAAATCAAATACAAGAATAAAATCAAATACAAGGATCTATAAATACATCTGCACTACCATCTAAAGCTCACATTCACAAAGTATACTCGTTAACAATATCGTCATCAGTTGGCCACACAACCGGCCTGTTCATTGACACCATACACCCGTAGCAAACATTCATTCCAAGAATCTTGCTGTCGGCCTCCTTTTCCAACTCATTAAATTGCCGTAAATAATCTCTTTCCGTGTCTGTATTCAACTCGGCAGCTTGGTTCACGGTTATTTTGCTTAACCAGTCCTTAGAGTTCTGGAAAATGGAGTCTCCACAAAGATTGCATGTTTTAGCATCGGTGAACTTGGTTGGAGTCACCAATTTCTCACTAATTTTAACCACAGTAGGAATAGTGGATGTGTAGCCGTTGGACTCTATGGTGTCAAGATATCTGTTGATAACTTGTTTAATGGTCAAGTTTTTATTTACCTGAGATAGCTTGACTGGAGTGGTGAAACCGTCAAGGTTATTGATTTTGTTGTAATATTCAATCTCATTATCAAACAACTCTCTAATTGGATATTTTACAAAGATTCCATTCACCTCAGAATCATTAACTTTGGTGGGTATTTTCGTGCCTCTTCCTTTGATAATCAACGACAAACTCTCTGTGGCTAAGTTATTCATGGAATCATTACACAAAATAGTACCAAAACCATTGTCTTTGCAATACTTCATTAGCACTTTATCCACCAATACCTCTATCAAGTCTTCCTTGCTGGATTTATCTATTGCATCAAACATGCTGCTACTTCCAGTAGTTTCAAGCTCAGTGTCCAAAATATTAAACTTCTTATCTATACTCAATTTCTTATAGGTGCCTGGCAAGTATTGTAATGGGTCTATCACTTCAAACTCAAGGTTGCCATACTTTTGTGCCACTGCTTCAAATTGGCTCACCATGGAATCACCGTCTTCAAGCTTGGTTCTATCCACAACTACGACCTTGGTCTTGAACCCAGTAACACCAAACTGTTTCATCTGGTCATTCATCAACCCATGTACCATATGCACCAACGTTACCGCACTCCTGCAGTTTCCACCATAGCTGACTACAACCTTGTGGTTCTTAGGATTCTTCAAATTCACTTTGTAGATTTCACACTGCAAGGATTTTCTCAACTTGGAGTTCATAAACCTCTGAAAACACTCGTCACATGTATCTTCCTTCCTGAAGTTTATGGTGGAACCGTTATTGCTGCACTTTACACATATCTTGCCTTCCATAGCGATGAGGTATGATTTGGATTTCGCGCTTTGAAATTGCCATGAGTGATACAAACGAAGGTAAAGAGAACATGACAAAGAATAGTAATGAAAGCAAGTTGAAAGAAGAAAATGGGGAAAAGGGGGTAGAAAAAGCACCTACGATGTCTAAACTCGAAGCAGAAGGTGATTATGTGGAGACCAACAAAGACAAGGTCGATTTCACCAAGGGTGGTGTGGAGAACTACAAGTTCTATCCAGACAACCCTGAAAACCACCGTCATAAATACAGGTGGGTGCACAAAGAACCTTCGAAGTTCTATGATCCCTGTGAACAGAGCCGTCAAGCCAGTTTGAACTGTGTGTTGAGAAACCAAGAAGACAGAACGGTGTGTCAGGATTTCTTCGATGCTTACAAGGAATGTAAGAGAGATTTCTTTAAGAAGAGAAAGGAAGATAGGTTACAGGGAAAAGGAGGTTGGGGGTTCTGGTAGTTCATTTCGTGTATCTTGTAAACTGATATTCCTGTATAAATTTTAACACTACATACCCAAATGCATATACAATAAATGAAGATAGGCATAATTGGTTTGCATTCTGAAGTTATCAATGACAGGAACTACACAATGCAAACCAATATAAATTAAACTCTAACCATATATTTTCATAACCCATATTTTCATAACCCATATTTTCATAACCCATATTTTCCACCCATATATCCAATCCATAACCAAAAAAACTATTTAAATCCGCTCAAACTTCTGGAATCCACCACCCGAATTCAAGCTGTTGGTGTTGAACCTGACATACTTTGCTTCAGTAACCCTGGTGTTCTCACCATGTAACTGGTAGTCATATAATAGCTGAAAATCTCCTGTTTTCCTATTCAATGACCCGTACAAAAACTCGTTATTGGGCGAATCAAAACTACGCCCCACCAAATCTGGATCTATGTAGCCATACTTACCCTTTTGCTGTGGAATTCTAGCCACCAAAAACTCGTGGATACGATACAAAAACCTCTCGGAGCTGAAACTGATCTTGAATAAGTTATAGTTTAAAAGCAAATTGATCAAACAGTTCTTTTCACACGTCAAGAACCCCAAGAAGTTATTCATGATCTTGGAGTCCCATTTCTGCAGAAAATATCTGATTTTTGGTACATAATTCAGATTCAACATGATTTCATCCAACCTAAGTAGAACTTCAACTAGCCTAGATTGTTTTGGGCTCAATTGGTAGTCACCAAGTACATCCAAGTAGTGTTTCAATAAACCAATCATTGATAAAACCTTGTTCAAATCACGGAGTTTCTGAGAATGGAATAGCTTGGAAAGTTGAATAAACAAAAACTCCCTTCTGAACTCCTTGAATGGACTCAACTTCATCCATTGTCTGAATTGATACCTAATAGAAAACTTTCTGCCACACACAAAACTGTTGCTGGACTCTGAAGGTGTTTTTGGTTTGGTTGCTCTAAGATCATTCTTTTTGAAGTCAATGATACTTGCTTTGCATTTATACTCAAACAAAATCTTTTCTGGTTTATCAGATTCAACCTTTTCACCAAGGGCTTTATTGTTTTTGTTGCATTTCTCCATTTTGAGGTTTCGAAATATCTCATCAACGTCTCGTTTGATTTCACTACTATAGTGATCGGGTATCATATACTTACAGAACTGCTCTACCATGAAAATATATTCCAAGTGGGTGAAATCATTCTTTGGAGGAAGAAACGAAAGAATGAAAGTGATATCGCCTGTGTGGTAATTGACATCGTCCACTTTCACAAGAATAGATTCAGATGTAAAACACGACCCAACGTTCAAAAACGATGTTGGCCTTAGTTCCATTAATTTCTGTCTGATTTCTGCTTGTTTTTGTTCATATTCATCAATTCCGTACTCCGAATCTGATTCTAGAGAATTTGAAATCTCATGATGAACTGACCCAGTCAAATTGTGCTCCACCTTTCTTCTTTTCAGAACAGGCGTATATGCTAGAATTCTTCTCTTTGTTTCATTTCTGAAGATCTTACCTTCACTATTGAGCTTCAAAAAGTCATTGAACTTGTGGTCTAAATCCTGACACTTTAAAGACCCAGAAACGTGAGTTTCAAAGCAGCCTAATACTGGGTTCTTTTTGTACTCCTTATAGTTGCTTAGCACCTTGAAGTTCTTACTCAACTCAGCAGCCAAAGTTTCTATTTCTATCTTTGAAAACAGTAACTTCTTTGTTTCATTGCGCAAACTGCTGATGGGAGGATGATGTCTTCTAATGGCATTCAGCCGCCTTAACCGCACTGCATTTGAATCATCTAAATTCCTTATTTCGTTGGGAATCTCCTGGTTTCGTACGTGCAATTCTGGTGGTCCTGCAAATGAGATTGTACGACGCAACCGTTCCATCTGAACATTTGAATCTTCGTATTCACTAAACATCTGTGAAATAAGATTGATTCTATTGAGCCTGTTGATAATAACATCGGGGTTATCAGCTGAATCGGATGCTTCGAGATAGTCTTCGTTGCTGGAATTGGTGCTTATGTTATCGTCTTCACTCTCATTACTTTCATTACCAGCGGTATTAGCACTATTAGCATTGACACCGTTATCATTGTTAGCATTATTACCGTGAATATCATTACCGTGAATATCATTACCGTGAATATCATTACCGTGAATATCATTGCCATCGATATCATTACTGCCATCATTATCATCGTTATCATTATCATTATTATCATTAATACCATCGTCAATATTATCATTATCATTAATACCATCGTCAATATCGCTATCAACATTTTCATTTTGATTGAGGCCTCCTTGATTATTGATTTCAACCAATACTTCAGGAATGCCAAAACTACTGCTGTTTCTGTCAGTAGTTTCGTCGCTATTCGAGCCGCCGCTGTCATCTTCAAAGAACACTTCACTAAGTTCTCGAAAAAATGACGCTGTGCTGACTCTTGACTGCTCGTTATTTCTTGAAGTTCCAACTCGAGAGTCACTATCCATTCCATCGACTCTTTGACTCATTCGTTGTAGCAATATTATCAAAACATCGTCCCGTTCTGAAGTTTCTCTACCTACCATCCTTATTTATAACCTACAATTAACGGTTCGCATTTTTCATCTTATCAGCTGAAAGAAGAGTGGCAAGCTGTAACAAGAGTTTCAGAGCAAACCAGAAGTATAGGAAGGTTTCAGAAGACTTGCAAACCCCAAAATAAGCCATAACCCGAAATTTGGATTGTTTAGGCTCACATAAAGCTAATTCTCCTATACTCATCGCAACTCATGGAATCATTAAAAGAACTTCTTGCTTCTTTTGAAGAGGCATTGCAGTACTGGAATAAGGTTCTAGGTGATCCAGTGCAATTGAAACATGTCAAATCCGCATCTGTCACAAACCCAGTGGAAGAACTCGCAAAATTGGTCCTGTTGATCAAAGCGCATACCACCAAAGTAGGAATCATATTCAAACCAGATGTGGTAGTGAAACAAGCTGAAAGTGCATACACCACATTGAAGAAAGCAAGCGAGAACTTGGTGTTGCTTGTTTCGTTGATTTCTCAACTTGATAAACCACAGTTGTCTGATATCTTCTATGAAGAAATAGTGATGAGAGTCAACGAGTTGGTGATAGTGAACATAGAACTCGTTCACCAGTTGGTTGCTGTAGTAAACAAGGAAGAAATAGCTACCGACCACGGAAGATTGGTTTCAGTAGGAAAGGTGTGGGCCAGTTGTGACAATATCAGCAAGGTGTTGAAAGAAGGCAAGCTAGGATTATTGAAAACTAAATTTAAACAAAGTATATTATTGATAGATGATGGTTTGGAAGAATTTGAAGAATGGGCCGAGGATCCAGAAGAGTTTGACGACGAAGATCCATTTGGTTTCACCGATGACGAAGACGAATTGGATGAAGCGGTCAGCAAAGAAAAGCCACCTATGGACGAAGATTTAAAACAGCGGTTGAGTGAATTTAGCACTAAATGGCTTGGCAAAATCAAGCTTGTGAAGTTGTTATTATCTTCGATTTCAAAATCTTTACCTTCCATCACCGGAAAAACAGTCAATGAAATTTTTGAAATGCAGAAGAACTTGGTGAACTTAATAGACAATTTGATTGTGGATTTAATGATGAATACAAGAATAGACTCCAAGGTGGAGAGCTGTACCAAAGATATAGAGAAGAACTGCAACAGGTTGATACAGGTTGTTAAACAGGTGAACAAAACAAACGAAGCAAAGACAAAGTGGATTGAGACATGGGAAGTAAAATTTAGGCAAGGATTGTAGACGTGTACAACCACGTATATACTTTTAGCTTGTAATGGAATTCTCATCTTAAGTTGTAGTTTACATAGTAGAGAGTAGGTTAAATTGCATAGTTGATTTAGAGAGTAGGAAACATTTCACACATCAGCTTATATAAATTCATTCTATGAAAGTTCAAATAAGTACTAGCCTAAGAAGCTACGTTAGTCCCAACAAGCCAAAGACCTATAACCTAGATTTGTTACGTTAGTCCCAACAAGAAAGTCCTATAACCTAGATTGCTATAAGCCCAAGTATTTGGCATGGAACTTGGCATGGTCTTCCACAAAAGAACTGATAAAAAAGTAGGAGTGGTCATACCCTTCAACAACATTCAACAAAACCTTACCCTTGTAAGCAGACTCTTCAGCTGACTTGACAAAGTTTTCAGGTTGCAATTGGTGGTCCTTAAAGTAGAATCCATCGCTCTTACCTTGGTGAATCAAGATATCAGGCTGGTTCTCGTGGGTATAGGATTTGACCAAGTGGGTAGGGTCATATTCAACCCACTTGGATTTATCATCTCCCAAGTAGTTACCGAAGTTCTTTTCACCCCAAGCACAGTTGGAAGGGTTGGAAATCGGAGCAAATGCACTAACAGACTTGTACTTTCCTGGGTTCTTGAAAAAACCAGCTAAAGCACCGTAACCACCCATCGAGTGACCAGTGATAGAAACAGTACTGAAGTCTAACACAGGATATGCAACAGCCAACTCATTTTGCAATTCACCGTGCACATACGAGTACATATTGTAGTTCTTGCTCCAAGGTTCTTGAGTTGCATCAACATAGAAACCAGCACCGGTGCCAAAGTCCCAGCTGTCATTTTCACCTTCAATGTTGGCACCACGTGGAGAGGTGTCTGGGAAGACAACAGCAAACCCATATTTATTGGCAAAGTATTGC
This sequence comes from Yamadazyma tallmaniae, assembly GCA_030569655.1. Classification (NCBI taxonomy): domain Eukaryota; kingdom Fungi; phylum Ascomycota; class Pichiomycetes; order Serinales; family Debaryomycetaceae; genus Yamadazyma; species Yamadazyma tallmaniae. Next base: position 125,464 of record JAJMLL010000023.1, on the reverse strand, counting down.
AAGAATGACTTTTCGGTAGCGTTGTTTGGAGTACATGTCAATCCAGAAAGGTACATTAACACCGGAACCTTTTCCTTGGACGATGGGAAAAACACGTTAACATCCATTGGAGTGTTGGTGGTCGTGGACTCATGTTGTAATTTCAACAACTTACCCCCAAACTGGGAGATCTCTGCTTGTACTGTGAAAGGCATGTTGGTTGCCAAAACTTCCAGATTGTGTTAAATAAGTATCCAAAGCGGATTTGTTAGCCTAATCCGGAAAACGGTTGCGCAGGAATAAAGTCGGGGCGATTTCGACAAAGTCGCGCAGTAGTGGCAACCCAATTGTCGCATCCACACAGACCAAAATAAACGCCGAAATATCGCGCCAGCCGTAACTCTCAAACCACCAACCTGCGAAAAAAAATTGCAATATGCCAGCGCACGACCCATCCAACTTTTCACCTCACATATAAAGAGAGAAAATTTTCAAAATATTTCTACATCACAATGAAATTCATCCAAACTGAACAAGTCTTAGACATCCCAGAAGGTGTTACTTTGGAAATCAAGGCCAGATCCATCAAGGTCACCGGTCCAAGAGGTACCTTGAACAAGGACTTGAAGCACATTGACGTTACCTTCAAGAAGGTTTCCAACAAGCAAATCAAGATCATTGTCCACAACGGTGACAGAAAGCACGTTGCTGCTTTGAGAACCGTCAAGTCTTTGATTTCTAACTTGATCACCGGTGTTACCAAGGGTTACAAGTACAAGATGAGATACGTCTATGCGCATTTCCCAATCAACGTCAACATCATTGAAGAAGACGGTAACAAGTTTGTCGAAATCAGAAACTTTTTGGGTGAAAAGAGAGTCAGAAAGGTCCCTGTTACCCCAGGTGTCACCATGACCCAATCTGCTAACCAAAAGGATGAATTGGTTTTGGAAGGTAACTCTTTGGAAGATGTGTCTCAAAACGCTGCTGACATCCAACAAAAGTGTTTGGTCAGAAACAAGGATATCAGAAAGTTCTTGGATGGTATCTATGTTTCCGAAAGAGGTGTTATTGACGAAGATGCTTAAATTACTTTGAATCTGAGGTAATTTGGTACACCTTTTTATATATTTTCAAGGTATATAGTTTAATATTTGGTAGGGCTTAACCCTTGATTGGTTTGGTGCAACGTCATTAGATCCACCTTAATAAATAGGGTCGCCGACGTTGTCACATTGTAGGATACCGGTAAATCTGGAGGATTTTTCAGATTTGCATGCTCTTCTTATAAGCTATTTTTTAGTATTGGGAATGAAGGTATTGTAGTGTTGGCATTAGAATATTTCCATTCTAGGTACTGAACCTCTTGGGAAACTGCTGAACCTCTTCGGAAACCGACTCACCTGGCAGTTGTACTACTTCTGAGGTACAATCAGTTTCTTGATTCTCATACAAATTCTCTCATACAAATTCTCATACAAATTCTCATACAAAATACACGAAATCTGACATTCTCAAAACACAAACTATGACCAAAGTGGCGTTTCTAGGGCCTAAAGGAACCTACACCCACCAGGCTGTCATCCAAGAATTCGGCGAAGACATCGATATATATCCACAGGTGAGTATAGAACTGTGTTTTAAAGCAATAGACTCCAATAAAGTAGATTATTCCATTGTGCCGTTCGAAAATTCCACCAACGGCCAGGTGGTGTTCACATATGATTTGATCCGTGATTGGTACTTTAAAAACCACTCCCCAGACTTTAGAATTGTGGGCGAACAGTTTGTTGCTATCCACCACAACTTATTATCAAAAGAACTCGATGTGACTCAAATCACGAAAATATACTCCCATCCACAGGTCTGGGGCCAGGTGGGTGCGTTCTTTGATTCTTTGCAACAACCTATTACCAGAGTAGATACCTCGTCGACATCCAAGGCTGCAGAAATCGTGAAGATTTCCACAGAAAAAAACATTGCATGTATATCTTCTTCTATGTGCTCAAAGCTTTACAATCTTCCTATTATCAAAGCCAATATCGAAGATAACACATATAACACCACCAGATTTTTGATTTTGGGAAAGGCACCATTGAAGGTAAGAGACAAAACTCACAAGTTTGTCACTTCAATAATATTTACTATGAAGGAAGACCATGACCAGAAATCTGGTTCTCTCTGTTCGATTTTGATGATGTTTCAAAAACATAATATCAACTTAATAACCATCAATTCCAGACCGTCGAAGCAGAAAAACTGGCATTATGTTTTCTTTGTGGAAGTAGAAGGAAATATGAACGATGAAGGGCTAGAGAAAGTATTGGAGATTTTGAAGGAGAAATGTGCAGAAATGGTGACATTGGGCAGTTTTGAACGAAAACTAGAGCATGGCTAATATAATAGTACTCCTGATTATACCTGGATGGATGAGGAGCCATGACAGTTTAGAAAACAGATCGAGCCATGAAAGTTTAGAAAACAGATCGAGCCATGAAAGTTTAGAAAACAGATCGAGCCATGAAAGTTTAGAAAACAGATCGAGCCATGAAAGTTTAGAAAACAGATCGAGCCATGAAAGTTTAGAAAACAGATCGAGCCATGAAAGTTTAGAAAACAGATCGAGCCAGAACAGAAACCACCGATGTCTTTTAATACTCCGATTTCCACAATTTCGTAGTCACAAACTGGCCACCACAAAAGTTGTATCTTATTCTTATAAGGATACCTGATTTAATTCCAATTTATATTTAAATAGACATTGTTCTAAGGACAGTATAACGCAAGCTTACACCAACCTTGTGTACTGGTTCAAACACAAAACCAGCACTCTTCAATGCAAGAGCCAACAAAGACTCTTGAAACAAGGACCAACCAATAGAAACAAGTATTTAACACCTGCAAAAAACATAGACAAACAATAAAGTGCAAAAAACATAGACAAATAAAGTGCAATAAACAATTCATTACTACATAACTACTTACCAAACTTCTGGAAAACCCACTCCTGACTATCTAATGGACACACCTGCCTTGTTTTCAACCATCTGTTGATGCAATGCATATGGAAGGCATGGTTACATTGGCCCCAAGCAGCCAAACACTCTTCGTTATTACCTCCAACATTAGCCTGGCAATCGATACATGGTTCCATCAAATGATTTCTACAGATGGCACATACATCCACCACTATGTCCCACGACCAGAAAGCAACTGCTGTCCATTTCTTCACTTCAAATCTCGGTTTCTTATCCTGTTCAACGTCAGGCACTGGATGTTAGTCTTGAGATTCAAACCACTCATTATGATAAAAAAACCTAACATTAGGCAAAAGCCCTCAAATTCATTCTATATGACGTTGCATACGCTCAAATTCATTCTATATGACGTTGCATACCCTCATATCTCTCAATTATACATACACGTATCGATCTCCATATCTTCACTCATGATTTGTAAAGTGCGAAAATTCAAACATGTCTGAAGACTTGATATCAGCTCTATATCCACCGCCGCCGGTTTTCTACAAGTACTTCACGGAAGAAAACCTTGAAAAGTTTGCCAGTGCTGCTGGTAAGAGCTTGCAGGAGTGTATCAAAGATGGAGAAGACTTTGAACTCGAAGGTGAGCTCAAGCTCCTACAGCCACCACCACGTCCTGAAGGATTATACTATAGGGGTTATGGAAACGTGTGGTCTTTTGAAGATAAGCTTCCAAAGTTGCAGGACATGGGATTCAAGCAGTTGTATCAGGAAGTAAATGACCTTGATAATTCCAACTTGAAGATTGAAGAATTGCACAAGTTGATCAAGTCCCTTTTGGTGAACTTCATAGAGGTTTTGGGAATATTATCAATCAACCCCAAGGAGTGCAACGACAAAATAGAGGACTTGAAGGTGATAATTATAAATATCAACCACATTTTGAATAGTTACAGACCCCACCAGCTGAGAGAGTCGTTGATTATGCTTTTGAAGAACCAGATAAACCAAAAAAACAACGAGATTAGTAGTATTGACGAGAAAGTCAAGGAGATTGAAAACAGTGTGAAGGGATTGACTGACTATAATTTGGAGAAAAAGCATACTGAAACCACAGAAACTGTTGACGAAAAGGCAGAATTGCTTGAGACGATTTTGGGGGAGTTGACTAAAGGAGTGTAGTGTAATGTACGATATGAGGGTTTAACCGGAGTGTAGTGTAATGTACGATATGAGGGTTTAACCGGAGTGGTTTCAGTTTCAAACACCAGACATGTTCACATAGATTTTAGGTTGGGCACAAACCTATTTCAATAGGTTTTTATCAACACTTGAGGTAACAAGACAGAGAACTTAAGTAGGCAGCATAATAGACTAGGCAATTACTTATTGTTCCTCGCCAGCATTACTACTCTAGTTATCGTTCCTCGACCAGCATTACTACTCTAGTTATCGTTCCTCGACCAGCATTACTACTCTAGTTATTGTTCCTCTCACCAGCATACTATTCCAATTATTGTTCCTTGACCAGCATACTACTCCAATTAGTGTTAGCAGTCCTCTAATACATTGACCTACACCAGCTTTTTTTCAGAGTCTCTAACCAAAGACTTGATACCAGTTATCATAGGTAGTTTCTAATCTCGTTTCCACATTTATCTGCAAACCACAAATATCTACAAACCACAAATATAACCTACACTGAGCAAAAAAACTACTCTCCCATAATTAACTTAATGCAACACATGTAAGCACCCTCCTTCAACCCCATTCTCAACCACCACGAACTCACCTCTCATCCACCACGAACTCACCTCTCATCCTATTCTCGAAGATGTCGCGATGTTTTTGCGATGTTGTTTTTGCAATCTTCCTAAATCGGGATCATTTGTAAACATCAATAACATAAAGGTTTACGTACATGTGGAAAACTTTTTACCAGGACCATCATGGACTTCTCTCTTGATGACATTAACTTGGAGCTAGACCACTTGATAGAACCCGTCAAGAAGGAACAGCAGTGGAACAACGAGCCAATGCAAAAGATCAAGTTGGATAACCCCAGGTTGATTTTACAGCCGGATGACTTATTCCAAATTACAAAAGGCGGGTTCAAAACTGATAACAAAGGTGGATTTGATACAGACGATGACTTTGCAAAAGACTACGACCGTGAAATTACCGAACTAAGCACAGATACCAAACTCAGAAAACTTATGGAACACTTTGAACAGGACAATAAGGATTGGGAGTTAGATGACCAAGGAAGAACCAGGATATTCAAAGGGAGATTCAAATTCGATGTCGATAACACTGACAAACTAGACCAGCAATTGAGCCAGTATCTCAACTCCAACAAGGAAAACATGGATCCTGTCAAGGCCATACGGCACACAAACAAACTCAGAAACACAAGGTTGGAAAACTTGGGGTCCAATGCAAACGGATTGAAGAATATCAAGAACTTCAGGATACAGAAGCCTATAACGGCGATAAAAGCCGCCAAACCAGAGGGCTCGTGTACACCAAATCACAGAAACAACTACAATCTCAAGCCAGCTATTGTGTATAAGACATCACAACCACAGATATATCTTGTGGATTCACTGACAGGATCATTGAACGATGCCACGCAATTTGGAACCGAGTTGAATGCTTCCAACTGTGAAGGGTTTCCTTTACCGGAAGACATTAATGAGGTTGTTCAGATACCCACCAACGACGACAACAACAACAACAAGATGGCTATCATAAAAACGTTTAATAATAAGGTATTTGCAACAGGCAACACCACAGACAGTCGTGTTGGGTTTTATAGCAAGTCCGAGTTTGATTGTCACACTGCCAGTACTGAACCAGGAGTGGAGGTGGTGACCCAGACAATAGAGAAAGATGCCAGGAAACTGGTCCGGTTTTCACCCCAGTTAGAGTGGTGATGTATAATACGAATGTATAATAGAAACTTGGTAGTGGACACAGAAGTTGGACACAGAAGTAATGGCAATCGATAAACAATTACGGTTTCAGTCACAATAGAGACATCAGAGGCTTAAATCAACCAGGAATACTGGGGTAGGTACTTATTTTGGCAGTTGGTCTGGAGGACTCGTATGAAGTGTTGGCTGTGTTTGTCATTACGGTTTGAGTGATCTTTGTTAATGAAGTACAGGTAAAATAGCTGTTTTTGTGTGGATATCACCTCATCTCATTTCACACCTACCATTTGAACCCGTGTACAGTATTAAAACACAAAAAACGGATCTAAAGAACTCATACGAACAAGTTGGTTCAATCACACGAACAAGTTGGTTCAATCACAACTCATACCCATCAAGACCATGATTACATACTAAAAAGAACTACCATCAAGAGTCAATATCTCAGGAACCTGAAAAGTCCAAACCCAAAAATTTCTCTTGTAGCCCCCCTTTGGGCTGAAAATCCCTCAAAAAGTCCTATTCTTCGCCCTCCTTCCCTCAGAAGCCCTTCACTCATGACGTATTTTCATCGCGTTGATGTCGATTGCGGAAACAAAAGTTGTCAAAACCGCGTCCACCATGTCCAGCTTCTTTGATGAAATGAAAATGTCCTTCGCTGACGTTAAAGTCACGGATGGAAAGATCGATACTGCCTCCTTCTTGGAAGCGTCTGAGTCCTTGGTCAAGTTGTTTGATTTGTTAGGCTCCTCTGCCTTTGCTGTTGTCCAGAAAGATATGACAGGAAACATCGCTAAGATCAGAAAAAAGTTGTTGGCTGACCCAATGCAATCTTGTACATTGCAAGACTTGATTCTTGGTGAATCTGCTGGTAAAGACAAGACTGCCACCCAAGGATTGTTGTGGTTATCCCGAGGATTGGAATTCACCAGCCAGGCTATGGTTGAGACTGTTGCTAATCCTACCAGCGAATTAACCAAGACTTTCACTGATTCTTACTCAAAGACCTTGTCCCAGTACCATGGAATGTTGATTAAGCCGGTATTTAAGTTGGCCATGAAGGCATGTCCTTACAGAAAAGACTTTTTTGCAAAGTTGGGAGCTGATCAAGCTAAAGTCAACGAACAACTCAAGGTTTGGTTGGATGCTTTAGAAAACATCGTCAAGATCATCATGGACTTCTTTGCTTCTGGTAATTACGGTAAGGGCTTGTAGAGATTTCACTAGACCAAAAATCTTGTGGCTCTTTAGTAGTTCTAAGAACTTAATGACAAATTTCATGTTTGGTTTGCTTAGTTCAGAATACATTTTAGTACTTTCTAGAGAAGCAGTAGCTTTCGTAATAGACGATGCTCTTTGGCTTTGTTTAATGAATACTTTAAGAGTAGGAAGTTGCATCAAGTATTCATGGCAATAATACACCAAAAATGGAGCTGTTTATGTAAAAGGTTCCAGACTCACTCAAGAAATATCCATTACTATGTACACTAATCTTCATTCACTTTCTTGGTTTCTTGCATCAACTCGTACAACTGTCCAATCTGTTCTGGAGACATCTTGTCCAATTCTTGTTTGGTCAATTTCCCTTCCATCCACTTACCGCCGTCTATAGACTTCAAGTATTCTTGCCATTCTGTCAAGAATCCAACGATGTGGAGGGGATTATCGATGTTTTTATGAGCCTTGAATTCAGCTTTAACATATTCGTCACCTAAAGAACGGATTTCTACTGGTAGTTTATAGGCATGGGCTCTCAATATGGCCTTATACAACTGCAATGGTGGTAATAAAGGGTCCGTGTTTCTAACAGGACGTCTTGGTTTAACAAGTTTTACTAACGTAGGTCTCATTAGATATTTTGTATGAGATTTGTATGAGATTTGAGATTTGTAAGGAAATTGTATGAAAATTGTATGAAAATTGTATGAAGAGCCTATATGAGCATATTGAATGTGAATGAGAGTTTGGTTTTGTGGAGAGTATGCTACAAGGTTCATAATGGTCTGTTGTTATAAATTCGGCGATTCGGTTCTTCCAGTATAAATTAATATCGACACTTGATACTTGAAATGATTTCAAATACATGCTCAATATACATGATAAATAACTTCAAAATACTTAATATACATGATAAATAACTCAAATACATGCTTGATATAATAACAAATACATGCTTAATATACATGATATATATTCATATTAATTAAAATGATACTAATTAACTTACTCAGCATTTCTCTTAGCAACCTTTTTGGCGTGTTTCTTAGCAGTACCGAAGATTTTCTTGTCTCTGTTCTTCTTTTGTCTTCTTTGTTGTCTGGAAGCCTTTTCAACCTTGTCAGCCAAACCGTGTCTAACCAATCTGTAGTTTGGTTCGAACTTCTTAGCATCGGCAGCGGATTGGTAGATCAAACCGAAACCAGTAGACTTACCTCCACCGAATTGGGTTCTGAAACCGAAAACAGAGACAGCGTCCTTTTCAGCTTTGTAGATTTCAGCCAATTTTTCTCTTAATTCGTCCTTGGAGACGTTGGCTCTGTTTGGGTGCAAGACATCGATGACGAATTGTCTTCTAGCCAACAATGGGTTTGAAATAACTTTACGAGTTCTGATGGTAACGGAATCACTCTAAATATGTTAGTATATGATGGTACAAATAGTACAAATGTGATAGTGACGGGAGTTAACACCATTTAGCTGTGTTTGTGTGATTATATGACTGGTGATTACATTTATCAAGGTATCTGTCTTGTGTTCTTGTGTCTTAGGTCTTCGATATTTTAGTCTGTATTCTGACACTGTCATCTCTGTTGACAGTTTACAATAGTGTCATACACCTTCTTTGAATTTGATACTTCCACTGTTTTCACTCCTTTATATCTAACATAGGTTCACCACGCTACATACCATTTTGATGATATTTCTATATTCTGTAATGAAAAGTTTTTCTCACTCTTGTTTCTGAGAAGTGAAAAAAATTGCGTCGTTCCAGGTTCAATTTTGACCGGAGAAAAGCAGTCACTGAGTCACGTGTGGTTTGCGACATGACGTGTATGCAGGCGGGGTTGAACCTGGTATATGCACACCGGTTTCATCGGAAGTTTCGGAGTTTAAGAGTCAAAAGAGTTGCAAAAAAATAGTATCATAACAATTTGTATTCATTTTGAGTAAATATTTCGTAATTACATACCGATTCTAACGGCCTTGATTTGAATGTAGGAGTCCAAAGCGTCCTTACCCATTTCCTTACCGAAACCAGATTGTTTGAAACCACCAAATGGAACTTGTGGGTGGAAATCGTTGTAAGTGTTGACCCAGACAGTACCAGCCTTCAATCTGTTAGAAACGTATTGGATGTTGTTAATGTCCTGAGAGTGGATACCAGCAGCCAAACCGTAGGTAGTAGCGTTGGCTTGTCTGATAACTTCGTCAGTGTTGTGGAACTTACTAACTGCCAAAACAGGACCAAAGATTTCTTCTTGAATAATCTTCATGTCTGGGGTACAATCAGCAAAAATGGTTGGTTTAACAAAGTAACCCTTGGTTCCGTGTCTTTCACCACCAGTGACCAAAGTAGCACCTTCTTCCTTACCGTAACCAATGTACTTCATGATCTTGTTGAATTGAGCAGTAGAGTTTTGTGCACCCATAACAGTGTCTTCTTCGAATGGGTTACCGATCTTAATACTCTTGACCTTTTCAACCAACTTGGCAAGGAATTCATCGTAAATATCCTCGTGGAGGTACAATCTGGAACCAGCAGAGCACACTTCACCGGTATTGTAGAAAATAGCAGGGTAAATGTTTTCAACAGCCTTATCAATGTTGGCATCTGGGAAAACAATGTTAGCAGACTTACCACCCAATTCCAAGGTAACCTTCTTAACAGTGTCAGAAGCATTTCTCATGATTCTCTTACCGACAGCAGTGGAACCAGTGAAAGTAATCTTACCAATGTCTGGATGAACAGAAATTCTCTCACCAACAGTTTTACCGAAACCAGTAACAATGTTAACAACACCAGCTGGGAAACCGGCTTCCTTGATCAAATTAGCGACAAACAAAGTAGACAATGGAGTGGCTTCAGCGGACTTGATGACCATGGTGTTACCAGTAGCCAAAGCTGGACCCAATTTCCAAGACAACAACATCAATGGGAAGTTCCAAGCGACAATAGCACCTACAACACCAATTGGTTCCTTTCTGGTAAAGTTCAAGTGGGTGCTTCCGGTGTCAATGGATTCACCGTGCATTTTATCTGCATAACCAGCAGCAGATCTAAGGTAGTTGGCAGACAATTGCACATCACCTCTGGCATTGGCAATACACTTACCGTTATCCAAGGATTCGATAAATGCCAAAGTTTCCAAGTTTTCTTCGTACAAGTCAGCCAATTTCAACAAACATCTGGTTCTGAAAGAACCATCGTTGGTAGCCCAACCGGAGTTTTCAAATGCGTGTTTAGCAGCATCGACTGCAACATCCACATCTTCTTCCTTACCCTGGTAAACCTGGGTGATGATTTCTTCGGTGGAAGGAGAGATAACATCAAATGTTTCAGCGCCAATTGGTTTGACAAATTGGTTGTTGATGAAAATACCAGTAGGTTGGGTGTAGGAGGTACCATTAGGCAAGTTAACTGTGACCGACAAAGGTAACGATGAGTTGAATCTGACGGACCTCAAGGAGGTTCTTACTAATCTAGGAGTATTTTTGAACATTGCTGTAGAACACAACTGAGAAAAACCTTGGTATTTATAGTAATTGGGGTACAAGGATGGAGAAGAGGGGAGTGAGATTTCTAATTTAACACCGATCCCCATAAAAAAGAACCGGAGTTTTGAGCGAGCTTTATTGACTTCGAATACAGAGAATAAAACACCTTTTGGTTTCCATTTAAAACAAGTTGAGCAATTCAGGGTTCCAGAGACTTCACAAGCACTAGTAAGGTATGGGTATTTCTCTTGTTCACCTGAACAACGGTGCAACCCAGAATCAAATGCCAACACCGGCCTTTAGAACTGGAGTTAGCACCAAAAGTTCGGACTTAGACATTGACGTTTCCGGCGTATAAGGACTCCAACAAATAGGAGCTCTCTCGGTGTTTAGCCAACAGTTAGAGATGGTTTCCTGTCAGCTCCACAGTTGATTCCTTCTTGGCTGATTCAGTGGTGGAGAGGTCGATCTGCGTTTTAAGGCCGATGAAAAATGAGATGGTTATTGGTCTGATTCCGGCGTTAGGTATGTTGACCTTATTCCTGTGCATGAGATTAGGTGGCTTTAGAAACTCCTGTATGTCAATTGTTGAATTGGTGTTTTAGGTAATTGTTTCGTTTTATGTAGTGCAATTCCGGTATCTACACTTCTAGTTTCGTCTTTATATAATTTTCAAAGTTTTATATCTTTATTTCGGCGTCATGCTACTTCTTGTACCTCTTCTACTTCATAGATGTCTTTTTCTTATACTTTTACATAAATTTTCTGTTTCCTACTCTTGTGATTCCCATTATGAAAAATACGCGCGGATCCTATATTTACCATGGAGACTTAGAATCTCAACTCTTGTTACAGATCCTGCGATGTCCCAGTCTTACATAAAAGGACCCGTCTGTGGTACCAACAACTGCCCGTCGCGGCTCTACCGTGTTCTAGACGGTCAGAAGGTGTGTCAATACGGGCACGTGCAGGAGGGAGATATCGAAATAAACAACGATAACGATGCAGAAGAAGTGGTGATAACCAGAAGATTGAATTTTAGGGTTAATGAGGTAGATGGAACCTTGGTTGCAAAAGAAGCCAAGGCTTCAAAAGTCAAGAAATCACAACGACTAGTAGGAAGTATTGGTAAGGAACATTACCTTAGGACACTTCAGAAGTTGCTCCAAATCCAAGTCCATGAAGTTGTGAAGAGCTGCTTCGAGAACAATCCCAAGTTTCTACTTGCACTTAAAAACGTAGTCAGGTTATACTGGGCAAGGCTACTAGAAAACTACATTGGTAAAGATTCTTCTGGTGATATTTTTTACGTGGGTGCAAATACAAAACTACCTAATATCAACCATAATATTTTGATTATCTACTACTCTATTGTTCAGTTGGGCTGGTACCCATTGCACATAGATGATTTCCATGATATGATCATAACCAACAAGTTACCTTCGCTCAGAACTGCACATTTGCTCCCACAAAATATCATGAAACTAGTTCCCCAAGAACATTTACAAGGGCTTACTTTCTTCGAACTCAACGACTACTGGTTCGACAGGTTTTATTTCAAGTTACCTGGCATCATTGATGTCAAAATATCCAAAGACTTGAACTTTTATTATCCTTTTATGTTGAGAGTGCTTGAATCGTTGCGTATTCCAAACTCAATAGAATTATTCATGTTGACTGATAGCATCATCAGAAAGGTAAAACCGAGGTTTGAATATTCCTCGTATGTACCGGAATTCACTATCATCGGGTTCATCGTCTTAAGTATCAAGATATACTTCATTTTTCTTTCTCCTAAGGTCAATTATAAGATCTGGCTCGAGAATCTAGTTAGTGTCGATGTGAAGTCAACAGATTACAAGAAATTTATGAATAAAAACCATTTTGCAAGTGTTGAAGACTTGACGCTTTGGAGTGATAACAAGGTTGATGCTTACTGCAAGTATTTGGACGAGGTGTTAATAGGAAATGAAGTTAGAGGAAACGAAAACGACGCTAATGTTATTATGGGTGACAGACTCATACAAATTTTCCAACAAAATTTGGAAAATACTCACGATAACAATGACGGTAATGTAAATGATTATTCGGGTTACTTCAAAGGAGCTAAGAAGGCAACTGCTAGCGATATAAAAGTGATCGAGACGTTTTTCATCAACTACTATGGTGAGAACTTCTTTACCTCACCAAGACGTATATACAGACACTATATTTACGCCGAAACTTTGGTGGCGGATACCCTAAAGGCTGGAGAAGCTTAGGGTGATATATAATAGGCATTTTTACCTATGATTAGTCCTATTTGTACAATATATAAATTGCTAATAACAATAGCATCAGACGCGAAAATAAATACTTGATGCAAACAGAAATAACATCGAATGAGGATAAAAACGGGAATGAAAATGCATTTGTAACAGAAAGAACGATGGAAGATAATACAGAGCGTCAAATAGAAACCACAGGTGAAATTGCTGAAAATGAACAAACTAAAAATACTGAAAATTCAATTCATAATGTAGACCACAGTAACATTGAAAACATAAAGGAAAGTGAATCGGAAACAGAAAATGAGGAAGACGAAGGGGATATTTCGATGACTCCTATGGTAAATGAAGGTGCTCTTGGGGATGGCACCGAAAAAGAGACTCAAGATGAGGATTTAGAAACAAATCAAGAAAGTCAAGTAGATATTCAACTCCAGGTTCAAGAAAATTCAAACAACTTTGAAGAAGTAGGTCCAGAAGTTGGCCAAGTGCTTCAGGAAGAAGAACACCAAAAGGGAAATAACGATAACAGCGAAAACGAGGATAATGACCAGGAAAACACAAACCATGCAGACCAAGAAAGAAGTAGATCCAGCAGTACAGTGCCAGAAAAGAGACCGTTTGATCCAGAATCTATTCATTACGAGAGTCACACAAAAAAAGTATCAGGAAAAATCATAGACAAATTCTGGGAACCTTTGGATTCACAAACGCTTCTGACGCTTGATAAAATTATGGATCTAGGCATCGTCAAAGCGTTGGAAAGGCTACATAATAAAAACAGCAATAAGATCCGGATTGCAGAAAAGTACCTCTACAAGTCATGGGTCCTGGAAGATCCCAGATCGTTTGTCACTAGGCTTCATTCCACTAAGCTCCCCAGAGCATCACTGATGCACTATGGCAGTGTTAAAAACGACGAAAACAAGGATATATTCAACTATGACCACTTAAACCATCGCAAAAAGTGGCTCGAAACCTATTTATCTGCAGAAAACAAGCAATTAAATGAACTTAACGAATACTACAACCGTCTCAAAACCAGCTACGAAACCGATAAAGCTTACTCTGTGGAATTACAAAAGACTATTGAAACCAACAAGAAGAAAATGGTAAAGGAGAGAATGGAAAGACAGAAAGGACTAGATATATCTGGTAGTAAAAGTGAAGATGACGAAATGGAACTCGTGAAAAATCACCATTTTGAGCCGCACGAAACCGATGCCATCAACCCTATACTTGCACAGCTCAACCAAAACCTCAGCAAGCTCTGTGCAAACTCCCAGGTATTCCTCGACTTCAACGATACTCTCCAAGCGTTTCAGAACAACCTTGACTGTGAGTAAGTCCTGCATAGTTTGCTGATGGTAGCTTATAAATCCGTGGTTCAAAAACGCGTTTAAGCGATGTCAGACTCAGAAAGCACAAGCACTAAAGCTACCTCCATCCAGGAGAGTGGTAAAAAGTTGGTCAAAAGATATGTTCCGTTCAACAAGCCAGTTAATGATATCAAACCCTCAGAAGAGACATTTACCGAAGAGCAGTTACAAAAGTATGAAACCCTCTTGACTCATTTCAAAGAAATGGTGGACAATAACACCGAAATTCCCGTGGATACCACCAAACATGCCTTAACTTACAAACTTGTTCCTTCCGAGGTGGCTTGGCTTACCAAGGAGTGTTTTTTGCGTTATTTGGGTGCTACTAAGTGGAAGGCCGACCATGCACAAAAGCGTATTCATGATACTTTGGTGTGGAGAAGATCTTTTGGTCTTGTAGACATTCCAGGTCACAAGGTAGAAATGATCACTCCTGAACTAGTAGAACCCGAAAACTTAACTGGTAAAAATCTTATCGTTGGCTATGATAATGACAATAGACCCTGTTTGTATTTACGTAACGGGTATCAGAATACAAAAGCCAGCCACCGTCAGGTTCAACATTTGGTTTTCATGCTTGAACGTGTGATTCAATTTATGCCGCCAGGTCAAGACAAGCTTGCTCTTATGACCGACTTTAAACCTGCTCCTTCAGAGCTCAAGTTATCGTCGAAACTTCCTTCGATTTCTATTTCACAGCAAGTGCTTCATATTTTGCAGAACCATTATCCTGAGAGATTGGGAAAGGGATTGTTTACCAATATTCCGTGGATTGGTTACACTTTCTTCAAACTTGTGGGACCTTTCATTGACCCCTACACCAGGCTGAAGACCATTTACGACCAACCGTTTGAAAACTTTGTTCCATACGAACAATTAGATAAGGAGTTCAATGGAGGAGTGGACTTCGAATATGTGCACGATAAGTATTGGGGTGAAATGAACCTGATGGCTGATAGAAAGTTTAAGAACTATATTGAAAATTTTGTTAAGTTGGGTGGGACCATTGGTTTGAGTGAGTACGACTTGAGGTTAGGTTACGATGTCGAATATTAAGCACTAGCATAGAACGTCTGTATGCCAGCATTTAAATATATTCAAAAGATAACATGGCAAATTGAATGGATGATATGGGATCTACTTTAGCCTGTAATATACTAGTGAAATTGAGAGAACGTCTTAAGCTTTGGTTTCAGGTGCTGAAATAATCTTGAAAATTTTATTACGTCTTATTTATATCTTGCCTTTAATAGCTTTCGAAAATTTGATCCAATATCTTCATACTTAATTTTCCAATGCTACTGGGATTCTGGCTAGCTCTACCGTCTCATCCACATTACGCTCCTCTCCATATTCTGGATAAGTATTATAACCCATGTTACCACCAGCGTAGAAATACTGTCTGACGTAGTGGTTCAATTCTCTACCCTCCTTCAACTTTTGTACCAAGTCTGGATTAGCCACAAAGTGCCTTCCAAAGCCTATGACGGTTCTATCGTCTTGGTTGACGTCATGTTCAATAGATTTCATTTCCCCAGATTCAAAGGAGTAGTTCCCACCTCTGATAAGGACTCCTTTTCAGATGCTTTTGATCCAGTCAATGTTCTCCAACTCAGGAGTTGCTTTAACCGTATCAGCTCTGGGGTTGGTTACCGAAACAAATGCCAACTCGTTACCTTGTTCAGCCCTCTTTTGTATTTCACCCAAGAAGTAGCCATAGGTGGCAATAGGATGGACAGATTCTTTTACCCCCAAAAACCCTGGATTATCGAGGAATGGGGCTATCTTGATTCCGATCTTGGAAGCAGGGATAAAAGTAAGCAAATGGTCCAACAATTGCAACGCAAATTTGGCTCTAGCTTCAATTGACCCACCGTAAGCGTCAGATCTGGTGTTTGAAGAAGGAAACAAAAACTGTTCAAGTAAATATCCGTTTGCCATGTGTAATTCTACGTAGTCAAACCCAGCGTCCATGGCATTTCTAGCAGCATTATCATACTGGTTGTAAATAATGTCGTGGATATCATCTAAGGTATACTCCACAAGCTCATTACCAGCAGCAATGGCTGCTTGCTTGCTTTCATCACTGAAGTAGATGGCAGAGCTGCTACCGAACTTGGCCCCATTTTTTTTCAAGTATTGTGGGTCGCTTTCTCTTCCCATCAGCCACAACTGGGCACTAATAAAACACTTGTTGGAGTGAACTTTGTCTACAATTTTCTTCCAAGCTACTTTCTGTTGTTCACTCCAGAGTCCTGGGGCGCCAAAGTTACCTGTTTGGTTGGAAATGAGTGTTGCTTCGATTGCGACCAAAGTTCCTGGGGTTCTGGTTCTTTCATCATAATACTGGAACGACAAATCAGAAGGAACCTGGTTATCGTTTCTGAAACGGGTAGTGGGTAAATGAGATACTCTATGAGCTAGAATGTTCTCACCGACCTTGATTGGTTTGAACAACTTGGTTTGGGCCAATGGCTTGTTTGCTTTGGGTACGGCTGTCATTGAAAACTGTCTTTTTAGATATTCGCCTGTGGATTTATGAGCCAATTTACTTCGTTTCATAGGAACATTCATTAGTAATTCACATATAAGGATTAGCTGCAGTTTCATGTGGAAGTTGCTGGATCAGTAAGTAAATGTCGTAATCAAAACCCACTCATACATTAAATAAACTTCGCCATACAAATGCTACAACTGCTCGTTTCCCACATGGTGGAATTGTAGCTGGCTACAACTATGGTGCACATTTGAGTTTCAATTCGGCTTTATGGTGATTGAACTTCATTTGTGGTGGTAAACTTCATTTGTGGTGGTAAACTTCATTTGTGGTGGTAAACTTCATTTGTGGTGGTAAACTTCATTTGTGGTGGTAAACTTCATTTGTGGTGGTAAACTTCATTTGTGGTGGTTATTATCGCATTCCACTCAAGACTTGTACCCCAGATGTATTTTTTTAGATCGGATTCGTGCTAAATCGTCGCGGTAGAAACGAAGTCTGGAACCAGTTTCGCCCTAGAATTAGCGTTCGTACTGGCAAAACTGGCACCAACCACAGTTCTATTTGTCTACAAATATCAGGTACGATGTTCTTTTGCTCATGAAATTGATAGTTCCGTAGTATGAAAGAGATATTCATGGAATGTTTTACTGAATTCATCACGTGCTTAAGGTCAGAAGAGTGAATTTCAATTTACTACATAACCAGAGAAAAGCCGAGATGGAACGTGCCAGCAGGCGAGATGGAACATGTCAGCAGGCGACATTCGTTTAAAATAGGTGACCTGGAATTAGGGGAACTTAACTGTGCAAGTAGACCTTAACTGTGCAAGTAGACCTTAACTGTGCAAGTAGACCTTAACTGTGCAAGTAGACCTTAGCTGTGCAAGTAGACCTTAACTGTGCAAGTAGTGAGGCAAAGGATCAGAAACCTGATTATTTTTGACACATGTGAGACTTAACATTACTTTCAGCCGCTCCTGGTGGCTATTTTTATTTAGTACTTCATCATGTATTTCATACTCTACTTCATTTACATTCCTTACTTTTCTTCTTGCATTTATCTAATTTATTCTTTCTTGGGTTTATTATGCTTGAATATCAACTCTTTTCCTGACACCTCAAGTTCGATGTGATAAAATATGTGAAATTTACAATATTTACATAAAAAAAAAATACGTGAAATTTACAATATTTACATAAAAAAAATACCCAAAAACTTTAAAAAATCAAACATTGATATGCTTCAACTATAACATTCGTAGACCCCATCCACCCACTCTCTTCCGAAATCTAAACCCAAAACCCAAAACCACAACCTGTGAAACCAAAACGTTTATGCGACTGAAAAATTAACCATGACTCACGTATTAACGGTTATTTCCCACAGTGAAACACTCGACACACCGGCTATTGTGTCTGTGTTAGAGAAATGGAACTTTACTCCCGCTTCTTCCAAGGAATTATCTCCTAGAGCTGTGGATTTCTACGCAACTCTCACTGCTGATGAAGCAAATGCCATGGCAGTCTCAATCAAACACCAAGTCACCAAAGAATCAGGTTACGATGTCATTTTGCAACCAACTCAACACAGACAAAAGAAATTAGTGGTGTTTGATATGGATCTGACGCTTATATACCAGGAAGTGATCGAGTTGATAGCTGCTTATGCTGGAATCGAAGATAAAGTTGCTGAGATCACCGAGAGAGCTATGAACGGAGAACTTGATTTCAAACAATCTTTACACGAAAGAGTCAAGTTGTTGAAGGGAATTGACTCTACGAAAATCTGGGACGAATTGAAAAACAACATTCACATTACAAATGGGGTCCCAGACTTGTGTAAGTTCTTGGTAGCTAAAGGGTGCGTTTTAGCAGTGTGTTCAGGAGGTTTCATCCAGTTAGCCAGCTACATTAAAGATACTTTGGAATTGGACTACGCTTATGCTAACAACTTGGGTGTGGATGAAAACGGAGTGTTGGACGGAACTGTTTTTGGTGACATTGTTGATGGTAACAAGAAAGAAGAGTTGTTGTTGGAAATGGCAAAGAAACACAGCATTGATGATAACTTGACTTTGGCCATTGGTGACGGTGCTAATGACTTGAAGATGATGGGGTCTGCTGGATTCGGTATTGCTTGGAATGCCAAACCAAAGGTTCAAAACTTGGCCCCTGGGAAGTTGAATTCGGACTCATTGGCAGATGTGCTTTATATCCTTGGATATGACGACCAGGAGATCAAGAGTGTTTTATAAACACCCTTGGTTACTGTAAATACTAGAATTAGACATTTATTTCATACGGTTATCACAGTGAAGCTTGCAGCCAGTTTATACATACCGTAACTCTAAGAATCGTCATTTCATTCCTCTAGAACACTCTTCACTCTCCCCTTCACAACTCCCATAATACCATTAAACAACAAAACTTCATCATCTACGCTAACATCCTGCAACTTAACCACCCCCTCATACACATTGTAATTCTTCAAGAGATTATGCCTCATAACTCCACACAAACATCCACAACTCAACTCTGGAGTAATCCACTTGTCATTGATTTTGAAGGCCACATTCGTTATCGAGCCTTCCATGACTATTTTTTGGGGATTCCAAACAATAACTTCTTCTTTACCTGGTCTTGATCCCGGTAAGTTTCTATTTCTTGCCTCAGTGTAGTGAGGACGGCGAGTGGTCTTGAAAGACGTGAATGGCGAGATCATAATATGTTGAGTGTCCACATAGACATCCCACACATTTTCAGATAACCACTCCAGTTCTAAACCAGCCATCAAGTTTGTATGGGGGATTTCGTACACTTCAATGGTGATATTTCCGTCTAGTTGCACTAGAAACCTGATTTTGTAGGCTTTGCATAAATCAACATTAGCTTCTTGGAAAGCTTGCACCAATTTTTGAAACATTGTATGGAAAGTCATGTCCAACGACCTATCTTTCACGAAGAACAGGTATGTGTATTGGAGTCTGTCATAATGCAGTTCAAGGAGGTAGAAGTTTTCAACCATGATGTCAGAGCTGGTGGTAGGATGGGTTCTAGTCAAGGTTGGATCATATCTGATGGTGGAAATGATGTTGAAACCCGAATCTGTGTCCAATGGCTCGAGTAACGTGTCATACAACTCGTTTGCTATCGATTCTATTTTATTTTCCAGGACCCAGCTGGTTGGCTTCAGTTTCTTCATTCTGAGAACTTTTGCCTGAGATTATTTTGTTTGAAGAGAAACAAGTTTTAGGAGGTGTAGTTCTGTTCAAAGACGTTGAAAATGGCATAAAAGTTGAAGCAAAACAAATTAAACCACTAGACCTTTGAACCACCCAGAAATACTGAACAAGTCACCATTTACCCAGAAATACTGAACTAAAGCCACGTTTGAACCACCCAGAGAACACTAAAGCCTACAAAACTACTAACAAATGCAAACATAGATACAATACTATAAATTCCCTAATACAACCTACACAGATGGCTTGAACCTTTTCTTTTCTCTCATCAACTTCACCTTTTCCTGGTCCGCCTTGAACTTTCTCAACAACTCGTTCATTTCTTCCTTCTTCTTCTGTCTCAACTGGAATCTATAGAAATCCTCCTTCTGCTTCTTGTTATTTTTCAGCCTGTATTTGTCAGTTTCAAGTTTGTGTGCCATCTGCTGTTGCTTACCCAAAATACCGGCTTTGGTCTTTCTCTGTGGCCCCACCACCAACGTAAACCCATCTTCATCCACCAACTCTCTTTGGTTCTGGAACTGTTCAATTGACTCCTGTTCAGCACGATCAAACTCCATCAAAGACTGGGTAACATGGGAAGAAACATCGTCGATGTCCAAAATTTGGCACTTGTACTTGTGCAAGAAGTACGACGAGCCATACGACTCGGTTTCAGGCCACACTACCGGGTTCTGGGCCAATTTGTTAAGGTTGGAAAATGCTAGTTGGAATGCTGGTTTGTCTATGAAAGTCACGATTCCACAATTCTTAGGAAGTCTGTGGCCTTGTTCGGCTTCAGAGTCGGTCGACATCCCGAGTTCCAAATCCGAAGTTAACTTGCATAAGTTTATGTAAACATCTTCCATGGAATCTGTCAAGTAACTACTCACAAATTTCTCAATGGTGGCTCCAAGACTGACGTTTTCAAAAAGCTTTTTCAATACTTTTGTGTTGGTGGAAACTGGGAGATTGCACATGAAGATGGATCTGTTGTCATCCTTGTTACTTTCATGCTTTTTGTATAGTATGTGGTGCCTTATCTCACCTAACTTGACAGTTAGGATTCTGTAGCCTTTTACTTCCATTGATATTTTATCTCATCTTGAAAATTTTCCGACTATGGCTTATGTAATTTTTCGTTTTTGATGCTGTTCCCCACAGAAAATCGGCTTTTGCTTCTATTTTGCACCACACGATGCTGGTAGTGTTCTAGAGCGAGTTTAGTTGTATATATATCTCAATTGCAGTGTGAATCGTTTTTGGGTACCGATTAGTTGGTTCGCCATATGTTGATGGTGCGGCTCACTATAGGCACTTGCCACCGTTTCATGCCACAATTTAATACTAGCAAATAAGCCAATGACCTTTGTTTGAAGCAGTGATTTCAGCCTGGTTGCTTGTTTTAGACTCTAGAGCACGTCGAAGTGTAAGGCTGCAAAAAAGTCCCGCGACAATGTCACACTAATACTTCACAGGGTAGTACTCTTTATGAGTTGCAGACAGTAATTACCTACTATTAGCAAGAGACTTTAAGAATTTGCTTGTGGCCAAGTCCTTTCAGAAATTTTCATTAGTCCACGCTTAACAAGTGTCGTTTCAGTACACTTACTTAACAGTGGCGTTTGAGTACTACTTACTTAACAGTGGCGTTTGAGTACTACTTACTTAACAGTGGCGTTTGAGTACTACTTACTTAACAAGTGTCGTTAGTTGGCATTCCATTCTTATCGGTATCTCAGTACATTTCATGAGTCCATACCTCACTAGAGTCTGCTCTCTTCAGACAATTCTCTGCACCCAACTTATTCCGTTCTTTGAAGTCAATTACAGAAGATTTTCAGCTTGAAAATGAAAAAGCTATGTTAACTTTCTGTTGTACCTTATATCACCATGCACCACTGCTAACACCTTGCGTTAATCTACAAAATTACCACCACATGGGCCTAACACCAGGGCAAAATGGCGACAGTTACCGGCGCGCACTGGTACTAGCGTTACTGACAAGAATATGCGAAAAATTTTCAAAACAAGGATGGACAGAGACACCTTACTCAAAGCTTTGGCAGGCACGTTGGACGCTTCCAACTACCAGGTGCGTAAGGAAAGTGAGAATCAGCTTAGATTATTTGAAGCCCAACCAGGATTCACGTCGTACCTTTTGGACTTATGTGTGGACGCAAACATCCCAATGGGAATCCAGATGAGTTCTGCTATCTTGTTTAAAAACAGAGTTAACAATTACTGGATCATCAAGGAAGACAAATACCAATCAATTAGTATCAAGGAAGATGAAAAGGCTGTAATCAAAACCAAATTGATCGAGTGTTTAATCAAAACCAACAAGAACAGTAAGATTAGATCACAATTGGCTACTTCTATACTTCAGATTGTGGAATCAGAAAAGTGGGATGATTTGATTGATATCATCAAGAAGTTGTTGGCAAATGTTGGCGACGTCGACCATGTGAATTCTGGTTTGATTTGCTTGTACCAATACACAAAAGCCTACAGGTGGTCACATTTGGAAGGTGCAAACAGTTCCAATCCTGTGTTGGAAGACATCTGTAAAGAAACATTCCCTATTTTGGAAACTTTGATGGATAATTTGTTAGCCAACGACTCGGAAATTGCTGATGAAATGATGTACTTGATCGTCAAGATCTTTAAATTCACCACCTTCTCTTCCTTGCCTACTTATTTGCAGCATGAAAATAATTTGGGCAAATGGTGCAAGTACCAGATCGACTTGATTAACAAGCCTTTGCCAGTCTCAGTCATGAAGGAGACTATAGTTGAAGAAAGAACCTTGAATCCAAGAGTTAAGGCTGTCAAATGGTGTTTTGCGAACCTCCACAGATTCTTGTCCAGACACGGAGGTGGGTTTGCTACCAGAGATAAGACTTCCAATGCTTTTGCTGCTAACTTTTTGAAAACTTTCGTTCCTGAAATCTTAAAGGTATATTGGAGTATCATTGAAAATTGGTCTTTGAAAAAAGTGTGGTTATCTGAAAGCTCTTTGTATCACATGATATCTTTTTTGGAACAATTAGTGGATAACGATGCCTGGAATTTAATCAGTGGTGAAATGGATGCTATCTTGAGCCACGTTATTTTGCCTACTTTGAGTGCCACTGCAGAAACCATTGAATTATATGAGGACGACCCTGAAGAGTATTACAGAAGATTTTTTGATATTAACAGAGAAAGCAACAATTCTGATGTTGCTTCAATTAGTTTTATCTACAGATTATCTTCCAAAAGATTCAACGAGACTAGTGGATTGTTGTTGAACATCATCAATGACATATTTTCTAAAAGGAAAGAACACAAAGACGACTTGGAAGTTGCCAAAAAGGTCGAAGGGGCATTCAGAATCCTTTCTACCATCTCATATAAGTTGGATAAAAAGAAATCGCCAGTTTATGACCAGGTAGACCAGTTACTATATGCATACGTGTATCCAGAATTATCCGAAGAAACCATTGCAAAGTTCCCCTTCTTAACAGCCAGAGCCTGTGATACCATCGCCATGTTTATATACACCTACAAAGATACTAAGATTTTGCAAGAAATTTTCGGTGGTATCATCACCTGCTTCCTGAAGGAGGACCATTTGCCTATCAGATTGACAGCCGTAGATGCATTAAGAACCTTGGTTGATAATGATGCTGTTGCCGAGCATATTGCACCTCAAGTTCCACAGTTGATGGGAACATTGATTGAAATGTCCAGAACCATCGAAAGTGACACTTTGACCAGTATCATGGAATCTTTTGTTGAGAAGTTCTCTTCAAGCTTGGAACCTTATGCTGTCGACTTGTGTCAAAGACTTTCAGAACAGTTTTTGAAGATTGCACAAGAGTTGTTGGAGCTTCAAGCCAGCAATCCTAACGGAGACGGTTCAGCCACTAGCGATATTGACAAAGAATACCAGGGAAGTGGTATTATCAATACTATAACAACTTTGGTGGTAGCAATGTCGTCAACACCATCGGTCGCTGCAAGCTTAGAACCTCAGGTTAAGGACTTAGTTGCGTTTGTGATACAAAATGCCCAGGTTGCATTTTTACCAGAAACCATAGAAATTTTGGAAAGCTTGGTCATTGCAAACCAGAGCGTTTCTCCAGTAATGTGGGAGTTATATGCTGTTTGTATCGATGCTTTTGGAACATACGCTGACGAGTTCTTTGATAATTTTGAAGCATTTTTCGATGCGGTTATCGTTTACGGATTTTCCAATAACCCACAAATGACAATCGAGAATCAACACGTTCAGTCCTTGGTGACTATCTGCTTCAACGTCTTGAAGAGTGAAGAGATGGATCCTATTTTTGCAAATACTGCTTTTGAGGTATTGGAATTAATTATTGTTGGCCTTGGAGCCAGATGCAAGACATTCTTGCCAGTGTTTTTACCAGAAGTGTACGCCATCTTCATCAGATTGAAAAATGAAGATGCTTTTGATGGCTACATGTTGCACTACTTATCTATTATCAGAACCTTGTTTAGTGCTGTTATTGTTGATCCATCGGTGACATTGCAATTTTTGAATGAGCAAAACTTCACCAACACTTTCTTCAAGTTGTGGATCGAATATTCCAGCGATTTCCAGAGTGTCTACGGTTGCAAGCTACAGATATTGACAAGTTTGGCGATTTTGTGTAATGGTGGAATTGATTTGATTCTGAAGGATTTGGTGGGCGAGTTAATTAACTTATTGGTTTCCAACTTGGAAGTTTTGCCAGTTGCCATCAAAACCAAGCAGGAATTAACCAACAGAGAATACGGGGTGAAACAGTTTGGAAATGAGGATGAGAACGACGATGACAACTACTTGGAGGATTTAGAAGCAGATGAGGCGGAATTAGAGGCCATGAAAGTGACCCCTATTGACGGAGTGAATGTGTTTGGAACCTTTGTTACCAAGATCACACAATTGCAGCAACAGAATCCTGCGGTGTACCAGGAGTTTGCCCTGAGCTTGGATGGTGACCAGCAGAATGTTGTGAATCAGATCTTTCAATCTTACAAACCAAACTAATAGAGCATATAACTGAAGTTATGAATAAACGCATTGTAAAGTGATTGTGTAGTGAATTTCGTTTCGTGACACCAGCAAACCGGAAGTGTGTAACCAAATGTGTCTACTATTGTCAGCGAAATCTGATTAGTAATGGTCGAGCCACGACACATACTATAAAACCGACCTGTTTGCTCTTTTTGAAGGAACAATGTCGACAGTATTTGTTTCAGGAGCCAATGGGTATATTGCCCAGCACATAGTCAAGCAATTGATTGCTAAAGGATACAAGGTCATTGGTTCAGTTAGAAGCAGCGCTAAAGGTGAACAATTGAAACTGGATTTATCTCATGGCTTTGAGTATGTGGTTATACCAGATATAGTCACACCAGAAGCTTTCGATGGTGTCTTGAAGGAACATCCTGAAATTGAAGCCTTTTTCCATGCCGCTTCACCAGTGGTATTCGAGGTTGAAGACTTTGAAAAGGATATCATCATCCCTGCTATTCAAGGAACCACCAATGTTTTACATTCCATCAAGAACTATGCCCCACAAATCAAGAGATTGGTGATGACTTCTTCGTTTGCAGCTGTTACTTCCAGTGAACACACCAAAGACACGGTTATCGCTGAAGAAACCTGGAACAAAACTGCCAGAAATGGCGGAACTGCTCCAATGTTGGCTTATAGAGTATCCAAGACCTTTGCTGAAAAATCAGTGTGGGATTTTGTTGAAAAGGAAAAGCCTAACTTCACTTTCAATACTGTTAACCCAGTTATGGTATTTGGTCCCCAAGCCTTTGATTCAGGTATCAGAAATACTTTGAACTTTTCAGCTGAAGCCATCAATAAGCTTTTGAAGCTCAAGAAGGATGACGAAGTCCCAACATTTGTTGGAGGTTATATTGATGTTAGGGATGTCGCAAGAGCACACATATTTGCACTTGAAACTGAATTGACCAGTACCAGATTGTTAACTGTCGAACAAAGGTTTTCTAACCAAATAGTTTTAGATATTATCCACAAGCACTTTCCGGAATTGGCAGAAAAGATCCCTATTGGCCAACCAGGTACTGGAAATGATTTCTCAGATTTGCCTAGGATTGATAATAGCAAGACCAAGAAACTTATTGGGCCATTTATTGACTTGGAGACTTCTGTAGTTGATACAGTGAAACAGGTTTTGGATAAGAAGTAGATTTTAGTAGAAACTGGATTCTTTGTTTCACAATTATATAGATTCTTAGTCTTTGTATGATTCTCTTGATATGCAATTTCTATCGTGAACTACAATCAATTGGGTAGACATCATAGCTGAGTAACAATGTTGGTTTGAGTAGTTGTGGGTAATTGTTGTGGATATTTATAGTCATACCATTATCTTTTTAGCTCCCATGAAATACATATGATACATCACACATGATACATCACACATGATACATCACACATGATACATCACACATGATACATCACACATGATACATCACACATGATACATCACACATGATACATCACACATGATACATCATATCTCATTTTGGCAAATTATTTAAATCCTAGTTTTTCTCATAATCTCAATCATGTTCTCGGGCTTTGGTTCCCAGATGTTTGGTGGAGCAGCGTTCCCCATGAACTCCAAGTTCGAAGACTACTTCCGTGTGTATCCCATTGCAATGATGCCAGACCATATAAGAAAAGACGACGCCAACTATGGTGGTAAAATCTTTTTGCCACAGTCAGCCCTCAATAAACTCACTATGTTGCATATCAGATATCCCATGCTATTCGAGCTACTTAATGAAAACAACCAGATCACTACCCATTCAGGGGTCTTAGAGTTTGTCGCTGAAGAAGGAAGAGCTTATGTTCCACAATGGATGATGTCTACCTTGGAGGTGGAACCAGGACACTTGATTCAGATTGCAAGTTGTGATTTGCCATTGGGAAAGTTTGTCAAGATAGAACCTCAGAGTGTGGATTTCTTAGAGATAAGTGATCCCAAAGCAGTTTTGGAAAATGTGTTGAGGAAGTTTTCTACTTTGACTGTTAATGATATCATTGAAATCAACTATAACGATACCATCTACGGAATTAAAGTGTTGGAAGTGAAACCAGAGTCTGCAAACCACGGAATATGTGTTGTGGAAACGGACTTGGAAACGGATTTTGCTCCTCCAGTAGGCTATGTGGAGCCAGAATATAAGCCACAGGCACAGGCACCTGCAGATATCAAACCAATTGATGCCAGCAAAGTGAATAAAGGTGCTGGTGCTGCAACCATGGCCAGGTCTTTGAATTATGCCAAAATTGCTGCTAATACAGGCTCTACATACCAGGGATCTGGTCAGAAGTTGTCTGGAAAAGCAGTCGAAGAATCCAAGACCTTTAATGTTGCTGACTTGGATTTGAATTTACCCCCAGCACCATTCCCAGTTCCCGAAAACCAACTTTTCTTTGGTTTTCCTGTGGTCTTACCTACTCCGGAAGCAACCGATGTGGAGGAGACTACCATTAATGCCTTTTCAGGACAGGGCCAGACGTTGAGACAAAGTAAGAAGAGAAAAGATAAGAATAATAACTATCCGTCATTGAAGAATCATTCACGAAGTCCGGATCACATCGAGATTGACTAGGTTTAATGGGTATGGCGCAATGTTTGTAGATGCTTGTGGGTTAATTACAGTCGTAAATTATCATAGAAACAACTTTTCAATGTATTTACAATATAATGTAGTTCTAGCATAAATTCAAGTCTTGAAGCTGATAACTTTCAACAATTCTACAATCTTACTATGGCCCAGGTTATGCACTCAAATTACTAGCATCAAATTATTACTCTACAAATCTACATCTCTATTATACACCTACTCAGTGGTAGAAGGAATGAACACATCGTTGTCTTGTTCCATGGCCCTCTTAGTGTGGTACACAATATCAGTGGATTCCCATGGGTATGCAATCCACACATCTGGAACGGTTCTGGCAGCAAAGTAGTTACCAGTTTTCATGATACTATCAGGCAAGTCAGCCTTCTTTGGTTTTTGCTTATCGTGCAACACAAAAATACCAAACTTAGTAGCTTCAGGGTCTGCGTTTTTGGCTTTAGCCTGTTCAGCCACATCTTTTTTCAATTCTGAAACGGCATAGTGTAACGTGGTTCTGGTATCATCCACTTCATCGATAATCAACACGTTTTTACCCACCAAATCGATTTTACTTTGGTTATAATCGATCCATTGAGTTCTCACCACCTGAGTTCCAGCCTTCTCAGCAACACTTCCTACGGTGTCCAAGTCTTCATAAAGTGACAAGATAATAGCCATAATTCTGACATTTGGTTGGCCTGGTTCCTTCAAGAAAGATCTTAACATACGGGCAGGAATGAATCCACCACCACCAATTGCTATAATCATATCCGGCTTAAACGCCTTGATTTTATCAGCAATCTCCTGACACAACTGGTGAACGTTGTTATAGGAGATATACATTTTAGAAGCTTCTATTTCTGCGGAGTCCATATTGAAACGGGGGTTAAAATGACGTTTGTCCTTGAACCCAGGAATTTCTATGGGAATGAGCTGCTTTTATAGTTTTTAGGGCATCGCGCTTGCTCCGAAACTCTCACGTACATGTTTCACAACAGGTGGCTTAGATTTGTTTTGGTAGGGAAAGAGCCCAAGTTAAGTATTTAAGGGTGTTTTGGAGGACTCAAAGAGGATATATCTCTTTTACTGGACATTTTTATCTCGAAATCAAATAGTTATGCTGCATTACTCTTTGGATTGATTCCGCGGAGCTCATCAACTCATCACACACAAACTGAGCTCTTATTGGGTGAAATTGCACTTAAGACATGCCAGAAGCTTGAAAATGACGTAGGTTCTGGAATTTGTTTTCAAGGAAGCTTTTCTTTCAAACAAGGCAAGTGTTACCATAAACAAGTTTCAAAAGTAGTAGTCCCAGTAACTTGCAGCCAAACGCAACCAAAACAGTATTACACCAAACATAGATTGAATTCTTCTATAGCAGCTAACACCAACGTAATACTTACTTTGACAACTGCACTTGCTTAAAACCTGAACCATTACCCTTTCTTAATAAGCAAAAATGGCGCTGCCCGGGTTCGAACCCTGAAATGTCGTCCGTGTCTCGCACATGCACTCGATGAAAGTCGCATCTCCAACGATTACTTGTCAAACATGAAGCTACTCTGGTTTGTATTTTTAACCACAGCACTTAGTGCCATTCTTGGGATAGACTATGGTCATCAATTCACAAAAGTTGTGATGCTTGCGCCTGGTGCCCAATACGAGGTTCTTCTAACTGAAGAGGCCAGAAGAAAAGATATGTCGGGTGTTTGTATCAGATCGTTAAAGAAGAACGATTTGGAAAGAGTCTTTGGTACCGCTGCTCAGGGTTTATGTACCAGATTTCCTAGTCAATGTATCACTGGTGTCAAGGCATTACTTGGAAGGTCTGCTGATGATTTGGAAACTAAGGAATACTTGAAAAACCACTTCGGTATAAAGATGGTTGAAAATGGCGAGTGTATCAAATTTGATTTAGGGTTTGAAAACAAGTCTTATGAGTTTT
Organism: Yamadazyma tallmaniae; assembly: GCA_030569655.1. Lineage (NCBI taxonomy): Eukaryota > Fungi > Ascomycota > Pichiomycetes > Serinales > Debaryomycetaceae > Yamadazyma > Yamadazyma tallmaniae. The sequence goes on along the minus strand of JAJMLL010000023.1, from coordinate 95,870 downwards.
CCAGCGAAGAAATTGTTGCTATGAACTTCAAAGATATCAAAAGAAGAGCCATTAAGAGTTTGGAGGAAAATCCAGTGGCCCATCCTTCTGCAGACGATGTGGCTATTTCCATCAACGGTTTTGCTTCCCAAGAACAAAGACATTCTTACTTGGATACTTTGGAATTATCTGGATTCATCAATATCTTGGGTTTGGTAGATGATGGAACTGCCGTGGCCATTAATTTTTTGACAAAAATGAACTTTGATCAAAAGGACCACGACGATAAGAAAAGGTACTATATGGTTTATGATGTGGGTGCTGGCTCTACCAAAGCAACTTTATTCTCTATTACTGCTTTTAAGAACATGACTAAGACATTAGAGCTTGAAAACATCGGTTACGATGCTACTTTTGGAGGTGAGTTTTTGACTCGTTCAATCTACACTTTATTGTATGAAAAATTGGCAATTGCCTTTGGTTTCAGCGACAGTAAGGAATTACCTCCTAGAACTAGTGCAAGGTTGTTAGAAACTGCCGAAAAGGCCAAAACTATTTTGTCTGCCAACTCAGAATACCATGTCAGTTTGGAGTCCATTCTCAACGACAAGGATTTCAAAACTTCTGTTTCCAGACAAGAGTTCGAAGACATCAACAGTGATGTCATGGCCAGAGTAACAAAACCTATATTGGATGCTTTAAAAGACACTGGAGTGCAGACCGAAGACTTGGAGTCAGTTATCATCACAGGTGGTTCTTCCAGAATTCCTTTCATTCAAAAACACCTCGTTTCGTTAATGACGGAAGAAAGAATCAGCAAAGCTGTTAATGCTGACGAGAGTTGTGCTATTGGTACCACTGTTAAGGCTTTCAAGTTGAAAAACAAGCTCAGCAATGTGATAAATAAGGATTTTGAAATCATTGAAAAGACCTATCATAACTTTGAGATCAGTGTCAATGCAAAGGAATCCGTGGTGTTTCCTAAGTTCTCCAAGGTCGGCCAAACAGAAAGGATTTCACTCGGCGATGTAGTTGACCAGTTGAATATTGAGATGTATGAAGATGGCAGCTTATTGAAGTCTTATGCTATTGGGGGAATTTTGGGTAAAACCACTGCCTTGACTTGCAACAATGACACTTCTTACGAGAAGCAGATATTTGCCACGTTTGAACTTGACTCCAACAAAATCTTCTCGTTGTCAAAGATAGAAGCCGAATGTGTCAAGACAAAGAAAGACAGTTTCTTTAAGAAGTTATTGAATAAGAATGAGGAAGCTGAGGTAGAAGCAGAAGAAGAAGAGGAAGAAGAGATTAATATTGACGTTCCAAGCAATTCTACCAACTCCACTGGAAGCAAAAAGAAAGTAAAGAAGTCCATCAAGGTGTTAAGACCGATTACTATCCCATTAACCAAGGCAGAATATCCACATGCCAGTCCATTGGCCAGATCTTCCAAGAGAAAAATTTTGGACAAATTGAATTATTTGGATGGTCAAGACGAGTTTAAGATTAAGTTGGATAATGTTAAGAATAAATTAGAAGCCGCATGTTACAGCTTGCGTAACTACATTGAAGATAACCAGGACACCATTGAAAGCGACGTTTCAGAAATTCAAGCAAAGATAGGTGAAGTTATTGAATGGTTGGAATTTGATAGTGACGATGCAGGGTTTGAAGAATTTGAAGAACAGTTGGGCTACATCAATAGCAAAAAAGAGGAACTTGATAGTTTGAGCAAAATGAAAGAAACCGACTTATCATTAAAAGGATTGAAGAAACTTCACGAAGACGGAAATACCATGATTATGAAGGTTCAAGAACGTATGTTAGCGTTTGGAAATGAAGTGAATGTTATCAGACAAAAGTATGAGAAGGACGCCTTGGACTTTGATAAGGAAAACGAAAGAGTCAAGGCTCAATTATTAAGAAACGATGATAAGCTCATGTCTTTAGATAAGACTTTGGTGGAATACAAAGAGAAGTTGACTAGCCTTGGAGAGGTTATTGGATTGGACTTGGAAGAGTTTGAAGCAATTGCAAAGACAGAATTGTATGGCCAATTCCAATCGATTTCTGATAGCATTATTGATATGTTGGCTGACTTACTTGTATTGGAACAAAGCCATAAACAAAGACTCGAGATGCTCAATCAGAAGTACGATACTTTGTTAGCCAGAAAAGCAAAGGATGAATTGAAACAAAAACTCAAAGAGGAAAAGAAGAAGTTGAAGGAAGAGAAGGAAGAAGAGAAGGAAGAGAAGGAAGAAGAGAAGGAAGAAGAGAAGGAAGAAGAGAAGGAAGAAAAGGTTGAAGAAGAAAACACCGAAATCGACCACGACGAGTTGTAGAAAAATATATTAGATCCACTTATTACCCTGCAACAATCCATACACCATTAAGTTCGTAGAACCCTCTTTGGTACTAAATCTACACCATTCAATTGTGTGGACTTCTACCAGAACTCACATCAACAGAATAAATTTGAAACCGCGAACTACAAAACACAGATGAGCAATAGTATGTCAAATAGAATTAACAGGAGAACGTCAATACTAACCAAATAGGCGAATCATTACGTGGATACTCTCGAAGAGTGGACGAAAACTCTAGTAGAGGCAGAGAGAGAATTGCAGGAGATACCGAAAATGGCTCGAGTGGATATGGAAATGGTAGCGGGTACGACAGTAGGTCTGGTGGATACGAAAATGGACATGGAGGCAGGGACAGAAAGCGAGGCTACGACGAGTACAGAGGTAGAGGAGATAGAGTAAGACAGGGAAACTTTCCTCAGGGACCTAGTGGTGATTATCAGAGTTATCAGAGCAGAGGAAATTACAACCAAAACCAACAAAACTTTGATCCGGGTTATAACGGTGAACAGAACCACCTGAACTATAATAATAACCAGAATTATAACCAGAATTATAACCAGAGTTATAACCAGAATTATAACCAGAATTATAACCAGAATTATAACCAGAATTACCAGAATTACCAGAACTACCAGAATAACAACCAAAATTACCAGAATAACAACCAATATAGCCAAAGCCACAATAATTATCAGAATAACCATACCCAAAATAACAATAACCAAAGTAATTATCAGAACAACCATAACCAAGGACATAATCATGGAGGTTATAGAAATAACCAGAATAGCTACAAGCAGGGTAATTATAACCAGAACTACAACCAGGGCCAGAATTTCAACCAAGACCAACAGAATTCCAACCAAAACAACCAAGGTCACAGGCAAAGAAATAGGGACAACTACAGACCCCCAGAACCGAAACCAGTGGAAGACCCAGCAATCTTATTGCCAAAGTTGGAAGCTACACTAGAAAAACTCAAGGATATCCCAACATTAGAAGAAATCAGTGTCGACTCCAAATGGGGTGTAAAACCAAGAGGATTTGAAAATGTCTCTTCTCACAGAGCCAAGTTGTCTGGGTTATTTCCTCTTCCTGGGTACCCTAGACCGGTCGATTTCACTAAACTTGAAGGTGTTGTTAAAGACAGAATTTCCCAAGGTGACGACATTTTGACTGAAGCAGGTAAAGTCAATCCAAACAACTCTAGAGTAGCTAAAATCTTGGTTTTGGAAGGCATCAATTTTGATGCTGTAGACTATTTGAAGGTCACTGAATACATCAACAAGCAATTGAGCAAGATAGATTTGGCCATAATAAAAGAAAACTCCATAGAAAGCAAACACAAAACCAAGGATAACAAAACCTTGATCATACAGTTCGAGGAAAGTGAAATTACCACCTTTGCACTTGCTATGAACGGAACTAGAGTCAGAATTGATGGTCACAACTTGGTTTTGAATTTCAAAAGACCTAATGGATACATTGCCCAAGGCTATAAGGACGAAGATGAGACCAGAGAAAAGGACAACAGCTTAGTTATAGACAGTGCGTTCAAGTTGATGTTGAATGTTGGGGAGGAATATGAAGCTGGTGATATTACACAAGAGCTTGAAAAGCACGGAAAAGTTTGCAAATTCCAGCTATTACAAGAAAAGATGACCAAGCAATCGCTTGGAATAGCATTTGCAGAATACGACTTGGATTTTTCCCTAGACAGCATTCCCAAGTTGGAAGCAATCATGGAAGAGTTGAAACAAAATAAAGAAGTATTCAAAGCAGTTGGATTCGCTTGTATTACACCTAATGAAACCACCATTCAAACCAAGTCCAGTGATTTTGAAACCTTGCAGCAGTTGGTGAAAAACCAGCACATCAACATGAGCAAGAAACTGACAGTGATTCAGTTGATCAACATGGTAACAGCCAAAGATTTAATGGAAGACGAGGACTTTAAGTTTATCCAAAGTGATATTTTGACCGAAGTTGAAAAGCTTGGAATTGTCAAAACCATCAAGATTCCTAGGCCCGCCAATGACTTTACCCCGGGATTATCGCAGTTCAGTGAACCAGGATTAGGAAAAGTTTTCATTGAGTTTCAACATGAGGATGCAGCTTTCAAAGCCATCATGGGCCTCGCAGGTAGAATGTACAACGACAGAACCGTGCTTTGTGCATATTATGACGCCGAAGACTTCAGGAACGGGATATATTAATCAACATGACTTTCGTTATCAAACTTGTATTGACTCAAAAACATTTTCAATTGGTAGGGGACCTCAGGATCGTAGCCGTGTCTTGTGATCAAATCGTACAACTCCTTTGGTAACTCAGGCACAAAGCTCAAGCTCAACTTGATGATTTCGTTTTCTTCCAAAGCAGGGAAGTTTCTTAATAGTTTCATGGGTTGTGTGGATGACAAAAGCTTGGATCTCATCTTAATTAACTGTGCTACTATGAATAGCACGTTCATGTGGGTTCCATATGCAAAAAGAAAGTCCCAGAGCTTAAGCACCAGCATCAAAGGAGGCGTACAAGCACATAGCGTCAAGACAGAAGGAAAAGCGTAGATTTCAGGTTTCAAGAACTTCAAGTCCAAAAATTCACTCAAAGTAGGATCAATGATTCTTAGGACCACGTCGATTAACGACAACGCCGTGTGGACCCCGTCCAAGTTGGGCGTGACATACAAAGGAATCTGCCGTGTGATAAGATGATGCAAAATGGCAAAAGCCTGTGGCTCGGATTTCTGACAACTGTAGGCTACAGGAGCCAACAACACATTCAAACCTTGAACATAACCGCCTACCCCCTGTTGCAGCTTGTTTGTGGATATAGCAATAGCAGATAATATACGAATCAACGAAGGTTCCAGGACCTTCAGCTGGAAATGTTTATCTTGCATCAAAGTTCTAAACGTATCATTTCGGATTTTCTGATGAATCTCTGTGCTCAAGTGCCTGGAAGCCTCTGAAATCAAGTCCAAGTAATCCTGAGTCGGGAAAACAGGCACACGACATAGTATAGTCCATACATATTGTCTGTAGGGACACAGGTCGTAGCCGTTTGGAATCTGGAGTCCCTCGATCAAAATCATGTATCTCAATTGGGACAAGCCGTTTTCCAAAAACATCTGGGGCGTTCCAATGAACTGTTCTATGGAGTCCTTTTTGCGGCCTTTGCCATGCTTTTCGTCCATGTTGCGGCAGTTCTGGCCAGTTGTTTGAGGAAACCACAGAATAAACAGTGCGAGAAAAAACAGTGCGACTTTCCTCAACATTTTTTGCTCTACAATCACACAGAATCCACAACCAGTACCGAAAGTACCACAGAAATTGACATACCACGGAAAGAAAGGCACAAAAACAGGCATAAAATGATGTTTGGAATCGGAAACTTTTTGTATCTCGGGATCTTACTCACAAACGCCATAGCGGTGTTGAGCGAAGACAGATTCTTACAGAGAATAGGATGGGGAAGCCAGTCACAGAGCCCCCAGTTCAACCAATATGGGAATGCATCGCCTACAGTGAAGGCCCGGCTTATCAACTTGATCAATGCCACGAGAACGTTGCTGCGATTTCCGTTGATTGCCATCAACACGGTAGTGATAGTTTACTTGATACTTTTGGGGTAACTGATAGTGTTGATACGGGATAACAGGTTAGAGATTTATATTACTAATATACAGTTCATTACACGTCACAACTCGTTGCTGACCTCACTCTTGACGTCCTCCAGGAAATTATTCTGCAATCTGTCTCTTGATTTCTTGAACAATTCTTCCTGTTGTCTGAGCAACTCTTCTTCGGTGAACCCAGAGTTCTGGAACTTGTTGTTCTTTTTTTCCTTGCCCTTCAACAACTCCTTGTGTTCTTCTAGCACCTTGTTGATGATATCGAGGTAGCTGTGGAAGCCTAGTTCTTCCAAGGCCTTTACAACGTGGTCCGACGCTATGGTTTTTTTGGCTTCTTTTTCTGCAATGTCGTTCAGCTGGGTTGAGAGAATCATGATGAATTCAATGGCACATTCGGTGATGGCTTCTCTTGCTTCTTTGGTGATGGCGGTGTCTTTGGGAAGGATTTCCCCTATAATCTTCTGTACGGTTGCCTTGGGCAACGATAAGTCCTCACCAGAGGTGTATTCAGACATGATTTTTTTTGAGAAATGGGATTGTTTAAATAATGATGGTACTGGTGCACACACGACTTTTGATGCTTTGATTTGACTGTGTTTTAAAGAAAGGGTATGTTCTAGGCGTAATTGCGATAGCTGGATAGTTGTGTGTTTAAGTTTCTCGTTTTTGTTTTGACAGAGGTTTGTGTGACCCTGAATAGGGGCTAGTCTTTTCAGTATACAAATTGAGTCAATTATATTCAATATTCATGGATTATATTCAATATTCATGGATTATATTCAATATTCATGGATTACATTCAATATTCGTGGATTACATCCAATGTTCATGAATTTCATTCAATATTCACGAATTTCATTCAATATTCATGGATTACATTCAATATTCATGGATTACATTCAATATTCACGAATTTCATTCAATATTCATGGATTACATTCAATATTCATAAATTACATTCAATATTCATGAATTACATCCAATGTTCATGAATTTCATTCAATATTCGTACAAATTCATTTAAAATTCATGAATTACATTCAATGCATCCAAATGCATAAAAACCATGCAAATTCATACAAATTTACACTATAAATCCAGTTTCATGCGTTCCTCTCCAGTTTCATGCTTCCTCTCCAGTTTCATGCTTCCTCTCCAGTTTCATGCGTTCCTCTCCAGTTTCATGCGTTCCTCTCCAGTTTCTGTTCTCCAGTTTTCTCCTCCCCCTTAAAAACTCAACCACGCTGGAAACAAACTCTCTGGGCCTATCCAAGAATACAAAATGGCTTGAATCAATCTCCTTTACCTCTAATTTATTAAAATACTTGCCATAAGATTCAAGATCTGCCTGTTCAATAAACCTCGACCTCTTAGCTCTTAATACCAAAACCTTACCATTAAACTTTTTAGCGGTGTCGTGAAGATAATACTCGGGCCAAGCACCCATGGACTGCAATACATTGAATTTCCAGAATCCTAGCACCGGTGTAGGTAGCAAATTCTTCTTACGAAGAATCAAGTCCTGCAACACCAACCCAATCACATAATCAGGAATTGCAAAATGTCGCAAGATATGAACTGCATCGTCTAACACCGGGACATAGTTCTTCTGCTTGACTGGATACTTGGCCCTGAGTCTTTCTATATGACACAACCCAACTAAAAGTCGCTCGATAGTTTTATCTTTCTTTGAGATATCATTTTCCACTGGTGCAATATCTACAACAACAAGCTTTTTGACCAAGTCTGGTCGTTTCAATGCCACCAACATCGCCACTTTACCACCCATGCTGTGACCCACCAAAGAAACCTTGCTCCATTCGTAAGTTTCAAGGGTTTTAATCACATCCATGGCCATAGTTTCGTAGTTATGAGGAAATCTTCGTGGACTTCCTCCATGGTTCCTCAAATCCATTCCGATGCACGCTCTGTTCCAGTTTGGCCCTATTTCTCGGCCCACACGTGAAAATATGCTTGCATTGTTAAGAAACCCATGCAAAAAAATCACCGGTGGCATCCTTTTGAGTTCCACATGGCTTTTGGTGCCTGAGTACCAAGTACGTTCTAATTTTCGTGGGTAGTGGATTTTGGTGTATCCAACATTCTCCAAGTCTAGAGAGTCGAGCTGATAGTCAACATCATTACCGGATATCTTTTTCTCCAAAGGAGGTGGAAATCTATAATGCTTGTACAACTCGTCAGGTGCTGCTAACTCACCAAAACTCTTGTGGTTTCGTATTGGGGCGTAAAAGGGCTCGTCTAAATTTTTAGGCTTTTTTCCCTTCAGTGGTTTCGGCTTTACCGACTTGGAAAATAGGATCTTGGCCGCTTTAAACCTCTTGAAAGTAATCATTTCGTGAGATTTGTTTATCTACTTTCTCATTTTGAAAAATCGCATCTCATCTCGAAAAATTTAAACATGTCAGTTGGGCCTTTGGTGATTTCTAAGTATGATCCTAGCGGTGAATACCATGCCGGTGTGTTGGTTGCGCTTGACACACACCAGCTCAACATCGTGTCAGCTGCAAAATCCCAACAAAATTTGAATGTGGTGTTCAATCTTGAAAAAGAGCTTAAGGTGTGCACTATCAGCTGGATTTCCATAAACGAACAACTCTTTGTAGGGTTGGGAATGACTAACGGGTCAGTTATTGTGTTTTCTCCATTCACAAATTCCATTGTGCAAACCATTTCCACTTCAAAAAACTCACAGATCACAAGTTTCCAGTACTCCAACATCACAGACTCGTTGTGGGCCTCAGATGTGAACGGAAATGTCTATGAATGGGACACCTTTTACAATCCTTTACAGCAATTTTCCATCAATGACTACTTGGAAGTTAACGAATCGGTCAACAATTTGTTGGTGGTGAGTTTGGACTCCGCTCCACACCTCTTAATTGGAACCCACTCCGTCCACCTTGTAAATATAGAGTCCAAGCAGTTGGTCAAGACTTTCCCAGCACACATCCAGCCTATTAATTCTATAAAACAAGTCAACAGCGAGTTATTTTTAACTAGTGCACTTGGTGACAGATTCATCAACTTGTATTCCACCACCACCAAAACTGTCAAGTCAGTGTTTGTGACAGAATCACCAGTGGTAAATATCGAGATTGGAACTTATGCTGACAAAACATGTTTGGTTGCAAAGACAGAAACCAGCTTGGAGGTGTTCAATTCCATCTTAACAGACGACATTAGTGTTACTGACACCACCAATTCAAAGAAAAAAAGAAGACAGCAGTTAGCCAGCAACAAGTCTCGTTCCTCCAATGGTTCTATTGTGTTGAAGAAACACCAGGACGACCTTAAAGGGGTTACAAACCCTATTATTCCCGTTTCCACCTTTGCTCTCAAGGACAATTCTGTATATTATTCGTGGATGGAAAATGCTGCAAACTTCAGATTCGATACCCTTTTGTGGGTAGAAGACAACGGAAACTATCCAGTTATTGGAGCAGTGGAGATTGTGAAGAAAAAAGCCGACAGAGCAGCTGCGAACAATTTGGTTCAAGGAAGCGATATTGCATCGACCTCTCAGTACAACGAAGGCAACGCTATAGTCAGTGATGGTTACAACTTGAACCACGTGGAAGAAGACGATGACAGCGGCGAAACTTTAGCAGAAAAGTTGGAGAAATTATCCACAGAAGTGAAACCAGTGGTTGCCAAAAAGAAAAAGGGTTTGAGCAACAACACTTTGACTACGATTTTATCACAATCCTTGAGAAATAACGACCTGGCATTATTGGAAACAGTGTTAGGAAACAAGGATCAACTGGTTATTCAGAACACTATCTTAAGATTGGATTCTTCGTTGGCCATTTTACTTTTGGATAGAATTTCGGAAAAACTTGCACGTCAGTCCAACAAATTTGACCAGCTAGTTTACTGGATTAAATGGATCATCATTATTCACGGAAGCGTGTTGTCGTCTTTACCCGGGTTGGCCAGCAAATTATCCAATTTGCATGCCATTCTTAGCAAAAAGTCTGACACCTTACCTCGTTTGATGCAGTTGAAAACCAAAATGGACATCATGAACGAAAAGCACGTGATACACAGAGCCTACGAAAAGTCACTCAACTTCGGAATCGAGCAGGACGAAGATACTGACGTGGAGTATGTGGAAGCTTTGGATGACGAAGGTGATAATTCCAGTGGCGACGACATGGACATGGATATCGACGGAATGCCTGGTGACGATTTCGATAGCGACGACTACGCTTCCGAGCAACCAGAAGAAGGCGAATCTAGCGATGAAGAGGTGGGAATGATTACCAACGACTTTGGCGAGAAATCCGATGACGAGTGATGAGTATACTCTATTGTAATGATAAATAGGCTGCAAAATATAGATTTCGCATTTTTCGCACTTTTCACGACATTTGATTGAAAGTAGCATTTCGCGACATTCGATTGAAAAATTCCAATAAATCAAAAGTACAGACGTGGTGAAGCGGCAAAAATGGGCCCCAGCTGGAGACAGGTATATATGGTCACATTGGTGTTGAGGATATTAATAGGGCTTTCGAATTCGTATATACATCCTGATGAACACTTCCAGAGTTTTGAGGTGCTCACCAATAAGTTCCTAGGATACTCCACCACCATACCATGGGAATTCACAACCGCAGACCCAGTAAGAAGCTATGGCCCTCTATACTTGGTCTACGGACCTCTATTGTGGTTTTTGAAATTGTTTCACGTGAACATTTCCCCAATTGGAGTGTGGTATTTGTTCAGGATTGAGTTTATAGTGGTGAATTGGCTAGTTACAGATATGTGCTTGCATAGAATCTTGCCCACCAAACCAGAGAGAATCAAGGCGATTTTTTTCACTCTGACCTCGTATGTGACCTTGGTGTACCAGTCACACTGCTTTTCAAATAGCATCGAAACACCCTTGGTTATGGTGTGCTTAATGATTATAGAGAACCTAAGATTCGATCTAGAGGTCAGAAATCAACCCAAATGCAACTACCAACAGTTGTTTTATTTGGGGGTGGTGGTATCCATGGGAATTTTCAACCGCATCACCTTTGCATGTTACTTCATCTTGCCCTGTTTATACGTGGTGAAGTATATCTGGAAACACAAGCTAGGAGTTTTTGCTGGAGCGTTTGGTTTCGCCATTTCTTCCATGGGGTTTGTTGTTCTCGATACCTACGAATACACTGGCCAAGTTGATCTGAGCCATTTGGTATTCACTCCTTACAACAACTTGATGTACAATTCAAAAGTGGAAAACCTTGCCCACCACGGAATCCATCCATACTATACCCATTTGCTTGTGAACTTTCCGCAGATTCTTGGTCCTGGACTAGTGTTTTTGTTCTATGGGTTCAAGAATAAGTATTTACGTACCACACCGTTCTTGACATTGGTAAGTGGACTAGTTTTCATGTCGGTAGTGCCACACCAGGAATTACGATTCCTAATCCCGCTTTTGCCTGTTTCTGCTTGCTGCTTCGACTTTAGCAGTATACAAGGGAAAGAAGTGGAAAATGAAACCATCAAACACAAAGTGACTGCCAAACCAGAAAAGGTGATGTCTAGAATCTCTAATTTTGCCAATTGGCTGATGTGGAGTTGGTATGTTTTCAACGCAATAATGTGTTTGTTGATGGGAATAATGCATCAGGGTGGAGTTGTTGCTGTTCTAGACCACGTAAGAGGTCTGCAAGCCACACAAGTGTGGTGGAGAACGTATTCACCCCCCACCTGGATGCTTGGAGACAAAAATGTGAAAATGGTAACTTTGAATGAGTTTCAAACTGTGAATAGCCATAAAAACTTGGTCATAGATGCCATGGGAGCAGACCAAGCAGTCCTTTACAATGTTTTGAAACCAAAAAGGGTGTTAATAGCGCCAGTTGCGTCTATCAACTGTGATTACAATGGACCCCAGTTGAAACTTGTATGGAAATACGACTATCACTTGGATCTTGATCATTTGAACTTTGAAAGTCTCAAGTGCTTACAACCTGGATTAGGAGTCTATGAGGTGTTGTAGATGTGATGTTATCAATGCCAGGCATACATTGTCAAGATTCTACATTTTCGTTACAAGCAAATATCTAGCTTCATTATATTCAGATTACTTATAGAAATCAAATTTATCGTGCTCAGTACCGGTCTTGACTTGAGACGTGTAGGCCTCCTCCAAGTCGCTCTGCAATATCATGTACCTATTCTTTCTCACCGCCCTCAAACCAGCTTCTTGCATTATAGCTGCTATGACTGCTCCAGACAAAGGATCGTTTCTCAAAATCAAAGAGTCCAAGTCGGCTTCAGGAGCCAACGACATTTTAGAAGCGATGGTGGAGAAAATCAATCTTCTTTCTCTTCTGTCTTTCAAGTTGGGGAACTCAATCTTTCTGTCCAATCTACCAGGTCTCAACAAAGCCGGATCCAAAGTATCTGCTCTGTTGGTGGCCATTATAACTTTGACAGTGGAAGTCTGGTCGAAACCATCCATCTGGTTCAACAATTCCAACAAAATTCTTTGCACTTCTCTATCAGCACCAGTTTGAGCATCGAATCTCTTGGTGGCAATAGCATCGATTTCATCAATAAATATAATGGCAGGGGAGTTTTCTCTGGCTAATCTGAAAACGTCTCTTACCATTCTAGGACCCTCACCCAAGTACTTTTGAACAAACTCTGAACCGTTGATTCTGATGAATGAAGCCGTAGAAGAATTGGCAACTGCCTTGACCAACATGGTCTTACCAGTACCTGGAGGGCCATACAACAACACACCTCTAGGAGGATCAATTCCAATCTGACTGTACAAGTCACCCTGGGTCAAAGGCAATTCCACGGCCTCTCTGATTTCTTGTTTTTGCATATCCAAACCACCAACATCGGCGTATGTCACGTCTGGTTTTTTGTCTTCGCCAACAATTGATATGGATGAGTCAGCTTCCGGGGGCAATATGTCCACTAAGGCATTGGAGTGACGATGCAACGCTACCGATGACGATGGCTTCAACAATTCTCTGTCCAAAGTGCTCAATATTCTCACCACGTAGTTGGAACCAGTGGTGGAAGAAACTATCCCAGTATCTTCATCTATTGGTTCCAAGAACTGTCCTATTACCAAAGGTACAGATTTGATTCTTTTAACTTCTTCCTGTGCTCTAATCAATTCTCTTTTCAAATGACGCTGTTCGTCTTTGATGTAGTCTTCTTGCAACAACAACAAGTCCAATTCTTTTTCCAACTTCTTGACTTTCAAGTACACATCTGATTCACCGAGGCCTGGCGAATACTTTTTGTCGACCGGCAACTGTGTGGCCACCGTGTCGTATATACCTAATTCTTCCATGGTGGCGATTTTGCGATTGAGATTTTTGGATTTGGATTTGGATTTTTGAGGTTTTGAGATTTGATGGAGCGAAGAATGAAAGTTAAGAATGAAAGTTAAGAATGAAAGTGTAAGAATGAAGGTGTAAGAATGAAAGTTAAGAATGAAAGTTAAGAATGAAAGTGTAAGAATGAAAGTGTAAGAATGAAAGTTAAGAATGAAAGTTAAGAATGAAAGTGTAAGAATGAAGGTGTAAGAATGAAAGTTAAGAATGAAAGTTAAGAATGAAAGTGTAAGAATGAAAGTGTAAGAATGAAAGTTAAGAATGAAAGTTAAGAATGAAAGTGTAAGAATGAAGGTGTAAGAATGAAAGTGTAAGAATGAAAGTAAGAGCTGGAGTGTGGGTGTGAATGAGTAGTACGAGGTAGGTTTTAGGAAGCACGGCGTAGGTTTTGGAAACACGACGTAGATTTTATAACAAAAATTAGAGAAAATAGAAAGTAGTCACAGAGACTTTTTTGAGTTAAAGAACCAGGTGGTAGATGTTTAGTTTTTAAGTATACTATGAAAGGGTTACTATGAAAGTGTTACTGTGAAAGTTCATATACTTTCAAACATGTCTTATATACCCCATAGTAAGAACCTATACTAACAAATAGGTAACCATCGACGCAAGGCCTCCGGTAAAAAGTGCTATCACCGATATAAACCATCCCAAATCATATTTATCGAAAGTCAACTGCGTTACTCCAGGATTCACCACAGCTCTAAAGTTCTCCACAATCCCCTTCTTAAATATAGTCCATGTGTGAAAAGGCAACTGAAATAGGTAGTTTGCAGTCTCAGAAGTGGCTTCTGTCTTATTTTGGTTGGTAATAATCGTGTCCATTTTCCCCAGTTGCTCGGTAGTCATTTCTGTAATGGCAAGCTTGACCTTGTCTTCAAAAGCATCCACCATTCTCCTTCTTTTCCATGGTTCTACAACCAAAGATGCCATGACAAAAAGCATGATATTAAAACCCATTAAAACCCATGTTCCCCAGGTAGATGCTCTTCTGATCTTATCAGACCAGATCTGCTCTTCGTGGTACCGGGTAAGAATCAGCTGCGTGAGCCTGAGCTGGATGGAATCGGCCTGAGTTTCAAATTCCATTAGCTTCTGATGCGCTTGTAGTTCATTTTGTTCGTTGGCGTGATCGTTTCTGTACAATTCGGTAAACCGTTCCAAATCACTCGAGGTCCAGTTATGTTTTCTAGTCAACAACTCGTTGATTTCTTTCTGCAGCTGAGATCGGTTTTGTATGGCAGCTGAATATTCCTCCTTGGCTTCTCTCACAAGCGTTTTCCCGTGTTTCAATTGGTGTTCCAAACTCTCTACGTTGAGACGTAGTTTTTCAATGGCAGAGTAGCCTGTCACGGTGTTTAGGGTCCTGGTGGCCTCCACTATCGCCGGCTGGAGCGAGTCCATGTAATTGGAGAGCTTTTTGCTCAAGTTAGCCCGAAGTTCTTCACGATGAGACGGCAAGTCTTTGATTTTGTTGTTGACATCCTGCTTGAACGCTTCATATTGTTTATTTGGGATGGAGATGCTCTTTTTAGCCAAGGCCGGGGTCGGTTTGGGTTGTTCGGTCCCAAGGTTGGAAGACAGAATGATTTGTCGTAACTTTTCCTCTGTATTTGACGAGTTGAATCTGACGATTCGGAATGGTCTTCTGAACATGCTGCAAAATTGAGAATGAGAACTGACAGGAATACTCATATTAGACCTTGCCATAGTTTACTATACATAACATCCCATGTTGTTGATGGTATTGATTGCAACTTAGAACAGGAATAATGGTAATATTTCATAAATTCCGTTTACAGAGCCTGATAACAGAAACATACAAAAGAAGCATGCATCATACAAAAGAAACATGCATCATACAACATGCATCATACAACATACAACATACAACATACAACATACAACATACAACATACAACATACATCATACATCATACAAACATTCTGTACTAGGATAAATTTTCTGATGATCACTTCGAAACTGAAAGCAAAAACTACACATCGCATCGCTGTTGCTAGACTTCACGTAAAACCACACATTTACTCACTGTTAGACTTCACGTAAAACCACACATTTACTCATAGAAGAAATAATCAAAAGCAAGATTACCCTATTACTTTATTTAAAGAGTTCGTTTTATGATCTATTAGTTCAACACAAGCGAAACCTTTAAGGCACAATACAGAGAAAAGCATATTAAATGAGCAACCAAGTTTCATAAAGAGCAAATCCCCTTGGCCTTCAAATAGTTTGTGTTCTTCAATCATGTCTGACTCACCGAAATCAAACCGTATATCTCAGTTATATTCAAGAAAAAAGTACAATTGTTTTAACTGTTTCTAGAAAATCAAATCCAAGTGTTCCAACTTTCATTTTGTGGTTTAGCTGTACAACAATCAGGTTTGCTTTACTCTGATACAACATAAGATACTAGAGATTCTAATATTGTAATACTGAGCCATTTCAAGCAATTTATCCTGTTTCAAACGCCCAGGAAAACATTACATCTGCATTCATGTCCATAGATGAAGAAGTCCAACCAATTGAGATAATAAACTTCATTTACGTTATAAAAAATACCACACCAGCATTGTGACATTATTCTTGTGGTTCTAACAATTGATCACCACCAAAGATCATGAACAATATTGACTTGCATTACTCAGATTATAATAGAACATAAGTTTCTTACAAAACTGTTTTAAAATTCGAACTATGTAAAGAGTCCCAGACCCGTACACCAGAAAAAACAATTAGACGTGGTTCGTTCAAATTTTAGAAAAAGTGGAACAAAACCAATAAAATCAATCCAAACTTGTCAACTCACAACTATTATGTAAAGATTCCCAAGAATCTTGTCTGGTAATGTATTAATCTATTTGTTGATAAGTTGTTATCAGAAGTAGTATCCAATTTCACATTATCTAGTTTCCTATAACTGGATATGCACTTTCACAACAATAGGGGGTCAAGAAGTATTGAAAAACCATACTAGAAGTTATGGTCAACCAACTTCTTCACCAACTTCCAATCATCTTTCTCAACGTAGTCCAAAACAACAATCCCGTTTCCCCTACCAAAGTTTCCATCAATACCCTTACTAGTCATCTTGTCAGCAACCTTTTCTGGCCAGCAGTCGGTATTGAAAAAGTTGGCCCCACTTCCAAAGTTAATAAATAACTTGGGATTGTTATTGGATGCATTATAATTCTTTGCATCATCAATAAAGGTCTTGACGTATTCAGCCTTCTTATCAATATCATCTCTAGTCTCAAGCTCACAGAAATCTTGCACAGCAAAGCTACCACGGTCATCATTGGTAGTATTGTACAGCCAGCTAGCAGCATCAAAACCAAACTCGTTTCTTCTGTTTTCGTCTCTAACCCCAAATCTTCTGAATAACAATGCTTTACCTCTACAATCTCTCAAGTTAGGCAAGTTGGTGTTCAAGTACCACTTGTCCTTGTTGTTTTTGATATATCTGTCCCAGATGCAGTTTCCAAACTCGTCTTGGTCATTGTTCCAGTCGTCAGTTCCTTCTTGTTTCAAAGAAACAATCACGGTTTCACTGTTGTTGTCTTGCAAGAAATCATATACTTCCTCCAACACATTCTTCAACTTCTTTGGGAACGGAATCTTCACAGGGAATTTTCCATGAATCACCTGCAAGTCTTTTGCCTCGTCACCTTCCTTCATAAACAATTTTCCTGCTCTGATATCCAAGAATCTAACCCCGTTTTTCAACTGTTCAGTGACAGTCTCACCTTGACATTGAACTGAGGGTAATGCTGTATGGCAAGCAGCCGAATTGTGGGTACCTGGAATAGATAATTTTGAAATGTTGGTGTTTTCATCGACTTCACCCATCCATCTGGAGTAATTGACCATTTTAGCTTTTCGAATTGTAGTTAAAAGTAAATATTTATTCGGAAATTTCACCTTGTCGAAGTTGATTGCGATTACATCAGCCGCAATCTTGGGGTCTATTGTATACAGTTCGGTCGAATGGGTGGCGTTATAGCAGATTACGTCTAAGAAGACGGGGCAAAGTGTACGTAGGTAGCATAAACCCTGAAATAAGGGTCCGATGTCATATCCTAAAAAGGTAATCGAAGACGTGCATAACTCCGATTCCATGCAAGGTACCATACATTAGGTGGAGTACTTACCTAAAAAGGGTTGTCAAGTGTACAAATAGATACGAAATTGTACAGGACCAATGAATATGCACATAATAAAGAAAAAGGAGTACGTCACATAGAAAACAGAATAAATCGTAAGCACAAATGAGTAAATCGTCACTCTATCATCTATATAACATAAAATAGTTAAAAATAACGGAAATTATCCCATACATCTTCATAGTTGGAATGTCCCTTGGTTTCGGGCACATAAAACACAATCAACCACAAGTATACCATATTGACACCGCAAAAAACATAGAAAACATATCCCTTCAAGGTCTCCTGTAGAGTCGGAAACCAATATGCAATGCACATGTTGGAAACCCAGTTGATAGAAGTTCCAAAAGACTGACCAATACTAATTGCATTATGGTTGGTGAACTCAGGAACCATAAGATAAACAATAGGACCGATCCCTAAGGTGTATCCAACAATAAACATGAAACAAGAGCCTGCCACTAACAACTCTATATCATGAACTAAACCTATGGAGATGGTAAAAGAACAAATTGACATTATTAAGCATGAAGCCACCAATAATGGCTTTCTTCCCACACGGTCAAAGAGTGGTGATACCAACAACGCTCCCACCACATTACTGAGTGCTAAACTGGAAGTAAGATACAAAATGTTGGTTGATTCTGGAACTATATTCTTAAGAAACATCACCCCATAGTATGTGATAGTGTTCATTCCACAGAGTTGGTTTCCAGTCATGATTACCAAAATAGCAACGAGCTCGTTTCTAAAGGTCTTATTTGTAAGTAATTCCACCAAAGTCACATTCGAAGGATCAATAGAACCTCTTCTGGACCTCGTAGGCGTAAGAGGTTGGAAATCCAACGATAAATCCTCCATTAAAGGTGTGGATTCCACCACTTCGGTTTTGGCAGTAGAAAGTCTTCTCCAGTGATTGATCTCATGTGGAACCGTCTTCTTATTGGATCTTAGGGTGTGCAAGATATTGGTTGCACCGTGGGTGTCATTTTTATTGAGCACCAACCATTTAGGACTCTCGACTATAGTGAAAAGTAACACAAACTGAACAAAAGCCGTCAAAAATGCAAACATAAAAATGAATCTCCACTGCTGGTCATTCACAAAGGGGATGGAGATCAACTGGGAAGCCAATATTCCCAAAGCTAATGCAAATTGAAGAAAACTTCCCAAAAAACCACGATGATTTATAGGTGTAATCTCATTGATGAGAATAGGCGATATCACCACACTTAAACCTGCACCCAATCCACACAAAAACCGGCCCACATTCAACCACTCGGGCGTATTTGCAGTCATCATCATGAATGAACCCACCATAAACAAAAGTGCACTGATAATGCAGTTGATCTTTCTTCCAATGTAGGTGCCAAAGAAATGGGATCCGATGAGGATGGAACTGATCAAGCCTCCAATAGTAAACATGGTGGTGATAATCGCAGCCTGAGTTTCCTTCATAGGAATACATTGCTTCAAGCCATAATGGGCCCAGATCGTGTCGTCGTAAGACTCCCATGGACCTTTTCTGTGGAAATTACACGATAGTATGGTTTGAGAACCGTTGAGTTCACTCAAATGAAACCCAAACTGAAATGTTCCTAAGCATGCCACCGCCGTGGCCCAGCCTAAATGGAACGTGACACTGTGGTGAGTGTTGATGAAGTCGAACGAAACTTGTCTCAGAAGTGTCATAAACTGTTGTTGGAAATCACTGTTTTTTTAAGTGCTTTCACCAGATCAAAGATAACGGAGAACCGGTGATAACAACCATCCAAAATAGGAAATGTCAAAAAATAAATGCGGTACTCCGGAGGACTAACCAATTGCACACTTGGGTTCTGGTTCAATGTGTGATGCAGTATATTCAGGATCGTAGAAAAGTATCTACCCATTGCAGGAGTTTTATAGATGTGGTTTGAAAGCAATTCGGTTTAGTCCGGTTTTTGAGCAATACTAAAATGATTTTCATTCACTAGCAATTAAACGAAACAGAAGTTGGGTTAGCAAACCAAGACTGAGACAAAAGTACTGCGTGTAACAAATATTGCCTGTTACAACCAACTACAACACCGTCCAGTCACTAACTCAGCACCCGTCCGGATGACCGGTACCCAAAATCCCTGGGATCTACTAGTGTGCCTGCTTGAATGCTACTATCAAGAAACATTTCTGTTACCACTCTAGGTATCACGTCGCCTTCATTGTAGGACATTCCAAGTTGCCTCAGAAGCTCGTCCACCTCTTGCGATTCCGATAGCACCACTATGTAACTGCATTCTCTTAATTGCTGGGTAGTGGTGCCATGAAACTGCTTGATTTTCATGCCTGTGACACGCTGTTCGATGCTGGTACCCACCAATAAAAACCTTAAATTCTGGAATAAATCTTTGAGCAATGTACTCTCCACATGCTCTGTCACGGCCTGTGTCTCCACATGCTCTGTCACGGCCTGTGTCTCCACATGTTCTGTCACGGCCTGTGTCTCATGCACATGAGCCAGTGCACTGATCTCCAGCAAGTATTGCTGGAATGATCCTGTGGGCATGAGATAGTAGCTGTCGCCAAATTCATCACCTAATTCTTTGAGTCTGGGGTTGATACTATCAAACATCACTTCCTTATCCAATTGAATTAAACACATTGCTTTAATGCTTTCAAAAACCCATCTTGGTCTGATGATATCAAAACCCATCTCAAGATAATTCCGGCAGCTTGGGGTCATGGCATCGCTCAACACAACCACCTGCTTCAACATGACCTTTACACCGTCTTTCATAACAAAGTTCAAGGTTGGATCTTGCACAATAGTTCCTCCATACATCACGGAAATGTTTTTGATATCTCCGATACTGATTCTTTTGTCTCCTATGTAATCTGAAAGTACTAGAATTCCTAAACCTTCAAACAAGTTCGATACCTTCACCTTCTTGATGGTTTCTTTGAATGAGTTTTCTTTGTGTTTTCTCTTACGATTGGTTTCCTGGTTTTTCCCGAGATCATCTGCCTGATGTTTTCTTAAGCTCAAGAACTGTTTCCAGGTCGGCGATTCTTTGTAGGTTTTATCATGTCTGATTCTACGACACCACAAGTTATGCAATGTCGACTGTGTATGGTATTGCGTATCAACATTGTTATCCACCGATCTTGCTTTGATCTCAAGCACAATCGAGTCCTCGGGATTCAAATACACATCTGGCTTTTTTCTTCCAAATTGAACATTCGCTGGACATTTCTGGAGGATCTTTCCATTGAGTAGTCTGTCGATTTCCTTCAAGTCTCCCTCAGTGAACCCATTCGCTACAGTACAGAAACTTCTCCAAGTGTTGGTCTCGTCATCATACAACCCACACATGTAACTGTTTTTGATAGCCCTGATAATTCCGATCACCACCAAATCTAGGTTGTCACCAAACTCTTCGAGGTATTCTGGTTTAATCTTTATAGAATTGTAGCTTCTGGTGTCAACCTGGTAGAGTCCCTTTACAGATTTCACCATGATTCCTTCACATCTTTGGGAAATAATCTTTCTCATAGCATTCAGAATATCGGTTTCATTATTTCCCTTCTTGTATGGCAAGATTTCTAGCCTGGTAGCCACTGGTCTCACCACTTTCTGAAGGAAGTTCTTCCTCCATTCTAACGTCTGGCCCTTTTCTTTGCCTGTTTTCTGTTTGGGATTGTAGATAAAACTGGTGCCGTTGAATTCTAGCACATCAAATACAAGATAGAAAGGATGTGCTCCAAAGTTCTTATACAGATCCGCTGTAGTATAGTACCTGGCAGCTTCTTGAACCGAAGCCTCGCTAAGGGTTCCAAACGGTAGAATTATGTTTCTTTTTTTATCATAAGCCACCATTTCTCCATCAAGTATTATAGACTTTGTGTTTTTGTGAAATGGGCCGATGAAATCACACTCCGGGGTTGGTTTATCTAGAACCATATCGCCGGTCTTTTCAAAAAAGGGTTGGTACAATTCTTGCTGGCTCTGGCTTTGCTGTGTCAGCATCTGTGAATAGGGAACCTGAGACGAAATCTGGGGAAGTTGTGAAAAGTTTTCTAGCTTCTCTTCTGGTGTCATCAAGTTTCCTGTTAGAGAACCATGACCAAAAGTCTCCCCATACACCTTAGAGTAGTCGGTAGCACGTCGGGTGAAAAATCGAAACTTGCCGTTTTTGTAATGCAACATCATTCTGTCACCATCCACTTTTTCCTCCACATAAAAGCCAGATGGCATGCTCTTGACTATAGACTTATAGCTCTTCAACTTCTGACTGGTTTGGGGAGCAAACGGAGTAAAGACCTGGGGATTAAACTGCTCACGAGGAAAAATCCTCGTAGGGTCCGCTAGAAACTTTATGGTGGTTTCAAGGCTTTTGCAGCTTCCGTAAAGGGTGGTGGCCTGGGGATGGTAGGTGTTCAAAAACGGCTTTTTCCAAGATCCAATGGGAGAGTCTCTTAGTATTATCTGCACGAACCACCTGATTCCAACCGTGTCCAAACGGTCAATAATTGGCTTGATAATAGCGATTCTCTCTGGCTCTCGAGTTTTCAAACTCAACTCCTCCAACGCATTTATGACTTCGGAAACTTTGACAGGGGCAGCACAAGACCGGTCAATATCATTTTCAAGTAGTGTTCGCCTGATAGCCAATATTCGTGCAATTGTAGGTGCCAATTCCTGATGATAGTTGCCTTTGTAGCTATGGTAGTTTTTTTTCCAGTTTTTCATGTCCTTTCCATCCTTACTATTTTTTGGAATATCAAACATCTTCATAATCAAGTTAACCATGGTGACATCTCTGATGAATACTGGCTTGTTGCCTTCATTCGGAAGTGCCAATCTGGCGACACTGGTGAGATCGTTTCCGAAGTGGGTTCTGAACTGGTCAAGGAACTTGTTCACTATAAGCGACACTTCGGCTGATAATGTTTGGCCGTGAGCCAACTTCTTTTTGTCGACAGACTCGATCTTATCGAACAATTGCTCAGTTACATACGAAAAATCAGGGTCCTGGACCGTGGTTAGTGCAGGGAACTCACTGTAAGCTAGAATATCCATGGTTTAGACGCTCTGATTATATAATTTGTGCGGCAGGATAAGACACAGTGTCGCGAAACGACTTTTCATCATTTGAAACGCAACAGGAAGACATGTCGCGAAACGACTTTTCATGATTTGGAACGCAACAGGAACACATGTCGCGAAACGACTTTTCATGATTTGGAACGCAACAGGAACACATGTCGCGAAACGACTTTTCATGATTTGGAACGCAACAGGAACACATGTCGCGAAACGACTTTTCATGATTTGATTTCACAATTACAAACCGTCATGTTCACACATTCATATCCACCACACTTTCAGGAATATCCACACTTGGTTGCAAAGTTAAACCTCACTCACACAAACAATCAGCATCTACCATAAAAGCCCCTTTTTCCCACCGAAGAATAGCAACACTGCCTAATTGCGGCGATTACATCATAAGCCCTTCTTTTGTTCCTATTCTTGGTTTCTGGGTTTCTGGGTTTCTGGGTTTCTGGGTTTCTGGGTTTCTGGGTTTCTGGGTTTTCGTCGGGGTGTTTACAATTGTTTGTTCCAATTATTTGTTGTGGTTATCTGGTCTTGCATTCTTTCCGTGACCACTGCCTCATTGCTTTTATAAAAACCCGATACTTCCTGATAACTGTTGATACATTTGTCCTGTTTTTCCGTTCTCATTTTATTTTATAGAAACTAATTTCATCCACATGTTCAACATCGATAGGTTGAAGTCCAAGTTCATGGACTTGTCGACAGATACGTCCAAGGGAACCAAAAAGAAGTCGACAGGGAATTTGAACAACGGCGGATTGAAGGAATCCCCAACGTTGACGGGCAGGGGGATCCCTATGTCGAAAGTCCGTACGGAAATACCACCGGGTAGTAAACCCAATAACAGCAGTGATAGCTTTAGCTCCAACAGTGGTGAAATTAGCGTCGCTGAGCCGGGTTCCCCGAGAAAGTTGTCCAATAAGATGAAATATACTCCGTCGTCGTTTGTCAGAAACTCCGTCTACACCAGCGACTTGGATTTGTCTGGTTCTTTTTTGAATAAAAGTAACAGCAATGGATTGAATAGTTCTCCTCCTTCCAAGAGCTCTAACATCAACAGTTTTACCAACATGATGAACAATACAAACAAGGTTCCTCCGGAGTTGTCTCCTATAGTGACTCTTTTCAACTGTCACAACTACCGAAATTACAAGAGTGGGTGTTTCCACATCAAAATCGGAAACGAATGGGTGCTTGTGGAAACAAAGTTGACAGGAAACGAATTATCGGTTTGGACAACCACCAACGAGTTCACTCCCAAGTACTTCAACTTGTTTGATTATTCGATCACTTACGACGTTGCTGACTTCACAATTAGATTATCCAATGATTTCAACGAAAACTTCTATAACTTGATCATCAGGGCCAACACAGCCCACGATTTTGTTTCGTGGTTATCGAGTTTCTATTTGTCCAACTATGAGAGAATCAGCTTAAACGAGAGCTTCACTGCGGTGATCTTGTCATTGATTGGTTCCAAGTTATCTGATGTTCATACGATTTTATCCAAGAAGAAGTTCCCAAAGTCAGATTGGTATAATGTGAGATTACCTCAGATCAACCACAAGTGGTTGAAGGCTTATATTGTTATTAATCCTTGTACGAGCAAGAAGACGGGGTCCATAGAAATTTACCAGAACGAAAAAGCTTCTAAAAAGAACTTGATTGGCTATATTTCCGGCTTGACAAACGTCTACAACATCTACCCTGAGAATGTCAACATGATCGAATTCAACTCCATTATGAAGTTGAATGGGGAGGTTTACATCAACAAGGAATTCGAGTATCTATTCGAGGATGATTCAAACCTTAATATTGCACCACCTTCCAAAGGTCACAAGAGAACAACTTCCCAGTCGTCATTTTTCTCGGTGTCTAGTTCTCCTCCATCGACGCCCAAGATCAAGTCTAGCAGTTTTGTGAGAACCAATTATATCTATTTGATGCCTGACCACCATCCTGGAGTCCAGGAAATCGAAACCATGATCCGGAACTTGGTTCCTATTATGGACTGCTTCAAGTTGTATGGAAGGCCAAACCAATTGATTAGTGACAAAAACAATAAGGAGAGCTTGTTGTTTGGGTTACCAAGCTTGCCGCATTACCAGTATTTGTCGTCCGAAGAGGTTTCATCGATGATGGAGATGTTTTTCGCCGACCAAATAAGCGAAGACTGGAAATTCAGTGATTGGTTGCAACAGATAAAGAATGTGATAGAGTATAAACTCGTCCACGAGGATTACAGAGGAGAAGGGAACATTATTGACTTGTATAAGTCGTTAGAGCTTGATGACACTGATTTGAAGTCGATCAAATCATCGCCATCGGTGACGTTTCCAGACCAGGATTCAAGCCCTTTGAGTCCGTTCACACTGCCAATTCCAAGAGCACCTTCGAACCGGTCGTTGAATGGCTTGAACTCCCTTTCTGTGGGTAGCTTTAGTACCCCAGCAGCGAAAAGTCCACTTGCAAATGGAAGAAGTCCGTTGGCAGGGAGTCCATTGGTTGGCAGTCCATTAAGAAACAGTATTTTGAACTCGCCAGTGCAATCGTCATTCCAATTTGATAATATTGACAATTTGGATAATTTAGATAGAAGTCCTCTACAAGCACTTGCAAAGTAGGGCAGGAAAGTTATAGAAATATTTCGATTGATAAGGAGTGGAATTGCAGGAAACTGGTAGAAGTGGGCTCATGTTGATAAGAAATTATTGATAAGTGGTAACAAGCGAACAAGGTAGTGTAAGAACATATAATAAGAACTCACGAGGTGAAATGCATACACATGAAAACTCATATGAGTATTATAGGAGCGCACGACATGGTCATACATTGTAACACCTTAGACCTCAGTTCCAATCAGACCATAACTGACCTACAGTGCCAATCAGACCATAACTGACCCACACATGCAGCTTGGGCCCAGCACCACCACCACAACCATCTCAAAACATGCACTTAGAATACACATTTGATCCGACTCGGAATATCTCTTAACCTTCCAAAACCACCAAACCTTAAAAAGTAAACAACCTCTCATGCAGTTGCTGGCGTGTGTATAGTAAACAACCTCTCATGCAGTTGCTGGCGTGTGTATGCAAGTAAACAAACACCAGTCACGTCGCGTTACTATATTGGATAATTATAATAATACACACGGTAGACGTGTTAGTAAGCATGTTTGAAGGTCCCAAACACACGTCCACACCAGAATCCACCTCTAGGTCATGTTCGGCAAACCACAAACCCAGCTGCCACCTCTCCACCCATACCAAGCACTCCCATGTAAACTAGCAACAACAGTTCCCAAAAAACATCGCGACACGTAAAAACGCGACACGCGTGTCGAGCTCATCAACAATAAAAAATTCAACGCGAGAATTTCACAGACGTGGTTCACTATTTAAACGCCAGCATTTCCTGAATTCACAGCATACAATGTCGATCCAACAAACCCCAACCAACGGCTTGACGGGAAAAATCTCGTCCTTAGATATGACCTCCATGAAAGGCAGTTCTTTAACTGACAAATTGGCATTGGCGGCTGAAACCAAAGACTTGTCCCAGGGTGCCGAAGCAGGTAAAAACAGCTTGATGAACGCCACCAAAGAAGAAATCCAAGTGCAAAACGACAAGGCTGACGCCGAACACAAGGACTTCTTGTCAAAGCACCAAGTCCACAGACACAAGTTGAAGGAAATGGAAAAGGATGAACCATTATTGGTGGAAAACAATAAGAGATTCGTTCTTTTCCCAATCAAGTACCACGAGATCTGGCAGATGTACAAGAAGGCCGAAGCATCTTTCTGGACCGCCGAGGAAATTGATTTGAGTAAGGATATCAACGACTGGAATAACAAATTGAAGGAAAACGAACGTTACTTCATTTCCCGAATCTTGGCTTTCTTTGCTGCTTCTGACGGTATTGTCAACGAAAACTTGGTGGAGAACTTCTCTGCTGAGGTGCAAATTCCAGAAGCCAAGTGTTTCTATGGTTTCCAAATCATGATGGAAAACATCCACAGTGAAACCTACTCGTTGTTGATTGATACTTACATCAAGGATCCAAAGCAAGCAGATTTCCTTTTCAACGCCATTGAAACCATCCCATGTATCAAGAAAAAGGCCGAATGGGCCTTGAGATGGATCAACGACGACGACGCTTTGTTTGGCGAAAGATTGGTTGCTTTTGCTGCCGTGGAAGGTATTTTCTTCTCTGGTTCTTTTGCATCTATTTTCTGGTTGAAGAAGAGAGGTTTGATGCCAGGGTTGACTTTCTCCAACGAGTTGATCTGTAGAGATGAAGGTTTGCATACCGACTTTGCCTGTCTTTTGTTCTCTCACTTGCAGAACAGACCGGATGCTTCCATTGTTGAAAAAATCATCACTGAAGCCGTCACCATTGAAAAGGAGTTTTTCACCGACGCCTTGCCAGTCAGTTTATTGGGTATGAACTGCGAGTTGATGTGTCAATACGTGGAGTTTGTTGCTGACAGATTGTTGATTGCTTTGGGTAACGACAAGGTCTATAATGTCACCAACCCATTTGACTTTATGGAAAACATCTCTTTGGCTGGTAAAACCAATTTCTTTGAAAAGAGAGTCAGTGACTATCAAAAAGCCGGTGTTATGGCATCTACCGATTCCAAGAAGGAAGACAACTTTGCATTTGACGAAGATTTTTAATAGAAAAGTTTCTTCAATACTAGAGGTATTGTAATGATTATGAGGTTTGTTTGTAATATAAATGAGTGTTTTAGTGTTGTAGAGTGTTTTAGTGTTTTAGAGTGTTAGTGTTTTAGAGTATTTCAGAGTATTAAAAAGTGTTTTAGAGTATTTCAGTGTTGAGTATTAAAAGTGTTTTGTAGACCATAACTCAGATTACACGACTTACAAAACTTATGACTGACTTGGTAGATTTTATATGATTCTATCCACACGATATTTGAGACATTTTATACAAACCTTCAAGTACACAGTTCTGGCCAACGAATAAAGCCAAACTCGAACCCTCATACAAAATCCATGCAAAATCCATACAAAATCCATGCAAAATCCATCTCAAAACATCTCAAAACATCTCAAAACATCTCACACATCTCAAATCACAAATCACAAATCATCTCACACATCTTTCTTACCTCCAAATGGCCAAAGACAAAGAAACCAGAACGTCTTCAAGGACCTCCAACGGCCACAAATCTAAACTTCACCATGCCAGAAAAGGCAGACAGGAGTCCAAGACACATGTGTCATTGGATCTCCCATTCAAACTAGCGATGTGGGACTTTGACCACTGTGATCCAAAGCGATGCTCAGGAAAGAAACTAGAACGATTCGGGTACGTCAAAAACCTCCGTATCGGCCAGAAATTTCAAGGAATAGTGGTATCGCCAAACGGAAAAGGCGTGGTGTGTCCTGATGACAGAGAAGTGGTTGAAACCTTCGGAAGTGCAGTGGTTGAATGCAGCTGGGCCCGTCTCGATGAGATTCCCTTCAATAAAATAGGCGGAAAGCACGAAAGACTATTGCCATACTTCGTGGCAACAAACCCAGTGAACTACGGAAAACCATGGAGATTGAACTGTGTAGAAGCGTTGGCTGCTTGTTTGGCCATAGTTGACCATGAAGATTGGGCCACCATGATCTTGGAAAAGTTTGCGTGGGGATTGAACTTTTTCACAGTAAACAGGGAACTAATCGATCTTTACAAGAGCTGCAGCGATTCGGAGAGTGTGATAAAGGCTCAAGATGAGTATTTGGCGAGGTTGGAAAAGGAAAGTAAATTAAGAAAGGAAGAAACCAAGAATCAGGATGTGTGGATGATGGGAAATACCAACCGAGCAGTTGAAGATGAAGAAAATGAAGTAGATTATGATGATGGTGCAGAAGAAGAGGTTCGTTATGATGCTTTGGGTAATAAGCTAGACTTCTTAGGAAATGTGATTGAAGATGAAGACGAGGAGGAAGTGCTTTATGATGCTCTTGGTAACAGAGTGGATTCCATGGGAAATCTTATCGAGGAAGAGGAGGAGGAGGAGGAAGAAGAAGTACTCTATGACAAACTAGGTAACAGAATCGACATCAATCAGCTCAACGAGAAGACTGCTGGTCTTGAAATAACAAATCAATAATTTGAATGAATGAGAGAAATGAAGAAAAAAGTGATGTTTTTAGTAGCATATTCAGGATTGGTTTGTGGTGGTTTTTATACCAGGAATGGCGATGTTTGTACCAGGAATGGCGACTTTTGTACCAGGAATGGCGACTTTGATACCAGGAATGGCGATTTTGATACCAGGAATGGCGATTTTTATAGGAATGCGACTTTTGTACCAGGAATGGCGACTTTGATACCAGGAATGCGAGTTTGATACCAGGAATGGCGATTTTGATACCAGGAATGGCGATTTTTATAGGAATGCGACTTTTGTACCAGGAATGGCGACTTTGATACCAGGAATGCGAGTTTGATACCAGGAATGGCGATTTTGATACCAGGAATGGCGATTTTTATAGGAATGCGACTTTGATACCAGGAATGGCGATTTTTATAGGAATGCGACTTTGATACCAGAAATGGTGTTGTGGAGAATCCACATAATTATACTGCTTAGATCAAACGCTACAATATCAGCAACTCATTCTGAATTAAATAAGTCTTCCTGAAGCTCCAATCACAGTCAAAGTGCATAAACCTTTTTAGCCGAGGATACCTGGAACTTAACGCTACTTAACTCACTAAAGGTTCTAGTAGTCTTTCGAACTCCTAGTACACTACAATAGACAGTATGTTGCAAAAGACTTCTCGTAGGTTGCAAAACTAAACCTTCTGCCTCCT
This sequence comes from Yamadazyma tallmaniae, assembly GCA_030569655.1. Taxonomy (NCBI): domain Eukaryota; kingdom Fungi; phylum Ascomycota; class Pichiomycetes; order Serinales; family Debaryomycetaceae; genus Yamadazyma; species Yamadazyma tallmaniae. The sequence goes on along the minus strand of JAJMLL010000023.1, from coordinate 66,379 downwards.
AAAAACTCACCATATCCATAAATACAAATAACCACCAAATCCATAAATACAAATACCCACCAAATCCATAAATACAAATACCCACCAAATCCATAAATACAAAATACCTAACCTATTCTCTTATCAACTTCATACCACTTCATTTAATGCCACCACTCCATATAATGCCACCACTCCATAACCAATGCCTCTGTGACCTAAAATCCAAGATCGGAACTTTTGCCCTGATCTCCCGAAACACTATTTAAAGCTGCGAAAGTTACCTATCACATTATCATGCCTGGTATCCAGATTGCTGTTGACAGAGGTGGAACCTTCTGTGATTTTATCGCCAAAATCCCCGGCCATGATGACTTTGTGTTCAAATTGCTTTCAGTTGATCCCTTGAACTACAAAGATGCTCCCACTGAAGGTATCAGAAAGATCTTGTGTAAAGCACAGGGTAAGGAAATTCCAAGAGGGGTGAAATTGGAACTAGACTCGATTGAAAGTATTCGTATGGGAACCACTGTTGCCACCAACGCATTGCTCGAAAGAAAAGGTGCAAATGTGTGTTTATTGACCACCAAGGGCTTCAAAGACGTGTTGAGCATTGGAAACCAAACCAGACCCCATATCTTTGATTTGACTGCAGAAAAGTTGGGCCATTTGTATACTAGAGTGATTGAAATCGACGAAAGAGTCACTATAGATGGTTTTTCCGAAGGTGGTGGTGCTAACTTGAAAAATCAAGACCCTGAGCTTGTTGAAGGTATCACTGGTGATAAGATGAGAGTTTTGAAGAAACCCAATTATGAGGTAATTGCTCGGGAATTACAGGAATTGTATAGGTCTGGGGAGGTAGATTCGATCGCATTGAGTCTTGTTCACTCTTATGCTTATCCAGAACACGAAATCAAGATTGCAGAAATCTGTAAGGAAGTGGGGTTTACTGTGTCTGTGTCACACCAGCTCCAGCCTATGATCGGAATAGTCAACCGTACGTCTTCCACAGTTGCAGATGCATACTTGTCACCGGTTATCAAGACATATCTTGAAAGTTTTGCCCAAGGATTCGAAGGTGGCTTGAACTCGTTTGGAAATAAATTGTTGTTCATGCAATCCAATGGTGGTTTGTGCCCATGGTACAAGTTCACGGGGTTGAAGGCTATTTTGTCGGGCCCTGCTGGTGGTATGGTTGGCTTTGGACTGACTTGTTATGACGATAAGCAGACCCTGGAAAGAATAAAAGCAACTATTGGTTTTGATGCTGGTGGTACCTCCACCGATGTTGCCAGATATTCTGGTAGATTAGAGCATATTTTCGAAACCGTGGTCAGTCAAGTAAGCTTGCAGACCCCACAATTGGATATCTCCAACGTTGCTGCCGGTGGTGGTTCTATGTTATTTTACCAAAATGGAATTTTTGTCGTTGGCCCAGAGCTGGCAGGCTCAGACCCTGGCCCCGCATGCTACCGTAAGGGAGGTCCTTTGACGGTTACTGATGCCAACTTGTTCTTGGGAAGATTGTTACCTGAAGAATTTCCAAACATTTTTGGTCCCAACCAAGACCAGCCTTTGGATGTGGAAATTACTAGAACCAAATTCACAGAATTGACAGCAGAAATCAACAACGACAAGGAGGATGCAGTCAAGTTGAGTCCTGAAGAAGTTGCTATTGGGTTTTTGGAGGTCGCTGTAGAGGCTATGGCCAGACCGATTAGAACTATCACCGAAGCCAAGGGTTTTGGCACGGCTGAACATAATCTTGCTTGTTTCGGTGGATCTGGAGGTCAGTTTTCAGTATCATTAGCAAAGAACCTAGGAATAGAGAACGTTGCTATTCACAAATACTCCTCAATTCTTTCTGCTTATGGAATCTTTCATGCTGATATTGTTATTGAAAAACAGGCTCCTATTTCTATTACTTACAATAGCACAACCGTGGACTTTTTGAACCAAAAGTGTTCTGAGTTGCAGAAATTGGCCTACGAAGACTACAAATCCCAAGGCTTACTCGATTTTAATACTAGAGTGGATATTCTTCTCAACATGAGATATGTTGGCTCCGATACTCATTTGTTGATTCCAAAAACCGACTCTGCAGATGCTGATTTCATTCAACGTCACAAAAATGAATTTGGTTTCACTTTGGATAGAAACGTCTTGGTTGACGATATCCAAGTGTTGCTTATAGTGGAAAGCAAAGATAAACAATACTACAATCCATTCGAAGAGTTCAGGACCCTTAGTACCAAAGCTATAAAGCAAGGTTCGGAAACTGTTAAGCTGGTGTATTTTGGCAAAAGCTGGTGTGAAACTAATATTTTCAAGTTGAATGATTTGGAAAAAGGTGATGTTATCAGTGGACCTGCCATCATTATTGATGCTACCCAAACATTGGTGGTGGAGCCCGAAGCAAATGCCACTATTTTGAATGATCATGTTTTCATTCAAGTCAGTCAGGAAATTGAAACTAATGTTTCTGCTACCGTCGTGGATCCTATCCAATTATCGATTTTTGGCCACAGGTTTATGTCTATTGCCGAACAAATGGGAAGAACACTACAACAGACGTCTATTTCCACCAACATCAAGGAAAGACTTGATTTTTCTTGTGCTTTGTTTGACAAAAACGGTGATTTGGTTGCAAATGCACCTCATGTTCCCATCCACTTGGGTGCCATGTCGTTTGCAGTGAAAGCACAATTGGATATGTGGAAGGGTAACTTGAAGCAAGGAGATGTGTTGGTTTCTAACCATCCAAAGGCTGGTGGTTCGCATCTTCCTGATATTACAGTTATCACCCCAGTATTGGATGATAACAACGAGCCTATTTTCTGGACGGCTTCCAGGGGACACCACGCTGATATTGGTTCTATTTCGGCCGGTTCAATGCCTCCAAATTCTAAAACTATTTATGATGAAGGTGCTTCAATTATCACTCATAAATTGTGCCTGGAAGGTGCCTTTGATGAAGCTGGTATGACAAGATTGTTGTACGATGAGCCTGCTAAGTACCCTGGTGGATCAGGAACCAGAGCCTTGAAGGATAATATTTCCGATTTGAAGGCTCAAGTTGCTTCCAACTATAAGGGTTTAACTTTGCTATTGAAATTGGTGAATGAATACACCAGACCAGTCATTGACTTGTACATGAGCGCAATTCAGTCCACCGCTGAAGTTGCAGTGAAAAATTTGTTGAGGTTGGCTTATAAGAAGTTTGCTGGTAAACCCATGAAGGCAATTGATTATTTGGATGACGGTACGCCTATTGCCATTCAAATTACCATCGATGAAAACGAAGGAACGGCAGTTTTTGACTTTAGTGAAAGTGGTGATGAAATCTATGGAAATTTCAATGCCCCCAAAGCCATTCTTAACTCAGCAGTGTTGTACGTGTTACGTTGTCTCATCAGCAATGACATTCCTTTGAATAATGGTTGCTTGAGACCAATTCAAATGAAAACCAGAGAAGGTTCAGTTGTTGATCCATCTTTTGAAGCAGCAGTTGTGGGTGGTAATGTTGAAACATCTCAAAGAATTGTGGATGTGGTTTTGAAGGCATTCGAAGCAGCTGCAGCTTCCCAAGGAACTTGTAATAACTTCACTTTTGGTATCAATGATAAGGAAAACAACATTTCGTTTGGTTATTATGAAACTATCTGTGGAGGAGCAGGAGCAGGTCCGACTTGGGATGGCCAAAGTGCAGTACAGTGCCATACCACCAATACTAGAATGACAGATACCGAGTTATTTGAAAAGAGATATCCTGTGATAGTTCATCAGTACAGCATCAGAACTGGTTCCGGTGGTGAAGGTTTGCACAAGGGTGGAGATGGTGTGGTGAGAGAGATTGAGTTCACATATCCTAACTTGGAGGTGTCTTGCCTTATGAGTCGTAGAAGTTCTGCACCATTTGGATTGTTGGGAGGAGCAGATGGAGCTAGGGGTAGAAATGTGTGGTTGAAGGCTACTGAAGATAAGAAGCATAAAAGTGTGAGTTTAGGAGGCCAATGTTCTGTGAGATTGAATAGGGGAGATAGGGTTGTGATCATGACGCCAGGAGGAGGTGGGTTTGGGTGTTCTGAGGGTATCAATTATCCTATCAAGCCAGAGAATTCCACTAATACTGGCTCTGTGGGTATGAGGAAAATGATCCAGGAGACAAATTAGAGTCTGTGGTCTAATAAACGTTCTTGTTAGTGTTATTGAAGTTCTTATTGAAGTTGTTATTAAAAGTAGTTCTTATTAAAAGTAGTTCTTATTAAAAGTTCTTAAAGTTCTTAAAGTTCTTAAAGTTCTTGAAGTTCTTAAAGTTCTTAAAGTTCTTAAAGTTCTTAAAGTTCTTAAAGTTCTTAAAGTTCTTAAAGTTCTTATAAAAGTAGTTCATATTAAACGTCCCTATTAAAAGTGAGTACTTTGTGTGAAAACTTGAAATAAATGTCTAAAACCTGTTAGAATCCGAAATTTTCTTCTATGCTATAGAAAACACCAGTTAATATCCAATTGAACCACAATATCAGCGTCTTTCTCCAAAATTTCCCTTCACTCAGCCTTCTCCCTCGACCTTCTCAGCCAAATATTCGCATTCTCAAAAGTCTCAAGACTGCAAAGACAATGTCTAAGTCCCACTTACCATTGCTCTTTAATCCGTATCTAAATTGTATCTTCAACAACCCACATCACTCAAAGAGTACGTACAAACAGACAATTCAGGATTTGGCAGAAAACCACAATGAATTCACAATTCTCGTACCCCCATCCTATATCTTACACGAAGGATACGATCCTAGTACCGCCAATGGAACAAAGGTGTTTCTTAAAGACATGTGCTACAACAACGAAGAGTTCATACGATCCCATATAATACGAAGCAATAATCCATCGCTACCACCTGCTAGTGGTGGTCTCAAAAACCAACTGATAGTTTACAATACATTGAGTAACAAACAGGTTCTAATCAAAAACGGCATGATCTTTACAGGAAGAGGGTTTAGAAAGTCATTGAGACTAAGCATATTGTCGTTTGGCTACTTTAGTTCTTTCTGTGATTACTTTCCCAAAGGCAGTAAGTTCATGTTGGTTTATATCGAGGACAGTCTTTTTGGCAGTAACTTTAATGATATTACCGATTATATCAATCCCAAGCTAATGAAACCAACAACTGTGATGTCCCAACAAATAAAAGAAGATGCAGATGTTTCCAAAAAACTTTCCAGTACCAAATCCAAGGACTCCATTACATTTGAGACCCTATTGCGTTCGTTTCCCACCCTTTCCAAAGTAGTATCTGAGAAATACTTTAGACTATTCCATCATAACAACCAGGAATACCACGACTTACGAACATGCGTAAGAAAAAGGTTGACATTCATCAAGTCTGAGTTCCATAGAATGGTTCAGGAAGCTTATACCATACTTCTGGAAAGTATTAAGCAAGATACCCCAGACTCCGAAAAGACTTATAATATCATCAAAAACCTATTGGTTTCCAACCCAGACATCGATTTGAACAAGCTAGTTTTTGAATACGTTGAGATGAATCTTTATGATAAGATCTGGTCTCAATTGATCTTTCAGTTTAATGTTGCAAACGATGATAAAATTACATACGACAAAGAGGCAATTAAGATACTTACCCAAGATAAATACTCAGAATTATCCTGTTTATCACTTAATCAGATGGATATTCCCATAAGTGAACCGTGGAATGTGAATCTAATCTTGAAGCGAGTCTCCCTAGCCATAGGTGAATTCACAAAGCTTAATGACACTGCTATTACAAGTCTGGCTGCTAAGCAGAAAATTCTACTTGATACCGTTAAAATCCTTACCGATGATTCCCATGACGTGGAACTAGATGAAAAACACGTTATCTTAAATGAAGAACTAGTTATAGATGCCGATACATTGGTGGGAATGTTGATAATGGTGGTAGTTCATTCAAAAGTAGATAACTTGGAAGCTCACGTTTATTACATCAGAAACTTTTCTTCCATTGACAATTCCCACGATGGCTATTTCAGTTATATATTAAGCAATTTGGATGCTGTAATATTCCATCTTTCTAACTTGGAAACCCAAGATTCTTTGGATGATTTGGTGAAATCTTCACAAGAAAACTATGAATTTTGGTCCTGTGTTCAAAAGCAAGATACCAAAAAGTTGCAAGTGCTATTGGATGATGCTTTGGAAACCTATCCTCAGGAACTACCTCCCAAACATTTCATTAAGAGCAGAAACATTAATGGTGAAAGTTGTCTTATGTTTGCAATCAAAACTCACAGTTATGAAGTCTTTGAAATGCTCATTGACACTAATGAATACTGGTTTACAATTGACGACTTGTTGTTTGACAAAAACACCGATAATGGTCAGAACCTCTTGATGGTCTCGTTGATTATGGAAACTCCAAAAATATCAGCGAAAATTGTCGACATCGTAACATCAAACATGGAACTAGAAGAGCAGATTGCATATTTTAACCTGTTGGATGCTTCGGGGAGGTCTGTGGGGCACTATTTATTTCATGATATGGAGATCATGGCAAAAATTGGACATTTAGTCGACTGGGAGGCTAAAGACAACAATTCACACACGCCATTATTTAGTATTTGCAGGTGTTATGATCACGCAGACTATACGTCGATTATAAAAACCGGGTTCCATTGCTATTACAAGAAACATAAGAGTTATGGCATTGATTTCGATAAGCATATTGATAGAAATGGAAATACGCTTCTACATGTGATATTAAAGGGATTAGAAGAATCCAAACTACTTGACGAGAAAACAAACCTGGTTGATATTAACCAACTTAATGATAAGAATATGAGTCCCCTTACTGTTTATGTCAAGTACAACAGATTATCAAATTTGATTCACCTTTTGAAGAACAACAGGCTCTTCTTTATGAAAGAAGAAACGAAAAGCTATTATAACGTATTTGATTATCTTAGTTTTCTGGCTAGTAAGCCCACCTCAAACAATAGTGAGTTCAAGCAGATTCAACGTGAGGTTTTTGAATATGCCTTCAGCAAATTCTACCCCAAACAAGACGAGAACCCAAGACTAAAGATATTCGCAACTAATGCCCGCTATGACAACACCATGAAAGACTGGATGATATTTTTCCGGCTTAGAAAAGACGGGAAAGAACTGACGATTTCTGAAAGCGTTACTGATTTGAAGCAAATTATAAACTTGTTTGAAATGAAGAATCCGTATAGGGCAGTTCCTAGCAAAGAACAACTTTGGCTAAATTTTGACCTAGGTAAACAGGCGGTGCCAGTTTTTTCCAAGTTTAGAATCAATCGGTTTATCGAACAGTTGAACGCTTACTTGTGTTCATTATCACTCTATTCTCCAATAACTATTCCTGAAATTTTGGGCCTTTTCTCGGTTAAAGACAATAATAGTCTGACATTCGAGCTAATGAAACTGTTTGGGAAAGAACAAGAGTATTCCAAAAAACTGTTGGGGCAAGTAACCTTGTCTTCGAACCAGATTATGGAAATTGAAACATTCTTAAATTACTCCTTGAATGATTTAGATAACTATCTGTTGATCTTATCAAAACTAAGCAAGCTTTCTGTTGTGTATGATTTGAAGTTGAATGATTTGGAAGTAGTTCAGGAACGGCTTTTTGGAAAAATATTCACCAGTGATTTATTGAATAGGACACCTGAGAGTTTCAATTTCACATTCACCGGAGAATGTCCTACTATTGTATCCTACAGCAAGATGCACGACTACATCGCTTACTTACAATTCTCCAACAACCAGCTCAGCAATCATGTTCGGAACTTATTGGCAAGATTAGTTGCTTGGAAACAGGTTTACGACAAGATCAAAAATATTAACAGCGAATTGAAGAAGTATGAAAGTAAAGCCATACACCATGAAGAACACGAGAATGCCCTTGTGCACAGTGTCAGCAATGGAAGTGATGCGACCATCAGAGAGGTGGTTGCGAACCATCAAGAACTGGCGGAAAGTCCTGGTGAAACGTCATTCTTCAACTTTGGAATTGAAAACAAGAAACTGAGATACAAAAGGCTCTTGTTTCTTAAAAATGATGAAATCAAGAACATCATGAGTCTCAACGTGGAAATCAAACTCAATCATGACATTGTAGCTACCGAGATCTCGAATTTCCTCAAGTTTAAAGCCAGCTTCATCGGCTATGCCTCCAAGCAGTTCTCCGAGTCCCATATCCTCGGCATGAAGGCCAGGTTATACAAGCTACAGAAGATTCGGGTGCAAAAAGTGCCGCCGCACGTCGTGTCGCGCGAAATCAGAAATTTCCAGAACGCTCATTAAATTGAATTTGAAACCAACGCCATCAACAAAAGCAGAATGACCTTAAACAACAAAGAAATTGCGGCATTGGTGATTGACTTCTTGAAGTCATCGGTCGTCGATAAAAGCGTGAGCGAGGATTATATTGAATCCATGGATGTAGCTATTGACTGTATAGCAGATGCGTTCGACATTGAAAAAGATGATGAAATCAAAGGACAATCGTTGAAGGAGTTGATTGCGAACGGCCCCGCAGCTAAAACTGAAGCTTCTGGTGTTAGTGATGAAAACAAGGCCAAGGCTGATGAGCACAAGTTGGAAGGCAACAGAGCAATGGCAGCTAAAGATTTTGACGGGGCCATTGAAAAGTATACTCAAGCCATTAAATTGAACCCAAGCAATGTAGTATACTTATCCAACAGAGCCGCTGCTCATTCATCCAATTCGGACCATGCTTCTGCTATTAAGGATGCTGAAGCCGCCATTAAGTTGGACCCAAGCTTCTCGAAGGCGTACTCCAGATTGGGTTTGGCCAAATATGCTTTGGGAGACGCTAAAGCGTCAATGGAAGCCTACAAAAAGGGATTGGAAACTGAAGGTGAGAAGAAATCTGATGCTATGCAAAGAGGATATGAAACTGCTAAACGTAGAGTTGAAGAGGACTTGGAAAAGTCCATTCCATCTGATGTTGCATCTACTACCAGAGAAGCTGAAACTGGTGCCGGTGCCGGAGCCGGAGCCGGCGCGGCTGGTGGTATGCCAGATTTCTCAAGTATGTTTGGAGGTGCTGGAGGCGCCGGAGGAATGCCATCCTTATCAGAAATGATGAACAACCCTCAAATTATGCAAGCAGCTCAGCAGATGATGCAGAACCCAGATGCCTTGCAAGGATTGATGAACAACCCAATGGTGAGAAACATGGCACAAAACTTTGGTTTGGGTGGTGAAAATGGTCAAATGCCAGATATGTCCGAGTTGATGAACAACCCTATGCTTAGAAACATGGCAGACCAGTTCATGGGAAACCAGAACAACAACAACAACAACCAAGAGTAATTGTACAGTTAATATAGTTATCTTTAATATTGAGAATGTAGTAGAAACGGAAAAATATTGTGGTCATTCCCGTGTGCACGATACAAAAAACTATAAAAGGGTTTAATATGGCATTTTGAAGCAAGACATCAGTTGGTTAAGGATATCTTATGAATAATATGTCAGAATTTGAAAAGGAATTATTTAGACACATGCGTGCACGTCAATTTGGGAGAAGATTATTCTTCCTTCCATTTGCGGGAGCGTTCTTTGGAACTATGGCCTACAATTACTTTGCAGAGCACCAACGCCACCGGTTCGAAAGAAGGGCCTTGCACAGGGATTTGGAGGAGCATTTGCTAGAGAAGTTTGCCACTAAGAATTGAGGTGAGAGGAGGGTTGTAAATAGTTTACATAGTGAATATCCATTGAGAGTTAGTACTTAATGTTAGTACTTAATGTTCTTAGTTAATGTTAGTTCATTGTTAGTATTAATTCTTAGATTTGATCTTATATTTGATGTTGGTAATCTTATATTTGATGTTGGTAATCTTATATTTGATGTTAGTATTCAATCTTATACTTAATCTTATATTTATAGTATTTAATCTCATATTTAATATTGGCTTTTAGTGTCATATTTAATATTAGTTCTTAATCTCATATTTAATATTAGTTCTTAATCTCATATTTAATATTGGTACTTAATGTTAGCAGTTAATATTAGTTCTTAATCTCATATTTAATATTGGTACTTAATGTTAGTAGTTAATACTACTATTCAATCTTGGTAGTTAGTACTTGATGTTAGCAGTTAATATTAGTTGTTAATGTTAGCAGTTAATATTAGTTCTTAATGTTAGCAGTTAATATTAGTTCTTAATGTTAGTACTTAATATTAGTACTTAATGTTAGCAGTTAATATTAGTACTTAATGTTAGTAGTTAATGTAAGTACTTACTAGCACTTCCATTCTACTTACCAGTTACACTTGCTAGAATTCCTAAGAGTACTTCACCTTCTCTTCAGTATTACGTCTTTTCCTTTATTTAGCATTCTACCGTTACTTACTTCTACTTCGACGCATATTAATTTCTGATACTTCTAAAATTTACTTATATTTGCTTCTAAAATATTATATTTGCTTCTAAAATATTATATTTGCTTCTAAAAT
>JAJMLL010000023.1:0-55791 GCA_030569655.1 Yamadazyma tallmaniae | reverse complement strand
TTATCTTTGCTTCTAAAATGTTATATTTGCTTCTAAAATGTTATCTTTGCTTCTAAAATATTATATTTGCTTCTAAAATATTATATTTGCTTCTAAAATATTTCTTCCACTTATCTACAATAAACCTTGTGCAACAGGTTTCTGAATACTTGCTTCATTAACTACTTCTACTCACATTACTTCTACCATATAACATACCAACTCAGTCCATTACCTACCAACCTTTGAACCTTTCATTCACCTTAACCCTCATTCCTATTTCTCTTCCTTCTAAGGACCCATTCCTATTACTCTTCCTTCTAGGACCCATTCCTATTACTCTTCCTTCTAAGGACCCTTCCACTATCATCTTCTGAAGACGTCGGTGTCGCACGACATGTCGCGGAGGGAAAAAATGCGAAATGCTTCGTCGAATTTCTTCTCAATAAACAACAGCTGCTAACGCGTACACTCTGAGGTTAATCATTGTACATTACCCAGCCTTCCAGTTCTGTACACAAACAGATCAGAAGCTGTAGTCGTTTTCCCTAATCGGCTTTTCAAATCAAAATGTCTTCAGAATACAAGTATCCCGATTCCAAAGCTGACTTGAATCATCTTTTATCCGAGTACCAGAAGCTCGCAAAGCTGACAATTTCGGCCAAACAGGCTTTCGATGAAGACCCCAGTGGTAAGTTTGTCGACCCCAACTTGAATTCCAAGCTTAAAATTGAATCCATTTTCTACAAAGTCTGTCAGAATTACGAGATCTTCAACAGTGAGAACGATAGATTTCTCAACGATGTAAGCCGCACGGTAGACGCCAGTGACGACGACGTGATAGATATTGGCTTGTTTAGCAAGCAAATACTGGCTTTGCAACTTTTATCGAAAGATATTGATTTGCCCAGTGCTTTGGAGGAACTTTTAAGCGAAGATGAAAAGATCCAGGAAATTCCTTCTAGCGATGACGTTTTCAATGACATCTTCAACAACACCAAGGACTACAAAAACTACATAGATAAGTTGGCCAGCTTAGGTGTACATATCCCACTCAACTTGGGCTCTGTTGACTTGGGATCATCCAATTTGGGTAACTTCTACACTGAACAGACCATCTCCAGTAAGATCTCCAACAGAATCCAGGACTTGGAAAACATGCCAATGAACTTGGGAACCTTCAAAGTCGACCTGGATAATACCGACTATGCCAATTTGCAAGATCTTAAGGTGAAAGCCTTGATTGAATTGAAAGCATTAAGAGTGTTGACCAAACAAAAGCAAGTTAAGCGCATCTTGATGAATTATTTGTCTTCTGAAAACCCAGCTTTCAATGGAGAATTAGGCGAAGACACCCTTGTAAACCTGATCACTAGAAACTTCAGTTTGAGACCAAAGATTGTTCAGCCTGAACCTGAGAAGTTGGCAGTCAAGTTGGACGAAAAGCAGAAGTTGGAAACCAAAAAGAAGCAGCATTTGCTACAATTGGAAAAGATCAAATCCATTATTGATTACTCAAAATCCTTATTTGACATCAGATTGGGCAAAATCAACAAGAAAAACACCATTGTCAAGAACATTAATAACTTCCACAACAACGTAGCTAAGGATGAAAGCAAGAAGTTGGAAAAGACTGCTAAACAGAGATTGCAAGCATTGAAGGCCAATGATGAAGAAGCATATATGAAATTGTTAGATGAAACAAAAGATCATAGAATTACTCATTTGTTGAAACAAACAAACCAATTTTTGGACTCCTTGGCACAAGCAGTCAAGGTTCAACAAGTTGAAAGTGGAGCCAACGATATTCCTGTTGAGGAAGAAGTTGTCGACCCTGATAATGTCGATGAGTTGAGAGAAAAAATCGACTACTACCAAGTGGCACATAGAATTAAAGAGGAAATTAAAGTGCAGCCCTCTATTTTGATTGGTGGTACCTTAAAAGAATACCAATTAAAAGGTTTGCAGTGGATGGTTTCGTTGTACAATAATAAGTTGAATGGTATTTTGGCTGATGAGATGGGTTTGGGTAAAACCATTCAATCGATTTCATTGATCACATATTTAATCGAGAAAAAACATGAGGATAAGTTCTTGGTCATTGTTCCGTTATCCACCATAACGAATTGGACCATGGAATTCGAAAAATGGGCTCCTAGCGTCAAGACTATCGTGTATAAAGGTAGTCAGCAGCAAAGAAGAGAGTTGCAAAATGACGTGAGATTGGGAAGATTCCAAGTCATGTTAACAACCTACGAATACATTATCAGAGAAAGGCCATTGTTGTGCAAATTTGAATACAGTCACATGATTATTGATGAAGGTCACAGAATGAAAAACAGTGAATCCAAGTTGTCGGTCACATTAAGAACATATTATAGAACTAAAAACAGATTAATTTTGACTGGTACTCCATTACAAAACAACTTGCCTGAGTTATGGGCCTTGTTAAATTTCGTTTTGCCAAAGATTTTTAACTCTGTGAAGTCTTTTGATGAATGGTTCAACACTCCTTTTGCAAACACTGGATCGCAGGAAAGAATCGACTTAACCGAAGAAGAGAGTTTGTTGGTGATCAGAAGATTGCACAAGGTTTTGAGACCTTTTCTTTTGAGAAGATTGAAGAAAGATGTGGAAAAAGACTTGCCTGATAAGGTTGAAAAGGTTTTGAAGTGTAACTTATCTGGATTGCAGTATATTTTGTACCAGCAAATGTTGAAGCATAATGCATTGTTTGTTGGAGCGGACGTAGGAAACACCAAGAGTGGTATCAAGGGATTGAACAATAAAATCATGCAATTAAGAAAGATTTGTAACCATCCTTTCGTGTTTGAAGAAGTCGAAACCGTTTTAAACAGCAGCAGATTAACTAACGATTTGATTTGGAGAACCAGTGGTAAATTTGAGTTGTTGGATAGAGTGTTGCCAAAGTTTAAACAGACAGGGCACAGAGTTTTGATGTTTTTCCAGATGACACAGGTGATGGATATTATGGAAGACTTCTTGAGATGGAGAGACATGAAGTACTTGAGATTGGATGGTAGTACCAAGGCTGAAGACAGACAAGATATGTTGAAGGTGTTTAATGCTCCAAATTCCGAATATTTCTGTTTCCTTTTGTCTACCAGAGCAGGTGGTTTGGGTCTTAACTTGCAAACTGCAGACACAGTTATTATCTTTGATACAGATTGGAATCCACATCAAGATTTACAGGCTCAAGATAGAGCACATAGAATTGGTCAGAAGAATGAGGTGAGAATCTTAAGATTAATCACCAACGATTCGGTGGAAGAAGTTATTTTGGAAAGAGCCCACCAGAAATTGGATATTGACGGTAAGGTTATCCAGGCTGGTAAGTTTGATAACAAGTCTACTGCCGAGGAACAAGAAGAATACTTGAAGAGGTTGTTGGAGGCCGAATCATCGAACGAAGAGAGCGAAGAAAAGAACATGTTGGATGATGACGAGATCAATGAGATATTAGCCAGAAGTGAAGAAGAAAAAGTAATCTTTGCAGAAATGGATAAAGAAAGAGTGCAGAACGACAAACTGTATGGAAACTTCAAGAACAGGTTGATAGAAAAGTCAGAGTTGCCCAAGATCTTTACTGAAGACATCAGCCATCATTTCGAAAAGGACAACAAGGAATTGACGAAGATGAGAAACAAAAAGAGAGTAAGATATGATGACGGGTTGACAGAAGAGCAATGGTTGATGGCCATGGATGATGATAACGATACAGTAGAGGATGCCATCAGAAGGAAGGAGGCCAGAGCAGCAAGAAAAAGAAGAAAAGCAGGAGACTTGGACGATGAAGAGGATGAAGACGAACCTTTAGACGACGACGACGACGAATCGGAGGTTGAACAAGAAGAGGAAGAAGACTTTTCAGATAACCCTATCATCACACAAGGAAAGAGTACCTTGGAGAAAATGAACGAATTGACGAATGTGAACGGTGAGGAAATCATCGAGGTTTTCTTAAAGCTTCCTTCGAGAAAACTCTATCCAGACTACTTCAAGTTGATCAAGAAGCCTATTTCAATCAATCAGATTGAAAACAAGTTGAAGGCTAACAAGTATGTGAACCTTGAAGACATGAAGGGAGATGTGATGCAGATGTGTGAGAATGCCAAAACATACAATGAAGAGGGAAGTGGGATTTATGATGCGGCAGTGATCATTGAAAAGTATATAACTGAGGAGATTCCATAATGTATTATGTTGTATGTTTTGTAGGATTTGGTGGATTTGAAGGGGTTGGATCTGGCAAAGGTTCTTCCTATTCAATTTGTATTTCTTTCGATTGTTTCTTTCAAATCTTCCACCAACCTTGCTCTCTACTCTGCCATCATAATTCACTTGTGCTACATTTCTACGAAACAAACTCTATTACTAATATCCCACCCCAGGTTTTTTTTCAAGGTTCTAGAACCAGTTTAGGGTTTATGACCCACGTCACAAAAATGCTAACCTAATCTTGCTTTGCATTATCGTATCGTGTGCTGTCTTATATCTTTAACTGTTACTGTCCTATATCTTGTTACTGTTCACATCTTTAACTGTTACTCTCAACTTCCTAATACATAAACAACCAATCACAGCTCGCCAATTACTCCTTACACAAATTGCTGCAAAATCTGCATAAAGTCCAGGCAAAAAACTGGTTACTAATAAATTGGACAATTCTCCACTTTACAAATATCACTATAAATACGGTTCAGTAGCCCCCAATATTCAATTATGTCTGCGGTATATGTGAACAGTCCATTGAGACTTACTATGCGCCATGTAGGTGCTGCGTTTGGTTTGGCATATGCTGGCTACCGTGTGAATGAGCACTACAACGGGTTCCACAAAAACAACAAAGGGTTCCACAATGGAAACAACAAAAGCACTTTGATGGCAGCACTTCCATTTGCAGTGGCTGCTAAAGGAAAGACCTTGAAAGACTACCAGGAAGTCTACAACGCCATTGCTGATAAAGTCAGAGAAGAAGATGACGCCGACGGAGGAGCTGGCCGTTATGGTTTATTGACCAGATTGGCATGGCACAGTAGCGGAACCTTCGATAAAAACACCTCCAAAGGAGGCTCTTTCGGAGGCACCATGATTTATGCTCCCGAAGCCACTGATCCTGCTAACAATGGGTTGAAAACCGGGAGAGACTTTTTGGAGGAGTTTTTGACCAAGTATCCATGGTTGAGTAGAGGAGATTTGTGGACATTGGGCGGGGTTGTTGCAGTGCAGGAAGCCAGTGGGCCTAAGATCAAATGGAGACCAGGAAGAGTCAACTCCGAAGATAAGAAACACTTGATTCCAGACAATGGGAACTTGCCGGATGCTTCCAAAGATGGCAAGTACGTCAAGGACTTGTTTGCCAGAATGGGATTCAATGAAAGAGAGACGGTTGCATTGATCGGGGCTCATTGTTTGGGCAAGTGTCATCCTGAAAACTCCGGGTACGATGGCCCCTGGGGTCCATCTTTCAACATGTTCACCAATGACTTTTACGTGAGATTGTTAGGAAAATGGCACATCAGAAAGTGGGATGGCGAAAAACAATGGGAAGATGACGAAACAAACTCTTTTATGATGTTGCCTACCGATATGGCATTGAAGGAAGAGTCGTACTTTTTGAAGTACGTCAAGATGTATGCTGAAGACGAGCAGTTGTTCTTCAAAGACTTTTCTGCTGCCTACACCAAGTTATTGGAGAACGGAATTGACTTCAAGGGTGGTAAGTACATGACCTTCCAGACCTTGGACGAACAGGACTTGTGATGACTTTGTGTATGTTCCTAGACTTGAATATGCAATTTCTGATGTTCCTAGACTTGAATATTCAATTTCTGCAAGTTCCTAGACTTGAATATGCAATTTCTGCAGGTTCCTAGACTTGAATATACAATTTCTGCATATACTCTTGTTCTTGCTCTGGTCTTTTCTTTCTGTTAATGTTATTTTCTTACCATTTCTTAGGTTTAAATAACCTCCTGCTTTTATTGGTTGAAATTATGTAGGTAGTATCGGTTCTGCTATATCTATTATATCTGTTTTAGTTGGATTGAAAAGTGTTTAGTTCAATTGAAAATGGAACTCAAGATAAGGATATCCAGTATCTCCCGATTTTGCTCTCAGCCTTACTCTGCTCTTACTCTGCTCTTACTCTACTCTGCTCTTACTCTACTCTTACTCTACTCTGCTCTACTCTTCTCTACTCTTCTCTACTCCAACTCTACTCCAACTCTGCTCCAACTCTACTCTGCTCTACTCTTACTTTATCAGCAAAAGTCCATTTGCAGCCATTCCGAATCGCTTTTGCAAACCCCGATATCTCCATTTTAAAAAACACAAAGAAAAAACCGGACTTGCAATTTACTCAAGTTTAAATACCGTGGCATCTGCTGTTTTATCAGTTACTATTGCAATGAGTATTCCACAACCCGAAATCTTGCCTTTGAAAACAGACGTTGGTGCTTTGGCCAACAGAATCAACACCGAAACAAGAACCCTCCACAACAAAATCGATAAGCAGATGACATTGAAGTTCGCTTTGGCGTTAAGAGACTATAAGATATTCAGACAAGGTTTGCAGAGTTTCTTCCATGTGTTCCAGGCCATCGAAGAGGCGTTGGAAAGAGAATTCCAAAAGGACGAAACAAAAGACGAAATAACCTACATCTTGAAAAATGTATGGAAACCGGAAATCGCCAGAAGCAAAAAGGCCCACCAGGACTTGATGTTTTACTACGACGACAACGAACACAAGTTCATCAAGCCGGTGATGCCTGAACAGATCAAGTTTTCCAATCACATTTTGACTGCTACAAAAGAAAAGCCATACTTGTTGTTGGCATACATGCACGTAATGTACTTGGCTCTTTTTGCGGGAGGAAGAATAATGAGGTCTTCTTTGTCCAAAGCCACGGGAATGTTCCCTCAGAAGCCTGGGTACAAGCATGAGGAGATTGTCAGGATGGGATCCAACTTCTTTACTTTTGACGTAGACGACGAGGACTTTTTCAGAATCTTGTATAAGAGGGACTACGAGCTTTTCACCAGAAACTCTTTGACGGAGGACCAGAAGTTGGAGATCATTGAAGAAAGTAAGTACATCTTTGAGCAGAACGGGAACTGTGTTTCCGAGTTGGAGAGACATAATATGGCCAGAATCAAGCAGAAATGGGCTTACATAGCTATTACCCAGGGCCATTATGTTGTTTTGGGACTTGTGGTGCTTGTGGTTTTGTATTACCTTAGAAGGGCTTTTTTGTGATTTGGTTGATGCTAATACTTGGTGGAGTGCATTGTTGTGATTTGGTTGATGGAGTGCATTTTCGGTTCTTGAAGTTGAAAGGGCAATAAATGTCCTGGTATTGTGAAAACGTGCATTTATGGGTTATCTTTTCGTGCAGTAAATCTGGTCGGTTAAATGAGGTCTAAGGGCCGTTATATATTAATGAATTACGTCATTACTTACGTCTTTTTTTCAAAGGTCTTTCCTCCAAGTCTTCGTAAATTTCATCTTCGTCATCGTCTTCGTCTTCGTCTTCGTCTTCGTCATCGTCATCGTCATCGTCTTCGTCTTCGTCATATTCTTCTTCCTCTTCTTCCTCTTCTTCTTCTTCTTCTTCTTCCTCATCCTCATCCTCATCCTCCTTCTTCACTTCCTTCTTCTCCCCACTGACCCCATCTGGATGGTCTTCCTTCCATGTGCTAACCCAGTCGCTAATTCTGTCCACGTTCCCAACCAAATCTTCGTCACTTTCACTAACCAACTTCACAACCACCTCCGGAGCATAACTCTCCTGTGCATCCTGAAGAACAACCTCCATAATCTCTGCATCTATGTTCTCCTGGATCTTGTTGTCCTGGTACCCTCTAGCTTTCAATCGGTCATACAAAACAGAGTTGTCTGTAGTCAAAACCACTACAAGATCTATCAAACGTTCAGGAAAAATATCACAAACATGCCAGTCTACGATGTTGCCCCCTTTAACCAACTCGTTTTCCATGTAATCAAGAATCTTCTCTTCATCTACCACTGCGGTGTCTAGTTTTTCATCATAGCTTTCAATAAACCCTTTTTGTTTGGCCAAGTCACTAATTGAGTGGACTTTGAAGCTGAGCATTTCTCCTAGCTTGCTGGAGTGTGTGGACTTACCACTACCTGGAGTACCGGTCACAATGATGTTTGGTAGGGTTCTGTTCATGTGTTTAATTACAGCAGATCCGCACCGTTTTTTTTCAGGTTCAATCTTTAAATGTTCAACACAAACCACATGAGTGACTTGGACAAGTTTGGGTTGGCAGGCATAAAGGGCCTTGCCAAAATGAATAACGAAGATAAAACCGCGTTTGCGTTGGGCCAGGACCTCAGCCAGCTAGGACTTAATCTTTCGGCGTCGAATATCCTCAATACGTTATCATCGCCATGGTTGGAAACATCGAGGTCAGAAGTGGAGCCCCTGTTTACATTGCCTAAACAAGTACAACAACTGCAAATAGTGCCGGCGCCAGAGCCATGCGACACCAAAATCACCACCTTCAGCGACGAAACCCTTTTTTATATCTTCTACACCAAGCCTAGAGACATTTTGCAGGAATATGCTGCCAGAGAGTTGGTGAGTAGAAACTGGAGGTACCACAAAGAAATACAGGTGTGGTTGACCAAAGACAGCAACGTAGAGCCGATTTTGATAAGTCCAGACGTGGAAAAAGGGGTGTATATATTCTTTGACCCCCACAATTGGGAGAAGATTAAGAAGGAGTTTGTATTGCATTATTCTGCGGTCCAGGCGTGATCACTCCTTGTGGTAGGTGACTTTGTCGACCTTGACCTCGTTGTCGAGGTAGGTATAGATGTATAATGTACAGGTGCTTTCGTTTGTTTCCAAGAGACAGAACGAAGGGACGTTGATGTGGTTTGCAAGGGCCTTGATTTCTTGTGGAGAGAGCTCGTCCTCATTTGGGTTATGTTTTTTGTTTTCGTTTTCTTCTTTTTCGTTTTCTTCTTTTTCGTTTTCTTCTTTTTCGTTTTCTTCTTTTTCGTTTTCTTCTTTTTCGTTTTCTTCTTTTTCGTTTTCTTCTTTTTCGTTTTCTTCTTTTTCTGTTTCTTCTTTTTCTGTTTCTTTCACAGGTTCTGTTTCTTTCACAGGTTCTGTTTCTTTTACAGGTTCTTCTTCATCTTTATGTTCCACTGCATCTTCCACTGCGTCAGTATGTTCCTTGGAACTTTCCTCTTCCTTCACCGGTTCTTGATTAGCTCCACCCTCGAGCACTTCCTGGCCTTCCTCGGCGGCTTCCTCTTCTTGCCAGTCGAAACTAAATGCCCCTGTACCACTCCCTGGATTCACGAAAAACTTCCCGTCCATAATGAACGCTTCCACCTTATGTGTTCCGCCATAGATCAAAATATCCACGTCCAACTCTCTTGCCAAGTTGGACAAACTCAATGGGTCGTTTTTGGGCACTGTCAAGTAGCCATTGGTGAAGCCAATTTTCAAGTTTCCATTCTTTATCACTTTATAATTCTGTATCAGGATATCATTATCGCCATTTTTATTGAATTCTGAATTCAAAAACGCCAATTGCTGGCTCAACAAGTTGACATCATCAAATTCGCCTCGTACTAGATGGAATTCTCTCGAGATTCCATGGAGGAATTTCAAGCTATCCAAGTCGTTGGTAACATTTCCCAAGCAAACTACCTTGTTAATTTTGGGATTTGACGGATAGCTGGTGCCCGATGGAGCCAAAAGCTTGTGGAACTTGCTTGGAATATCAATTGATCTATCTGGAATAAAGAGATCTCCTATTGCTAATGTGAGCATTTGTGATATTTAGTGAGGATTTATTATCGCCAATTCTGTATTTGATTATGTAAGTTTTTGAATTAGCACTTTGAACATAAAAGACTTTTATAAGATTTCTACGGTTGTTTGAATATAAAAGTAGTTACACCGTTTTTCAAAGTATTTCTACGGTTGTTTGAACATAAAAGACTGTTTTTTGAACATAAAAGACTGTTTTTTGAACATAAAAGACTGTTTTTTGAACATAAAAGACTGTTTTTTGAACATAAAAGACTGTTTTTTGAACATAAAAGACTGTTTTTTGAACATAAAAGACTGTTATTTGAACATAAAAGACTGTTTTATTGAGTATAAAAGTAGTTACACCGTTTTTCAAAGTATTTCTACCGTTTGAATGTAACTGCTTCCTTATTAAATATTTACTACAAAGAAATAGCATCCCTTACTTTTATTGGAGTTACAATACTTCTAAATACTAGAACAAACACTCCACAGAAATATTCATTAATTAAATCACTCTATTGCTGATAACAGCAAACGTTCAATGGTCAGAAGTAATCTTCTGTAAAACTTGAGGATAGTTCCTGAACACCTCATCAAACTTGTCCCTGTTAGTCATTTGGAATACCTCTGGATCTTTGGCCAACGCAACAAAGAAAGTCAGTACTCCAGATTCAATCACCACTAAAGAAATTCTGGTAATCTGACCACTGATCAAAAACCCAAACGCAATGACTGGTGCATAGTAGTTTCCGTTTGCATTGTAACCTGGTTTGGTGAACTTCAAGTACAAATAGGCACACAAAGCAACCAAGTATCCTACAAGCATCGAGTACAAGTTCAATGAAGTATTGATGAAGCAATCATTAATCAAAGCATCCATGCCCTTGAATCTCAACAAGTCGAATGTATCTTTAGCAGATCTAATGTATGGCTTACCGTATAACGCAACATAACAGTATGCATAGTGATTAAAGTACTGAACCAACCATTGGATAAATCCAAGCACAACTTCTCCTATCAAAATCATACATCCAACCCAGTAGTCACCGTCAGCAAGAGCATTTTGTCTCATTATAGAAAAGAAACCCTTGAGCAATTGGATTAACGATACAATTAAAGATCCAAAACAAATAGATCCGAAGCAGTATGTCAATGCTCTTTTGAGGGAGCTTAAAGCTGGGTGTTTAGGTTCACCTTGGTCAGAACCACTCAAATAGTACCAGGTACCAAATACACCGGCAATAACCACATGGATGACATTTCTAATGACTTCAGAAATGTAGAATCCTGCAAAAAACACAAATACCAAAAGTCCTATCAATTTGGCTGATGAACAGCTTCCACCACCAACGTCACAGCCTGCATTACTCAGGTTAGGATCGTACTTGACGTAAGTTCCCACCACAATGACTGAAAATAACACTCCGAAACCAGAACTGATAAGAATTCCCAAGAATGAAGTAATCAAAGTAGAAGGATAGCGTTTCATAACATCAATAACCACAGTCAAAACTGTAGCGCTGAATGGGATTCTGCTTCTGGCTGTCCAATAGGCAAACCCGGTCATAGCAGTAAATATCAAAAACACAATGGCAGCTGAATAGTACTTTTCCACAAAGTAGAAAATTGCAGTTCCAAGTCCAAAAAGTACATTCAAAATCAAACCTGAGGTGATGAAAAGCTTTGGTGCCATTCTGGCGTAGAGAATTATGACAAAAGAAAGCACAAATGACATGACAATAATAAACGCAAACAAGATAATGGTGTTTGTGTTCAAAGTAAAGTTATTGTATGTGTTTCCTGAGTTGTAGATACCAGAACCCTGGAAACTAAATGTCTCTCTTAAGGCATTCAATGTAATTCCCCCTACAGCCAAAAACCCAGCTAACACGAGCAAAAAGAAGATGGTGAATGGCCAATCGTTGAATCTGGGCTTTGCAATTTTGAACGACTCGTCAAAGTTGTTGCTGTTGATGGGTTTACCTTCATCCATGTTCTCATAGTCAAAATTAGGCTGCTGCTGTTGGTAATTCTGCAGGTATCCCTGTTGATACCCTTGTTGTTGCGGCAGATACCCTTGTTGTTGTTGCGGCAGATACGCTGGTAGTTGTTGGGCATAACCCTGCTGTTGAACTGGAACGTGGTAAGTGTCCTGGCTCATTTGAATCTGTGGTTGCGATAATTGCTAAATTTCAATTGGAAACGGAGAAATATTTTTGTGCGTTGTGAATAATGTACTAGAATACAAGCAATTGCTATGGAAAAGGTATGTCAAGGGTATAGAGTGCATTTCAGGGTTCAGGGAGTTCAGGGAGTTTGAAGGGCACGAGTACAAAGGTCTTGGAAATAAAGGGTGTTGATACTTCCAGGGTCCTTCGCAGATAAGCCCAGGTCGTCTCACGTCTTTAAGGCCATTTCTAATGTCGCTACCCATAAAGATTAAATAAGTGGCAAGCTACGTGCATTGAGTACTGTGATGTAGTAGTATGTTTTCGGCTGTCATCTGTGAAGTAGTAGTATGTTTTCCGCTGTCATCTGTGAAGTAGTAGTATGTTTTCGGCTGTCATATGTTAATTAGAGTCGTGTTCTGGCCGATGACTTCAAATCCTATTAGCCGCATGCAATAACAACAAGAAATATTGCATATTCCAAGTCTTATTGTTTCTAGCAAGTGTGCTCATGTGTATCCTATTGAGTGCAAAGAAAAATATGTTGAAAATGTGTAAAACACTACCTTCAGAACAAAGAGACGGCATAGTAATGGCATCTTCTATCTCTATTCGGCTTCGGTAAACGTTGCACCACGTTACGTTACGTCATTGAGAGTGAAAGCCTTTTAAGTATCTACATTATCTATGACTATCAGACGTTGCAAGCACTAAAATGTACTAGACTATCAGACGTTGCAAGCACTAAAATGTACTAGACTATAAGACGTCGCAAGCATTAAAATGTACTAGTTGTTTGAACTTTTGGAATAGGGTTCTAAAATACTGAAATCAGTGTAAATAGGAATCATAAGACCCAAACTAAAGCATGGAATCTTTGCTACTCTTACGCTTACAAGACTAATTCCAGTAAAGAGCTTGGTTTCGAGTCTAGATCCAATCAAATATGTACTGGATATAAAATCTCAACGGCTTTTGCACCTCGGAATATCTCCATATCAACCTGCAAGATAACGTTTCTTTTTGAAATCGTTCTCCGTAACGTTCTAGATCGCTATTGTCGGTCGAAGTCATTCCCTTTGCAGGTGTACTGTTGACTGAACAAGAAAAATCCGAGATTTAAAAGAAATGTGAAATTTGCAGATTCAACCAAAGCTGAAAAAGGAAGGTAGACAAACCAAACGTGCAAGAAAAGACATACAGAGACTAGCCAAACGTTTAGAGAGTTCTATCAAGATTCATTTAAATAGATAAGTTTCCATTAGCATTGCCTAGCCAGGATTGATTATTGTCTAACCAGGATTGATGGCTGGCTGGTCTCATTGGTTGAAAAAATAACCTCTAAATGCAAAAACTCGTTATAAATAAAAGACAAGTAAATGCAAAACTCGTTATAAGCAAAAGACAAATAAATGCAAAAACTCGTTATAAATAAAAGACAAGTAAATGCAAAAACTCGTTATAAACAAAAGACAAATAAATGCAAAAACTCGTTATAAGCCAAAGACAAGTAAAAATGTAAAACAAGTTGGCCCAGTTGAAAAAATCCCCAAGCAACCATGCTTTGTTTTATAATCATAGTCGTAGCAATTATGAAACACAGAAATTCTTGTTTCACATCAGAAAATACTCCTAGGCTACTCTTCACTAGAAACTACAAACAACTACAAACAACATAAGATATCCAAGACCTGGAAACCTTAAGACCCCTCTGGTACTTGCTGCCAATGTACCCCAAAAAAATTTCACACTGTTCTGGCTCACATATTTCTTGACCTCAAAAACACGAAAATTAAATGTAAACACTCCCCTGAAAAAGCGTGTTATTGGCCACGACCTGACTACACCTCCTTGTACCAATATTTTCTCACCCAAGCACCCCTACCTACCTCTTGTCAACGTTTTATTTGTCTGATCTCCGATTGCATTGCAACTAAACCCATCTGACTGCTCATCCAAATACATCAAGTACAGCATTTCCTGCACATGCAAAGTACAGATTATCCTGTACGTTTCCAATCCGCGTACGCAACAACCAGTTTCGTCACCAAACCTGCACACAAGTAACAATGTTCCCCTTTTGGTGTATTTTCTCAGCTTGAATGCACTCCGGAGAAAGCATGTTGCGTTTGCAGGTTAGCTGGTCGTCAAATTTAAAAACAAACGCCAGCCTGGTTTTTGAAGGATTTTTAGTTTCAGATTTATTTCAGTCCATAACCAACTTTTGTCATTCCTTAGAAAGTCTGAGTCTGCTACTTGTTTCCTTTGTGTATTATTAGTTATTCATAGTAAACAATGCAATTCGCCCTGTGGTTGTTGATGCTTATGGCTGCTTCAGTAGTCAACTGTGGATGTGTGTTGTCCTCAGATGGTAACTACTACTGTAGCGCTACCAAAAAAGTCACCTACCAAGGTGTAGGATTCTCCGGTTCCTATAACGAAGTCACCAATATGTCTGATGACGGTTCTTGTTCGTCCCTGCCATTTTCATTTTCAGGAAACTTGTCACCATTGAATGAAGAATTGTCTTTACACTTCAGAGGTCCTATCAAGTTGAAGCAATTTGGTGTCTACTACCCAGCTCCTTCCAACAAAAAGAGAGAAGAAGAAGACTGTGCTACTACTTTGGTTCACAAGCACCACTTGCACAAGAGAGCCACTAAGGTTGTTCAAGTCACTCAAACTGTTTATGTTGATGCCAACGGTGTCACTCAAACTGTTGCTGCTTCTTCTACTGTTCAAGTCCCAGATGCAAACAAGGTTGGTACTTCTACCCCAAGTACTATTGCTACTCCAGCAATTGCTACACCAGCTACATCTTCAACTTCACCTGCTGCCAGTCCTGGTGCCAGTTCTGGTGCCAACCAACCAGCTGTTGCAGGTGACTGGACTAGATCCTCTTACTTCACTCCAGGAAACGCTCAAAACTGTGTTTTCTTGAATCACTACGGTGGTACTGGCTCTGGTGTGTGGAATAGTGCCTTTGGTAACTCTATTTCTTACGCCAACAGCGACTGTTCTTCTGGTTCTTCCACTCCGGTTGCTTTGGGTGATGTCTTGGTTGATTCTAACAACGAATTCATGATTATGTCTGGTGAAAAGTGTACCGGTAACGAATGTGGTTACTACAGACCAGGTATTCCAGCATACAAGGGTTTCGCTGGTACTAACAAGATTTTTGTGTTTGAATTCCAGATGCCTCAAGGTTCTGGTGGAAAGACTCCTATCAACTACGACATGCCAGCTATCTGGGCCTTGAATGCTAAGATCCCAAGAACCTTGCAATACGGTAAGGCTTCCTGTAGTTGTTGGCCACAATGTGGTGAATTGGACTTGTTTGAAATCTTATCTGCTGGTTCTAACAAGTTGATTTCCCACTTACACTCTGGCCAAGGGTCTAGTGGAGGCCAAAACA
The DNA here is from genome assembly GCA_030569655.1 of Yamadazyma tallmaniae. Taxonomy (NCBI): domain Eukaryota; kingdom Fungi; phylum Ascomycota; class Pichiomycetes; order Serinales; family Debaryomycetaceae; genus Yamadazyma; species Yamadazyma tallmaniae. Next base: position 40,408 of record JAJMLL010000023.1, on the reverse strand, counting down.
ACGGTGGTGGTGGTTCTCAAGATTTCTTCGAAAGACCGTACTCTTCTACCATGAAGGCTGCTGTTGTTTTCAACGGTAACAGCATTTCTATTGTGCAGCTTGACAGCAGTACCAACTTTGATACTGTATTGAGCAAGGCTACTGTAGATGCTTGGGTTAGCGGAAGCGGTTCTGTTGCTAATATTTAGAATGTTTAGGATATATATTTGGAGAGTATTTGTAGATTTTGGGCCATAATTACCCTTACAATAGGTAATAATTATTATTTTACCAGTACTCAAGACTTCAGTTGTGGTTTCTACCCTAATCTGAAATAACAAATCGTAGCAATCATGAATCTCATAGAACAATAGCTTTATCGCATAGATACCCATGTTTTAGACAAATGACCTTAGGAACCTCAAATCCGAGCGGCTTCTACCGAATATCTGCCGAAGTGATTGTGGAGATTAAACAAGCCCTGTTAGATGTTGTAGTTTAAGTTTATTTTCAAAATACTTGAGAGTTAGACATGAAGTTGGAACAGTACAGTTAGCTCTTTGAACAGTACAGTTAGCTCTTTGAACAGTAAAAGTAAAGCTCTTCTATTGCGTGATGATAACGGATTTATGACCACCATCAAAACCGAGTTGCCGGAAACGGTTGTTTAATTCCATAGTGCTTAACCCCACAACAATCTTCTTGTTTGGCCTTCCTATTCGGTCGAGACGCCGCTGAGCTGTCCAGAACATCAGTGACCACAGCAGATCTGATAGGCAGGTCCTTTAGAGGGTTTGAGTCAAGTTCCGCATCTCGATGACGATTGCCTAATTCAGAAGTTGTATGCGTAGATTAGATACAAGCACGGCTTCTTAATCTACAGTACGTTCTGAATGAAACAATAAAAGCCATCTCATCCCACTTGTTGTCCCCAGAAATGCTAGCTTTGGACAAGGACATAGTTCCTGGAACCGTTCATTTGATCGATTTGGAAGGTGACTTACATGTGAAGAAAACCACTGGCAAAGATAACATTATCTTAAGACCACCACCTTCTTCCAATCCTAATGATCCGTTGCGTTGGTCCCAACAGAAGAAGATTAAACAATTTTTTCTTTTGTTTTGGGTGGCTACTTTTTATGCTATTTCCGTCAACTGGTCTGGACCGGTTTGGGACATCTGGGTGGAAGAATTCAATTGTACCTACACCCAATTGAACATCAGCTCGGCCCTTTGTTTCCTTTTCTTGGGTGTTGGATGTTTGATTTTGCAGCCAACGGCCATGAAGTTGGGAAGAAGGTGTGTGTACTTGTTGTGTACTGTTTTGATGATTATAGCCAACATCATTGGTGCCAGAGCTAATACTGTTCAAGTTTTGTATGGGGTCAATATCATCAGTGGTTTCGCCGCTGCTCCATGTGATTCGTTGGTTGAAATTTCTACTACTGACGTGTTTTTCCAACACGAAAGAGGTAGTTATTTGTCGTGGTTCATCTTAGCACTTTACTTTGGTTCTGACATTGGACCTGCGATTTCTGGTTACATTGTTGATAGTATCGGCTGGAGATGGTGTTTCTGGTTACAGGCCATCATGTTTGGTGTAGTACTTGTTTTCCAGTTGTTCTACATGGAAGACACTACATTCAGAAGACCTGAAGAAGAAATGTTGTTGGAGACTGACATCTTGCAACAAATCAAGTCTAGAGAATCGGAGATTCCTGAAGTGTTGAGCGATAAGGACAAACTGGATGTGAAGGGCGATGAGGTGGTTAGCGAGACCGACGGTGATTCCATCGACCACTCCATTCCTCTCAGAACTTACAGGCAGAAAATGAAGTTGTATGAAACGGAATACAACGATACCAGGTCGTGGTTGTGCATTTTCTACAGGCCATTTTTTATGATTGGATTCCCAGCTATCATCTGGGGTGGTTTAGTGTATGGTGCTCAAATGATGTGGTTGTCTTTGATGGCTACTACTCAGTCATTGATTTATTCCGCCGAACCTTACAACTTCAACCCCGGTTCTGTGGGTTTGACTAACTTTGCACCATTGGTAGGGTCGTTAATTGGGATGTTGTCCGGTCCTTTTGTCGATTGGTTGGCCATTAGAATGGCCAAGCGTAACAATGGGATCATGGAACCTGAATTCAGATTATATGCCATGATATTCCCATTGGTCACAAATGCCGGTGGTTTGTTGGCCTACGGGTTGGGTGCATGGAACGGTGCTTCCTGGGCTATTTCGGTTGTTTTGGGCCAGGGCTTCTTAGGGTTTGCTATGAGTTCCAGTGGAACCATTGTGTTGACCTACGCTATTGACTGTTACCACCGTATGGCTTCCGAAGGGTTGGTCCTCATGTTGTTCTTCAGAAACCTCATTGGCATGGGTTTTACCTTTGCTATTCAACCGTGGTTGAATCATAACGGATTGAAGGTGACTACGTGGTTGATGTTTATGTTGAGTGTGGTTATCAATGGGTCGTTTGTGGTGATGATACTCTATGGGAAGAAGTTCAGAAAATGGACCAAAAACAGTTACTACAAGTTCAGCGATCCAGCATTTGGGGAGTTGTTCCACTAGGTATGGGAATATATTTGTAGAGATATGAAGTGCCTCCAACTTCATCAGATAAATGTTCACACAGGCTTGTTTATAGAATCGCATAGTAATTTGAACCACGTAACTCACTGTCTGACTCTAGAAACTACTACAAACTACAGTTTGTCCAATGACAACTGTTGACAGATCAAATCCACAAAACGACTCCAGAAAACGATTCCAGAAAACGATTCCAGAAACCGTCAAAAAGCCAAAACCTTCCACAAAAAGACACACCAGTACCTTAAGTGCTGTTAAACACAACTACACACATCAATACCTACCATAACCTCTGCAACACTCTACACTCCTAACAGCTTCCCCAGATCCTTGCACTGAGAATTGGGAGCGCGAAGGAGCGGGAAATTCATCATCTGTTGGCAGTCAAACACCACATACTCTCACTACCACGGCATTCAGCCTCAACAACCAAGTCCAGTTGTGTTTAATCGTGATCACCAACAATATCCATCATTTTGTGCGGTTTGCCGCTTTTGGGAAGCCAAAAAATCAAAAGTGTAAATAGTTATCAATAGCGGTTGATTATAATATGTCAACAGAAGTAGGCTTTTTACGGGAAAATCGGCACAAAAGTCAAGAATCGTTGCACTCCAACAACTCCAGTGAGTCCAGCCACAACGGCAAGACAAAGAAGAGTGATAGTGGCCAGCCTTCCAAGAAGCGGAAGTCTTCGGTTAGAGCCTGTGATGCCTGTGCCATCCGAAAGGTCAGATGCGAGGTTTCTAGGCCGTGTAAGCACTGTGTGACCAATGGGCTTCAGTGTACGCAGCTAAGAGAACGAAAAAAGAGTGGCCCCAAGAGTCTCCAGCAGAAAACCTTGGATTCTATCAATAGCCTTTCAGAGAAACAGCGGGTTTTTGAAGCAAATAAGCAGTTCAATTCCAATTACTCTGATAACAGCATGAAGAATTCCTTGGACTCGCTTGATTACATTAAAGCTAGGCTGGAAAGCCCTAATAGAGAAGTAAACTCGCTTATAGCCTCCAAACAGTTCCACCATCCCATCGAAATGGTTCCACCATCGTTATCCACGGCTTTGAACTTGAACATCAACCCAGAAAACAAATTAACCACCCAAAACTTGATTGAGATATTGAACCTTGTCAATGAACCAAAAATCAACCAGTTGTTGAAAGATTACACTGTCAAGTCTCTTATAGACAACAATTTCAAGTTGGTAGAGTTTGTGAATACCTTGAATAACATTCCATTAGAGGTGGTGTTGAACTCCAGCGATCCTAACTACTTGTCGAAGATATTGCTTATACTATCGCAGTGCTTGTTAATTATCGAAAACTTGATCAAATTACTCCAACTCAACTTCACCTTGAACTACTCATTTCAGCTCAATCATGTTAACTACTACCGAACATTTAAGAAGGTTTTACTTTTCAAAATTGTCGATGCTTTTGGACTAATAGATAAACTCTTGTTTTATCCTTCCAAGAAATATAACCACTATCAAATCTTCTATAACCAAGCTGTCAGCTGTTTAAATTTGTTCAGTTACTTTGACCTCATCACTAGGTTCAACAACAACAACCATAACGATAACAAGGTCGAAATTGCCAACGAGGATAGCCCAGAACTAGCATCAAACCATTCCAAGGTTTCATATTTAAGGAAAGCAGTCAGTTTCTACCACTTCATCGATTTGAAGAATGAATACATCATTTATAACAATGACTTGACGAATTTCCAACTAAACGAGCTCTTTGAAAAGCTTTTTGTGGTGGAGAGATTAAACTATATCTTGACTCCAAGTATTATAGTTTCAGTGAACATGCTTGACATCAACATTCACTTGAATCCTAAGAATATCTTATTCAAGTGCTTCAAACTAATCAACACAGATCTGTTGATTTTGAATAACTTGAAATCATTCAACATCTTGTCCAATATTAACAAGTTCTTCAAAATCAACCATTACCCAGATTTGAACAATCTCATGACCACTAGGTTCCTGAATTTGAAGAATTCCTTGATAAGCTACTGCAAAGAAGACACTTATTACTCCATCTTCATACAATTGGTGATTTTCAAGTTGTTGATGATCTACTCCAATAACTTAGAATTAACGGTTTTACAATTGGAATTGATAGACATAGTTAAGAACTTGAACCGCCTAATCAACTTCAGCGAATCACTATTCCTTCGTTTTGCAAACTTCAAGTTGTTGCCCCAGTTCTTACAGATCTTGAAGATCAACATAGATTTTGAAAACAATCTCAACTATCTTGAAGATTTGATAGCCTATACCAAACATCTGTTCAAATTTTTCAACGCAACTCCCAATATTTCCCAAATCATCAACTCCAATATTGTTGTGTACGAGTGGTTTGAGGAAATGAATAAGTTGGATTCTGCTGATTTGAGGCATCCTACACCTCTAATTTCCCAAGCAGGTTTTGGGACTGATATCCCACCAGAAAATTTGAATTCAAGTATAGGAGTTGGATTCGTCAGTAAATCGGTTCCAATGTACCAAGAAGGGTATAAGAGTTCTATAGTTTCCAACGTGCGAGGCTCGGATCAGTACAGATCCAGCTCTACCAATCCTTCAGGTGGTATCGGAGGAACAGGAATCAACAACCAGACTTTGCCGGAACTTCAAAACCAACTAAATAAAATTCAACAATCACAGCACACAATACAGCCCATAAACAGCGCCATGTCCAGTTTTGAATCTGCAAAAGAAAAATCAGGATTGAACAAGTTGTTGAGTGATTTTGGTAATAGCCATTTGAGCTCAAATAGTTCTACTGGGGCGAATTCAATTGTGGTGACAACTAATCCTACACCCGAACCAGGTACAGCCATTTCGCCAATAGGAAAGAAAATCAACAGGTCGGTGGTGCAATCAAAACCTACAGAGGAAGTGGCTCCCGCTAATAACACATCGACAAATGCAACCAACGAATTACAGAATTCGAATTCAGCCAGCTATTCTACCATCATCCAAAGTTCCGTGCCTGCACCTCCAGTGATTACCCCCGCTACTGCCATTAAGTTAAAGGACGAGAGTGAGATAAATTTGAACGTCAGCGACAGCACAAAGAACTTGTATAACTTGTTCACACAGATGAATGACGAGGTGGGCAATGGCTCCAACAATAGCTTGACAAACTTGCTTCAGTTCAGCAACTTTCAAGGAGGCATGGCGCCCGGATCGAATGGTGGTATTGCAAACCAAAACAGCGTTAGTGCCATATTCGGGTCCTCACTCAATCTTAACAAGATTCAGTCATTTTCTAACCTCAAGTCTTCCAACAACGTGAATTTGGTGAATTCTTCTTCGACATTGAACTTGTTCTTGAACAAGGACGATGATACAGAGGAGACTGAGAAAAAGAAGCTCAAGAACCAGTTTTTGTTGTAGGTTTTGTTGTATGAGAGAATAATCATCATAGTATGAGAGAATAATCATCACAGTATGAGAGAATAATCATCACAGTATGAGAGAATAATCATCATAGTATGAGAGAATAATCATTGAGTGGCCTTATAGATTACAGAAATATAGGTGAAACTGCCGTAAAGTGAAGTTCATCCAGAGATATCAAAGAGTCAACATCCACAGATATCAAAGAGTCAACATCCACAGATATCAAAGAGTCAACATCCACAGATATCAAAGAGTCAACATCCACAGATATCAAAGAGTCAACATCCACAGATATCAAAGAGTCAACATCCACAGATATCAAGAGCAGGTTCATCCACAGATATCAAAGAACATACCTTGTTGCATACTTGGGAAAATGTTGCTCATACTTTGGAAGACGTTGCTCTTATAAAATGTTGCTCTTATCGGAAAATGTGCCATTTTACTCTTCCTATTCAATTTTCAGATTGCTCTCATTGCTTTCATCTACTCTACTCTAACTCTCCACAGCCTACGTACAGCCTACGTGCAGCGTAGTGTTTCTCGTGCCAGTCACTGAATTCTCATCTTTCACACGCACACAAAATTTCCCCAGAAACCCTTTTCATGTGCGTTCACCTGAAACTATAAAGACCCACCATCCCTCATCTAAAACTAACCATGTCCATTGAATTAGCCACTGCTGCCGTGTTGGGCACCCAGCTTTTAGAAGCAAAGTACCACCTTAGAGATGATCTCATGTTGATTCAGAAGGTGGTCAAGTCTGCGTTGCCGTTTTTGTGGAACGTCCGCAGGGGAAGAGCCAGTTTCTGGTATACCTTTGAAAAAACCGTGGCCAAGTATCCCAACAACAAGTGCATTTCGTTTCCAAGACCTACAAATAGTACTGGAGCACCCAAGGTCAACGCTGAAGGGTTCAAGGTCTACGATGACCAGTTTGAGGTGGAATCCTTCACCTATAAGGAGTTCTACGACTTGGTTTTGAAATTTAGTTACATTTTGAAAAACGACTACGGGGTTACGTCGGACCAAACGATTGCCATAGATTGCATGAATAAGCCTTTGTTTTTGTTGTTGTGGTTGTCGTTGTGGAACATCGGGGCGCTTCCGGCATTCTTGAACTTCAATTCCAAGGATGCTCCTTTGGTCCATTGTCTTAAAATTGCCAGTGTGACCCAGGTATTCATCGATCCTGATTGCTGTGATCCTATTAGACAGACAGAACCCCAGATCTACAAGGAAATTCCCAACATCAAGTTACATTACTTGAACGAGGCCGAACTATTCAAGATCTTAAGAGATCCGTCAAGAAAGAAGTACAGAGCACCTGATCATACTAGAAGACCTGCCGATAAGGATCATGATGCTTCTGCTTTGATCTATACTTCTGGTACCACCGGCTTGCCAAAAGCAGGAATCATGTCTTGGAGAAAGGCTTTCATGGCTTCTTCTTTCTTTGGTTACATCATGAAACTCAATAAAGATTCCAACGTATTGACAGCAATGCCGTTATATCACTCCACAGCCGCAATGTTGGCTGTTTGTCCTTCACTTTTGGCTGGGGGTTGTGTTTCGATTGCACAGAAATTTCTGGCAACGTCTTTCTGGACTCAGGCCAGATTGGTGGGTGCTTCTCATGTTCAGTATGTGGGTGAGACCTGTAGGTACTTGTTGAATACAAAATACCACCCAGACCAGAAGAATCACAATGTCAAGATTGCCTACGGGAATGGATTAAGACCTGATATCTGGAAAGAATTCAAGTCCAGATTCAATATCGAAGGTATAGGTGAGTTTTATGCTGCAACAGAATCTCCTATTGCTTTGACCAATTTGCAATATGGTGACTTTGGTGTTGGTGCCTGCAGAAAATATGGTAGTCTCATCAGCACCGTGTTGTCATTAGAACAGACCATTGTAAGAATGGATCCAGATGACCAGGAGGAAATCTGGAGAGACCCCGCTACTGGATTCTGTGCTCAGGCAGAAAGCAACCAGCCTGGAGAGTTATTGATGAAGATCATGAACCCAGATAAGATCGAGGAGAGTTTCCAGGGCTACTATGGCAACAAGCTGGCTTCCACCAAAAAAGTCATCAGAGACGTTTTCAGAAAAGGGGATGCATGGTTTAGATCCGGCGACTTGTTGAAAATGGACCAGGATAACATGCTATACTTTGTGGATAGATTGGGAGATACTTTCCGTTGGAAAAGTGAAAATGTGTCTGCCAGTGAAGTGGAAAACGAATTGATGGGATCTAAGGCTATTGTTCAATCGGTTGTTGTAGGAGTGCAAGTTCCAAAACACGAAGGTAGAGCTGGTTTTGCTGTGATTGAAGCCAAAGAAGGTCTTTCCCACGAAGAGGTTTTGGATAAGATTCACAATCATGTAGTGAACAGTTTACCTAAATATGCTGTTCCACAATTCATTAAGTTTGGCAAGGTTGAAGCCTCACACAACAACAAGGTTCCTAAGAATCAGTACAAGAAGCAGAAGTTGCCAAAGGGTGACAGTGGAAAGGATGTAATCTACTGGTTCACCAAGAATGGGTACAAGGAGTTGACAAATGAGGCGTGGGCCACTATTAACAACGGTAAAGCCAAGTTATAGAATGAATAGGATTTGTTTATTTTCTAGTAGAACTCTTTTTATTGTATATGGTTAAATGAGAGACTCTTGAACTACATTTCTAGTACTCAACACATTCATTCATACCTAAGACTTATCGGAAATGGCAGTAACACCAGGCAATTCCTTACCTTCCAACAACTCCAAAGAAGCACCACCACCAGTAGAAACATGGGACAACTTGTCGACAACACCGAATTTCTTAGCAACAGTAGCAGTATCACCACCACCAATGATAACGGTGTTACCAGCTTCGGCAGATTTCACAGCAGCGTCCAACAAAGACTTGGTACCAGTAGCAAACTTGTCGAATTCAAAAACACCTGGAGGACCGTTCCAGACAATGGTCTTAGCCTTAGCAACAGTGGCAGCAAACAATTCATTGGACTTTGGACCAGCATCCAAACCCATCCAGTTGTCTGGGATACCTTCTTCTTGGGTGGCAGTAGAAGTGGTAGCATCCTTATCGAATTTGTCAGCAGTGACGAAATCAACAGGCAAAACCAATTCGACCCCGTTCTTCTTAGCCTTTTCAACCAAGTGTTGGACGTTCTTAGAACCAGCTTCGTCAAACAAAGAGTCACCAATAGACATGTTATCCAAAACCTTCTTGAAAGTGAAGGCCATACCACCTCCAACAATCAACAAGTCAACCTTGTCCAACAAGTTATCGATCAATTGGATCTTGTCACTGACCTTAGCACCACCCAAGATGGCCAAAAATGGTCTGGTTGGGTTTTCCAAAGCCTTAGCAAAGTATTCCAACTCCTTGGCCATAAGGAAACCAGCGGCTCTTTGTGGCAAGTCAAAACCAACCATAGAAGAGTGGGCTCTGTGGGCAGTTCCGAAAGCATCGTTAACGTAGACATCAGCCAAAGCAGTCAATTGGGATCTGAAGCCAGCAACTTGTTCCTTGGAAGCCTTGACCTTTTCACCATCGACCTTCTTGCTTCCTTCTTCTTCCAAGTGGAATCTCAAGTTTTCCAACAAGAAAACCTTACCGTCAGAACCAGCATTGACAGCAGCTTCGACTTCAGGACCAACACAGTCGTTCAAGAAGGTAACTGGCTTTTCCAACAAGGCCGACAATTCGTCAGCCACAGGTTTCAAGGAGTACTTGGCAACCGCTTCCCCGTTTGGTCTTCCCAAGTGAGAAGCCAAGATCACAGCCTTTGGCTTTTTGTCCAACACATATTTGATGGTTGGAAGAGCAGCAACAATTCTCTGGTTGTTGGTGATGGTGGTACCGTCCAATGGCACGTTGAAGTCAACTCTGATGAAGACTCTTTTGCCAGCGACATCCAAGTCTTTGACACTCAATTTATTAGATAATGACATTTTCAATTGTTTCAATGGAGACCTTGTCCGAGAAATAGTGGTGTTTAAATATGGGAATTTTCGTCCATCTGGTGAGGTTATTAGTATCATGAAATGTCGCGGCGGAATGAGACAATGACGCGTGGACGAGCTTGATCCGACTGTATGAAGTTTTTGGTGGACTGGCGTGAGGATTCAAGCGTGGGTGGGTGATATGAGAGAGGCTGATCGAAATAAGGGTTTCGTACCAACGGAACATGAGAAATTGGCACTAAACTTGAGCCGGTTGAACGATTATCAGTGTCTATTTCTTGTGCGTTAGTAATATACACTCTAAGACTGCACACTCTTAGGCACACTGTTACGCACACTGTTACCTGCACACACGTGAGAGTGGTTGTCCCGGCATCTGATGTTTCGGATTACAGGAATCATATGACAGAGGCATTCGAGGTGAGGTGATTGGGACTGTAGTGGTGCTGAGATTGTAGTGGTGCTGTGAGATTGTAGTGGTTATTGGGGTGGTCAGTCTTTAATGGGGTGGTGAGTCTTTAGTGGTTTTGGGGTGGTTATACAGTGGTTATTGGGGTGGTGATAGTCATTTGATACATATTTGAATCATATCGTCATTTCAAAACCTTTGTTACGTAACCTGATTCGATGTGAGGTGAAAATCCTCCTAAGAGCATACCGTCTCAATTTGGTATCAGTTGCAACCACTTGTAGCCAATAGTAAATTGTGTCATCGTGTGTAATTTCTATACCGTCTTAGGGTATGCCTTTTAAACCATCTTGAAAATGGCATTTTTGTTCTTATTTTGTATTAGATGCACTCCTGGTCTCTTCAATTGGGTTTCCAATCTTCATATATACTATTTTCAGCCATTTTCAGCTTACAACTGCTAGCGTTATGCCAATTTTGCTTGTCTTAGCCTAGTTGCACCTTCAACTTGTGTCATGTACTTCTGTTTTCTGCCTTATTTCTACCTGCCTTTAACTTCACTCCTATTTCTGCTGCTGTAGCGGCTGCTTTCAAATGGCTAGTTTCACCAGTAATAACCACTCTCTACACCTCAACATGTACCAGAAAACCCACAAAACTGTTAAGCTTTATGGTAATTATGTATCCTATTCACATGCTACCTATATAAAATCTCCCACTTACACCCATATCCACCATATCCACCTCTCCTACCTCACCTTCAAAATACCATCTTCTACCAGCCTCTAGAACGTTCCAGAATAAACGCGCATCTTATATATAAAATCATTCCTCATCGCTTGAACCATCATGGATAAATTACTTGCCTGGTCCGTTGCACAGCAATCTGGAGACAAAGAAGCCATTGATAAAATCGGTAAGCCCGATGAGAAGTTGCTTTCCCAGCTTTTCGGTGCCCCTGATGAACCACAGCTTATGAAGCATGCCATAGCCGTAGCCAAGAACGATGCTGCTACCCTTGAAGATAGGGAGGTTGCCTTGGAAAACTTCGAAATGTTGATTGAAAACTTGGATAATGCTAATAACATCGAGAATATGAAGCTTTGGGAGCCAATTATCAGTTTCTTAGACTCAGATTCGAAATCCATCAAGCTTTTAGCAGCTTCCATAATTTCTATAGCAGTCCAGAATAATGAAAAAGCCCAAAACGATTTTCTCAAGTATAATGGTTTTGAAAAGTTGATCAATTCCAGTTTGAAGGAACAAGATGATACTTTGAGAATGAAGTTTTACTTTGCTATTAGTTCCATCATCAGAAATAATGAAAGCGCATTCAAGCACTTCAACAGTTTAAATGCTTGGGAGATCTTGAACCACTTGCCATTGTTGGAAACCAAAGACCATAAGTTAGCAGTAAGACTTTTATCGATTATTTCTTCGATATTGTCGAACACAGCACAGTTTAAACCAGAAACCATGCCTAAGTTCCAGGAATTCAAAGTAGCTCTGTTTTTGGTGGACAACTTGAACGGAAATATAAATGTGACAGAGAAGTCATTGCAGAACTTGAACCAGTTGATTGAATTGAACTACAAGTTCACTGATGACGAATTGGAAACTTTATCTTCCAATTTCAAAAATATTCAGCACTTGAAGGAAGACTATCCAACGGAATTCAAAGCAATTGAGAAAATCACCAAGTAACGACTAATGTATAATAGATCTTGAATCAACTGTAGAATATCTCTGATTCGTTATCTGAAGTGAAGAACCTCTTCATAGCACCTTCAATAGACTCTGGAACGAGTCTCCTGCCATCATCGTCATTCCCTAGGCTCTTTCCATTCTTGAACTTCTCATATAGCTTCTGTATACCATCATAGTAGTTATACAAGAGCTCTCCTTTTATAGCCGTCATCAACTTAAAACTCTTCAACATTTCAATGAACGTCGATTTGTAATCCTGGCCTGTTTTTGGCTTGGGTATGTTGGCCAACTCAGGATTTCTGGTATAACGATCATACATGGAAAACGAGATGGAGTATGTGAATGTAAACAAGTATTCAATCATTTCCTCTGGGTTTTTCAACAATACGATGTTGACATTAAGCTCATACTGCAACTTATTCAACATATACTCGATTTTTTCACTTTTTAACTCACCCACCGGTGCTATCTGTGGTTGAGATCCGCCCTTAACCCTACTCTTATATTCTCTTTCCTCTTTCAACTTCAATGCAGACAAGTAGTTGTAGTAGTTTCCCAAAAATAACACCATTTGTGGTTTTAAAATGCTTTTCAATTGTTCCTCCGCTAACTTTAAATACTCTTCAATGTTGTAAAATAATACAGAACAATCATCTAGGATATCTGTGGGAGTACAAGGCACAAAAACATCTGTTTGTTCGTCATAAGTACCTTCTATAGCTCTTTTCCACCTAATAATAGGAAAAGGACTGGTAAATCTCACAATCGTGCTAGAGTTTACAGTTGTACTAGCAACAGTACCTTTTTTGGGTGATTGCACAATCTTTCCTTTGTCGTCGACTTCTTGTTTGAACTTTTCACGCAACTCATGCTCGTCTATGTAGTCGAAAACTTGTTCTGGGATGTAGATAGACATTTCCTTCAACAATTCCATTCTGTCACTCTTGATTCTATTGACTTTTTCAAAAAGCTTAGCGTCAAAAACAACCCCTTCGCTTTGGAAAACTGGTTCCAATGGTTTGGTAGGTTTCTTCTTCGGAGACTCAAAAACAAAACTGGAATCAGTAAGAGGGTCTGAATCAAGTTTTAGTTTTGGAATCTTCATAGATTTGGGAACCAGCAGACTTTCTGGTAAATCACAAAAATTCAACTTTCTTTTGACAGGTTTCACGGGCAGCAGCAGGCTCTGATCTAGCATATCTTTATAAGGAGAACCCTGCAATCCTATTGTTTGGCTTTCTCTTTCCTGAACTCTTTTAGTTGGTTTACTTTGTCTATTATTTTCTTCATCGCCTTTTCCATTCCCTTTACTTTCTATTATGTTCCCCTTATCGTTTCCTTTGGTTTCCCCTTGTTTCGTTCTGGCATCATCACATCCAAGCACATTGATCAACCCAAGCGAGCTATCGATGTACAAATCCAAATGTTCTTCTTTCTCTTCCAGCTTCATTGGCTCGTGTGTATCTTGTTTAATCTTACTTTCTTCATCAGTACCGAAACTCATATCACTGATCTCAATATACCTTCCTGTTAGTACGCGCTTATTACCTATCACCACCATAACATCCTTAACAAAGTATATACATACAGGTGTGGTTCCATCGTCAACCTTGCGTTTGCTGCTCCCGCCTCCACATCTTTCGGTTTCACATCTCCCAATTCCTCGTACCTTTCACTTTCGGAGTCTAGATCTATAATCTCCATCATGAAATCACAACTCGCGCTGAAACAAAAAATTAATGAGTAGGCGGTTAAGTTACAGAACCTCTGGTGGCAGAAGTAACGCCAATTACCGAGAGAATGTGGATGGTGGCGACGAGGCGCCGATATATGGCAATGGAACTAGTAATGGGACCCGGAAAAACCTGGCCTATGGTAATTCCAATGGATTTGGAAACGGTGTAGATTCCTACGACCACGACCCACCGTTCAGGACAGGGAGCCGTTTTGGCAGTGGTAAGGAAAGTATCGGTTCGAAAGCTACCAAGAAATCCATTGTGGAATTGAAAGAAACTATGAACTATATCAAGTATGAATGGCCTCAGGTTTTGTCCGAGAACGCCAACCCTATCGAAATGGCTATTTCACTTTTGGATGATTCCAGTGTAGGAATGTCACATAAGATGCCTGAATTTGATAAAATGAGTGAAGACACTACCAATAGCTTGAGGCTGGTGGTGAACGAACACTACGAAATATTCAATAACAGTATTGGGTCCTATCACCAGTTATTAACCACCGCAAAAAACAACCAGGCTGATGCTCAGGATATTCGAGATATGTTGGAAAGTACCCGCAAGGAGATTCATGACAAATCCGACATTTTGCAGGAACTTAACCAGACCTCCAGAAGATATAATGACATGATTGAGATTTTGGATGCCATGGAAACAATCAATAACATTCCCGTTAAAATCGACCAGTTGATTATGGACAAAAGACTTCATGAAATCTACGATGTCATTTCTCAGGGTTACCAAATAGCTGAGAAATACAACTTGTGGACCTTGAGTTCCATGACAAGCATAAAAAACTACTTGGAATTGCAGTCAAACAACTTATTTGACATCATTATAGATGAATTGACCAACGAAATCTACCTTAAAAACGTCACATTGAATCAGGGCTCGGGTACATCTTCATTCAAGTTGAATGACTTCTCCTGGGAAAGCTTGGTCAATTTGAATAATCCAAAGATGTCAAGTTTCAAGACTTTTTTGGGAAGCCTGAACAACTTGGAGCAATTTGTTTATAATGCGGCAAATTTGGACTTGGATGAAATTAGCACAGTCTTAAATGAGGACTATCAAGGCTTTCTTCAACATCAGTTGCCAAAGCTTTCTTTCACAAACTCCAATGGTGCTGCCAACCCAGGTACCGCTTCTAACACCACAGGAAATGGAATCTTGTCGATTAACATGCTAATTGACTTGTCTAATAACTACAGGAACTACTATTATATCTACCAATTGATTTCAACTTTATTCAAGTTGAACAGGTTGAACCAGGCTATTGAAATATTGAACCAGTCCAATCAGCAGGAAGTGCATACCCTTGTTTATAGATCGATGGAAGAAATCAAACTGAGAAATTCATTTGAGTTGAGCAAATTAAAGAAGATCATAGATTTTGAGATCCATGAGTTTAACGACTACTCAGTGGAGATCTTGAAGAATTTGTTCTCTACCATTTTCATCAAATGCTTGCTTATTTTGCAGAACCAAAAGGTTATGACGGAAATTTTAGCAAATTTTGGAATTGAATATAATTTTAAAAGCAACTGGGATGTCATAAAAAATGAATTAACAACATTAATGTTGAGCTATATAAGTGATCAAGTTGTTGACCCAAAAATCACAAACCAGCATTCAAATGGTACCGTCGCAATTTCCAGTGCAAAACTAGCTAAGAGCCGCAAGGGTCCAGATTTATTCAAGTTTGATAACATGAAATTCAGCAAGGACTCGGTGGAAAAGTTCCCTGATTTGATATCCTTAGAAGATAACGATAACCACTTGTTTATCAAGAACGAATCTTTCCAATCGAACTTTGAAGTCTTGGTGCCTGTGAATATCATAAACATGAGAATAATATTGGAATTTTTACTATTGTTCACCTCATCCACAAATGTGTTGTTCAATTATAGCACCAACGAAAAGAAGTTACCAACTAATAAAACAGGCATTCATTTTTTTGAAAATTTCATGAAGATTTCATTTTTGCCCAATTTGAGAAGCTTCTTGGAT
Organism: Yamadazyma tallmaniae; assembly: GCA_030569655.1. Lineage (NCBI taxonomy): Eukaryota > Fungi > Ascomycota > Pichiomycetes > Serinales > Debaryomycetaceae > Yamadazyma > Yamadazyma tallmaniae. Next base: position 24,581 of record JAJMLL010000023.1, on the reverse strand, counting down.
TTGAAGTTCGAAGAGTTGATAGGACTGAAGAACTTCGACATGAGTAATGCAAACGAAAATATTAATGGTTTTGACACAGATATTGTCAATATTAACGATGATAACAACTTGAAGGTTTACAAAAATGCCTTGAGATTCAAGTCCTTCTTGATTGATTTATGTACCTTGTTGAATACTTCAATGACCTACAGAACCGAATTAAATGATTTAGTGTTATCTTTCATCAAGAAATTCTACACCAAATTTGAACAATTGTACAGTGACTTGATTGGTGGTTCAAACCTGAGATTGAATTTATGGTTCAAGACACCTGCCTTGAATGATTTGTCGACAGTATTGATAACAGAGAAAGATAACTTGAGTGAATTGAGAAATAATAACAACGAAGGGTCTGATGATAACAGGATCAACTATATAAACAGTGTTATTGAAAAGGAAGTGGCCATAATGTTGCAAAACATGGATGTTTTTGACATTAACAAAGATGATCTATTGGATGATGCTAACTTCAACCACTTAATATACCTTTTATTGACTATCAACTGGGTTTTGGACTGGTTGCCTGGATTCAATAAAGAAAATAACTACGACTATCAAGAGAGTTTGACCCCAATTGAAAAAATCAAGAATGATTGGGATTTCTTGGAAAACGGAAAAGTTATCAACTTTAATACTGACACAGAATTGATCGAAGTTAACTCCAGTAAACAGGATTTCAACAACTATAATAAGAGAATCAATAATGACTTGAACAATTACTTGTCGTTAAATTCGCCCAAATACAAGGAATTCAGCGAAATCTTGGGTAACTTTGAAAAGATCAAAATGAACTCCATTGTGTTAATGAGATACGACTTGAGGTTAAAGTCGATTTATTACATCTCCAGATCATTTAAATTCAATGATTGGATATTGGTTAACGAACCAGGAGATTCAGACGAGTATATCTCCAAGTTTAACAAAGAGCTTTTCTCTGTGGAAAACCAATTGAACAACTTCTTCAGTGAAACGGAGATCAGCCAGATTTTGGTAGGGTTTTCCGAGTTTTTGAATGTATTGATTATCAAGGGATCTAAGTTGGTAAAGAAAATCAACAGCAATGGAGTCAAGAGAATCTTGATCAACATCTTTACGTTGCAGCATATGCTAAAGAACTTGACCAAGGGAAGTGAATCGATGAGTTTCCAATACTCGTCGTATTATTTCAACTTGTTCACAGTGAATGAAAACCTACTTGTAGATAAACTCGGTGTCTACACCAAGGAGGAAAAGGAAAACTTGATCAGATTGTTGTACAGTGAAAAGCTTGCAGACGGAAACGGGTCATCGTTCAACACGTCCAAGTACAACGAATTGATGAGAAAAGTATAGTCAAATACAATAATAACAAGCACTATATTTACAGTCTATAACTAGCAGTGGGTATCGCCCAAAGCAGCAGGCCTCAATTCTAAACGGTCAGCCAATCTCTCAAACGCAAATCTACCAATTGTTAAGCCAGCAACAACAGCAAAAAAGTAAAGGGGGGTGAAAGACATGGCAGCCAACATAAGAGCAAAACCAAACATCTCAGGGAAAAACGTCAACACCAAACGCACAAAGTTTCTTGCCAACATGGAAGGAACACTGAGTTTGGAAGCAGTCAGACTGTTTTCTGACGACGATGCGTGTTTGATATCATCGTTTGAGCAACCTGACAATTTACTGTAGCTTTTATTGTGCCAGACCTTTTGTTCCAAGTAAAGTTTCAAGAAATCGAGGCCTCTGGTCAAGATTCCAATAAACAATATCAACAAAAAGATCCCGAAAGCCTGGCCTCCGTTGGAAGCCTTCAAGTTTTTGAACACCACTGGCACACCGCCATAGGCTCTTTGGAAGTACATTTCCATGTTCATGTCCATGTGCATAGCACTGCCGGTGGCCATACTGTCGGACATGGTCATATGGTGCATGTGGTCCATAGCAGAACTACCCATGTCCATAGTAGCACTAGCACCCATGTTCATGGTAGTACTAGCACCCATACCACCCATGTTCATAGTAGTACTAGCACCCATACCACCCATGTCCATAGAACCCATGGAACTAGACATCATATTCATCATGTCCATTGTCGACAGCGAGTCGCCATGCTCGTGACCTTCGTGACGTTTAAACATTTTCTGACTTCATGTCTTCGGATCTCAGCAGTTTATATATTTTTCGCAGGCAGAATTGGGAAACCAAAATTGCTCATGCGCTAATTTTTGCACCCAAAGCAAGGGGTCACGTGACCTTGGGGTTGGGGTCGGTTGGGTCGGTTGAGTGGCTGGGGTTGTGGAAGCGAAGGTTTTATTGGGTGTATAGACTGCCATGTCCGATTTTTATACTTGTTTCTCACTTCTTATTCGTTCTTAAGCGAAATCTCTGGTATCCAAATAATTGCATCTCAAACTCACATCAGTGGTCAAAACATGGTTATCCAACCAGTTCTTTGCATCAGACCGGAAGTTGCACGCTTTGCAGTTCCCCCATAATGGCAATTTTTCCGTCAAGTTGTTCGCCGTCTTCCCAATTGGATCATCAAACTTAAAGTGAAAGTGCAACAAGTGCTTCTTATAGTCATAAGGTCTATTGAATTTCCCTGTCTTGTGGCTGCAGAAACTGGGATATACACACTTGAATCTGCCGTTTTCGTCATGGATCCTCAAATGTCTACTCAAGTCTCTGGAAATATATTTTCCACACACTGGACAAGTGGCTCCTTTGATTCCTTTCTTTTTTTTGCGTTCGAGTGAGTTAACTGATGAACTGCTATGGTTTGAGCCCGTACGGTAGAGCCCTGGCATGGACTCTGTGTGGTGGTTGTCCTGGTCGTTTTCGTTTGCTTCGTAATGTTCGTTATAATTGTTGTAAAATGGTTCTTCTGGACTCTCCTTTTTAGGTGATTGGTCCAAGTTCAAGTCTGTGAAGTTCGTGTTTGTATCTACGGTATCCTTGTTGGTTTCTGAAGCTTTGTCTTCGATTTTCTGGAAGTCTTCTTCGTAGAAATTGAAGTTGAATCCGCTCAAATCGTTGGTTTCTTCAAACTGCGGTGTGCTGAGATAGTCCTCAAAATACTCGTGCTGGTTGGTTCCAGGTGGTTTCATGTTCGGCGTCAACGTCTCAAAGTTGCTCTCGAAGTTTAGGTCGTTATCAATGATACTCAAGTTACTGGAATTGGAATTCAACGGTTGAGAGTTTTGGAGGTTATCCAAGTTGAGTCTGAAATCTGGCTTTCTCTTATTGAACTCAAATAGCGACTTGGCTTGGTTCATTGAATTGTTGGGAGCTGTTCCACTGCTTTTGGTTTCTTGAACTTGGCCTAGGCTGTTCTTGGAGACAACATTATAGGAATAGGCTTTACTCAAGTTAGGTCTGCCTTTTCTTTTGGGCACGCTGGGGTTGCTGCTTTGCCGTATCGGCTGTATGGGTCTGATGATGTTTTCCTTCTTGTGTATCTTGGAATCCTCCATGGCAAGCTTTCTTTTGATGTTGACTTCGTCGTGGCCATAGTTCAGCACTTCGAAAGAGCCAGTGGAGGCTTCTGGTTGTTGGTAAGGGTCCGAGTGGCGTTCGGGGGGAGCCCTGGATGAGTTTCCATGTATTTGATTAGGGTTGGATTGGTTGTGTGGGTGTTCACGTTCGATTGTTTCGGACTTGAATTCTTTGCTTTCATCACTATTATAGAAAAACTTTGACAATTGGTTATCAAAAAAATGCTGGTCATATATCTGGTTGAAATCAGACGAGTCGGTGTTCCCGTTGATGTACTTAAAGTCGTCAAATTCCCCCATCTGGCAAGGTTAATTCATGTGTTAGTTCTCAAGCAGCAATGCAACTGTAACAAACTTTCTCGATTTTGAGAACTTAACACGGGTGGTCACGTGAGTGTTTTGCGCTTACAACCCCAGTAACTCCGGAATTCCTGGTGACACTGAAAAAGGTGACAATTATTGTTTGTAAACCTCAATGCCGTGCTGTTTCCGTTTTGTTGAATAAGAATTGTTTGTGATGGGATACTGTGGACTTAAGCATTTTTCCCGTTTCGGTTGAGCCGCAACTTGGGTAGTTGACGTCAATGCAAAGTTCCTTGTGAATGAAGTAGGTGTCAATAAGCAGTAGGTTGTTTTAGTAAGTTACTGAAAATTCCTGCAGAAGTGTTGAGTAGATTGAAGGAAGAAGAGACACAACCTTTGGTGCCGGTGCTTCAACTGTTAACTGATTGGAATTGGTGCTTTTGAGATGTTACATTGGAATTACTGCTTTTGAGATGCTACGGTATTGGAATTACTGCTTTTGAGATGCTACGGTATTGGAATTACTGCTTTTGAGATGCTACGGTATTGGAATTACTGCTTTTGAGATGCTACGGTATTGGAATTACTGCTTTTGAGATGCTACGGTATTGGAATTACTGCTTTTGAGATGCTAGTGCTTCTGAGATGTCACTTTTGAGATGTTACTTTTGAGTTACTGCTTTGGCGCAACATCCCAGCATCAAATCATTGCATATGTCTATTCATTTGATGTTTGGGAACCAATCCTTAAGCATTTAGAAGTTATTAGCTAAGTTTTGTATGTTATTGAGTTATCATCGACAGTTTTATTGCTCTTTGTTAAATAGAAAATTTTATTTGATGGTTTTACGTTGCACCGGGTTTATGAACCGTGATATTCAACAAGTCCACAGTTAAAAGTAGGTTCACCAGGTTCAAGTGAAACTATGCAATAGTGTAATTTTGTGTTTTATACACATAACTGTGTTGTAATCTACATGTGCAATTGCATTAATGGCTTACTTTTTGCTATTCTTCCTCCTGTTTTCTTCGTTCAAAAGCACTAAAATTCAAAAGCACTAAAATTCAAAAGCACAAAATCAAAATCGCATCTCATCTCATGGACTTCAAACTAGGAACTGAGTCGCTAAGCTCTACCAAAAAGAGTCTAAGATCGCTAAAGGCTCATTGCAACCAAAGAGAAGCTATATATCTTATCATCAACACCAACGCTCCGTTGGTCAAAGTAAAGGAGTACACACCCCGAGTAATTACAGTGACCCACAAACTCCATAAGCTTGAAAACAAGCTGATATTATTAATCACAAAAGACCCGTCCACTCCCTACAGAGAACCTCTCACAACCAAAGGGTCGCCTACAGAAGACGTGTTCAATGAAATATACACCTTGACCAAGCTTAGAAAAATATGCTCCACCAGTTCCAAGCTTGTTAAAGTGTTCAAAGAGTTTGATATAGTGGTGGCCGACTTCAGAGTAGCCAAGTTCTTGCCAACCATATTATCTGATACCTTCTATGTGAAGAATAAGAAGTTGCCTTTCCTTATCCAAATGGCCAAACCTGATATCAACGCCGAATTGGTAAGGAGAAAGTCCCATAAGCTCAAAGACGAAAGGTGCGATGCGAAGTATGTGAAAGGCCAGATGAACTCAATTGCCAGAAACACTACCTGCGTTGTTCCCGCCAAAGGAACCTCCATCTCGGTGAAGATTGGCTTCTCCGACTGGGAAACCTCCAAGTTGGTGGAAAACATCAACGACGTTTTAGGCTACTTCTTACATAAGCAGCACAACCTTATCCGAAGCGTGGCCGCCATCAACAATGTTCAGGTGAAAACCAGTGAAAGCACTAGTTTGCCTGTTTTTAAGTTTGAGCCTGAGCTTGAGTCTGATCTGGATTAATACACGAGTAATGTCTCTTCTTTTGTACCCAGGAACTTAAAAATCATCGAAGCCAAAAATCGAAAACAAAAAAATCAAAAAACAGAATCCAATAAATCAAAAAACAGAAACAAAAATCCAGAAACAAAAATCCAGAAAAGTCTACTCGCAAATTTAATTGCCAAACTGTGATGAATGAAGGTGGGTCTGAATCCCATTGGAGTGTAGGAGGACTAGCCCGAATGGGGAGATCCTGGATAGGAGGTGTGCCTGATGAAAATAATAGGGCAAATGGGGCCAATGACGTGGATGTGAATCAACCTGCTGTGCCTGCTTCCTACATGTCGTACTTGCCTGGTGCCGATTTCCAGGCGTCTGCACCCGCCAACTTCATCAGGACGTTTCTTCAAGAAGATGAAGAAGAGGTTGAGCACATCGAACACTTCAAGTACAAACAGGTGTTGGACCGGAAGTTGACGGCGAAATCCATCATTGGCTTGGGATTCAGCATCATGGGCGTTCCGTTTGGAATGTCTTCTACATTATGGATCTCTTTGGTGGATGGAGGCAACGTCACTATGTTGTATGGATGGTTGACGGTGACGGTATTTTCGCTTTGTGTGGTTCTAAGCTTGAGTGAGATCATCTCCAAGTATCCTACTTCTGGAGGGGTGTATCACTTTAGTGCCTTGCTCAGTAATGACAGGTACTCGTTGATTAGTTCATGGTATACCGGATGGTTGCTTTTGATTGGTTCTTGGACTTATATTGTTTCCATCTTGTTTTCGGGAAGCCAGTTCTTGTTGGCAGTTTTTGGATTAAAAGACTCTTATTACAAAGAGAACATTTTCTTGGTGTTGTTGGTATACTACGTGTTGCTAGTGTTCTGTGCATTCATTAACTACAAATTCTCCAAGTACTTGGATAAAATTAACAGGGCGTGCATTATATGGTCTTTGGGAACCATTGTTATCATCGATATCTTGTTGATATTCTTTGCTGAAAGAACCCATTCCATTGGTGAGATTTTGACTAGTTTCGATAACTCCAGATCAGGCTGGCCTGCTCCTTTGGCTTTTATCGTGGGCTTGTCGGGCTCTGCTTACACTATGAACGGATATGGAATGTTGTTGTCTATGACCGATGAAGTCAAAAACCCAGAAAGAACCGTTCCAAAAGGAATGGTCACTTCTATTTTGATTACCTTTGTCAACGGATTGATATTTATTCTTCCTCTTTTAGTCATCTTGCCTCAGCTCAAGGTTTTATTGGACGATACCCCTGAAATCATGCCCATAGACCTCATTTTCAAGTCCGCTATCAAGTCGTACGTCATATCATTTTTGATGGTAATGTTATTGGTGGTAACAGTGTTATTTCAAGGAATTGGTGCCATCACAACTGCATCCAGAATAACATATGCATTTGCTCGTGATGGCGGTTTGCCTTACAAGCATAAATGGACGGCGGTGGATGCTGTGGAAGAAGATAGGGTTCCTAGAAATGCTATATTTTTGTCCATGGGAATAGCTTCCATTCTACCATGCATTGCTATAATCTCCGAATCTGCTTTTAACTCGTTCATGGGGTCTTGTGTAATCGCCTTGACGTTATCCAATGGAATTCCAATCATAAGCTTGATGTTGAACAAGCGTAGAAAAATCAGAGGTGGTGCATTCAGATTAAGAAAGTTGGGGTGGATTATTAATCTAATATCGTGCTTCTGGCTAATTCTTCTGACATTGGCCTTGTCACTTCCACCAGTGGTGAAAGATTTGGGGTGGCGTAACATGAACTATTCCAGTGTGGTTACAGCGGGCTTTATGGCAGTTGCAACCGTGTGTTTCAAGTGGTATGGACAAAAGAACTTCGAGGGTCCGCAAATTGATTCGGATTACTTTGAACTTCACAATGTACAAGCCTTGGGAAAAGGCCAGGTGGAAGACCACGAAGCAAACTTCACAGTTGGAGACGACAGCGAGGTCGTTTTCGAGGACACAAGTGGAAAACCAGTGGAGTATAGTCCACCTGAGCCAGCATTGTTTACTAAAGCCACCGATGACTTTTGAAGATCAAAGACATGGACCCGTATAGATGTATATATTGACTGTTTGGATGGTGTAGGAGCTCTTTGGATCGTACGAATGTTAGAATTGGAAGTACTGTGGTGTATCAACTCATTTCATACGTCTAACAGTAAGCTTCACTAACCTACATTTGCATGTAACAGAATATTAACCACACTGAGCTCTTCAATAGCTGCAAAAAGTGCTGCAAACGATGATTTTATTGAAATCGCCTGAAACTTGATTTTTAACTCAATACCCACACACCTCCTGGTCCGTCACACCTCCTGGTCCGTCACAACCTCCTGGTCCGTCACAACCTCCTGGTCCACTCCTTCTACTTCAAGTCCTCTTCCAAGGTCGTGTCCGCCCAATCGCATATCTCAATCTCAGAAAAATTTTTCAGTCACAAACAAGAAACAATGTCTGCAGACCATACTAGAGATCCATGTCCTATAGTGATCTTGAATGATTTTGGAGGAGCGTTTGCCATGGGAGTGATTGGTGGATGTGTGTGGCACGGGATCAAAGGATTCCGTAACTCTCCATACGGAGAAAGAGGCTACGGTACTATTGCGGCCATCAAAGCTAGAGCCCCGGTTGTGGGAGGTAACTTTGGAGTTTGGGGTGGGTTGTTCTCTACTTTTGACTGTTCTGTCAAGGCTGTTAGAAAGAGGGAGGATGCTTGGAACGCCGTGATTGCTGGATTTTTCACCGGTGGTGCATTGGCCATCAGAGGTGGTTGGAGACACACCAGAAACTCCGCCATTACCTGTGCCTGTTTGTTGGGAGTTTTCGAGGGGGTTGGTATGATGATGCAAAGATTCACGGCACAGCCTACGGTGGCCCCAGCTTATCCTGAAGAGCCTTTGGCTGCTTAATTAATGATCCTGTACATATGAATGATATAGTAACTGTTGTTTTGTTGTAGATGTTTGGATGTGAATTTCGACTCCTCCGTATCTGTAAATATTGTTCATGACTAATGTAAGTAAAAGACGGTTTATCACCCAAAATGTAGACGGTTTTAAACTTTGTAACTAAGATGATTTTATCACCCAAAATTTAACTAAAAGATGGTTTTATCACCTAAAATTTGTAAATAAGACGGTTTTATCACCCAAAATGTCACTAAAAGACGGTTTTATCACCCAAAACGTAACTAAAAGATGTTTTATCACCCAAAATGTCACTAAAAGATGGTTTTAAAATTTGTAACTAAAAGATGGTTTATCACCCAAAATGTAACTAAGACGGTTTTATCACCCAAAATGTAACTAAAAGATGGTTTTATCACCCAAAATGTAACTAAGACGGTTTTATCACCCAAAATGTAACTAAAAGATGGTTTTATCACCCAAAATGTAACTAAGACGGTTTTATCACCCAAAATGTAACTAAAAGATGGTTTTATCACCCAAAATGTAGACGGTTTTAAATTTTGTAACTAAGACGGTTTTATCACCCAAAATGTAACTAAAAGACGGTTTTATCACCTAAAATTTGTAACTAAAAGATGGTTTTATCACCCGAAATGTAACTAAAAGATGGTTTTATCACCCAAAATGTCACTAAGACGGTTTTATCACCCAAAATTTGTAACTTAAAGACAGTTTTATTTGTAACTAAGACGGTTTTATCACCTAAAATTTGTAACTAAGACGGTTTTATCACCCAAAATTTGTAACTAAAAGATGGTTTTAAATTTGTAACTAAGACAGTTTTAAACTTTGTAAAACGGCTTATCACCCAAACTCATGTTGATTACTCCAAAATCATCAATTTCCACCCAAAAAAAACCCAAACCTATCTACTTGCCACATACATCCTATCCGTTCACGTATCGGTCTTATACACCACGTTCAACCGTGGTTGCAGCAAATTCCAACTCTCACCCAAATCACCACACAAATGGTCGCAATTCTCTCCTCAATATTTCATGAACAACTTCAGACAAAACTCCACCGGTGGTAATTGGAGTCTACCTCCCATAAACAGTGACAATGATAGTCAGCAGCCTCCAATATCCGGGTTCAGAAACCCCTGGTACTATTCCCACCAATCTCCGTCCCTAAGCAATATAACCAGCCCCACAAGCGCCAACAGTAACAGTCCCACCAAACAGACTTCCATGCCGTTATTGCAACAGCATGCCCAACAACAAGCACAGCAACACGTCCAGCTGCTTCAGCAGGCCCGTAGGTTATCGTTCACCAGCCAATTGCCTGTAACTTACGAAGATGACGATGTCAGGAATAGCAACTTCATCCATCCACCTACAAGGGCCGACAACCCCTTCAATGAATATTATACTAGCCAGGATGTACGGTTGATGGGCCCCGAGCGTAGAATGTCTACTGCTGCCGATGTTTCTTATCCACACCAGCCACCGGAATATAACCACATGAATGTTAATGCTTTTGTTAACAACGTCAACAATATGGTCCCTTACAATAACAGAAGATCCTCGATTGCCGTGGCCAATTACCAACAAAACTACCAGCCATTCTACAATAGGTATTATGATAGTTCTGCCCCCAGCTTAGATATGCACAATCAGGTCAATTTCCAGCCTTATTATCAACAGCAAACACCCAATTTCAGACATGGAAGATCCCACAGTGTGGTTCAATACAATCAGTACCAACAGACAGTGGAACACCAAAGACTGACCACAAGAAGACAACCGGCACCAAAGCTTTGTAAGGTGTTCAACCGAACGGACTTGAAGCCAAAGACCCATCACCACCCGAAATATAGGAGGTGTTCGGTGAATTCCATCCACATATCTCCTGTAAATGCTTTGACAGTATACTTGACAGAATCTTACACCATATGCCAGCCTAAAAAGTTCCAGTATTCCCGAACCACCAACCCGAAGAGGGTTTTAACTAAACCATCGGAACCGAAGTGTAATAACGGGTTTGATAACGAAGACAGCGACTATATTTTGTATGTGAATGATATTTTAGGTACGGAAGAAGGCAGAAAGTACATTGTGCTAGATCTTTTGGGATCGGGGACCTTCGGCCAGGTGGTCAAGTGTCAAAACCTCTCCAACCAATCGGTGGTGGCAATCAAAGTGATCAAATCGAAACCAGCATACATGAACCAGTCATTAACGGAAGTCAGATTGTTGGAGTATTTAAATAATAATAGCAAAGGTAGCAACTTTATCAGACTATTGGATACGTTTATGCACAAGGAGCATTTGTGTTTGGTGTTTGAGTTGTTGGCGTCGAATCTATACGAACTAGTCAAACAAAACCAGTTCCAGGGTCTTAATATGAAGCTTGTGAAGATACTTGCCAAACAATTGTTGGAATCCATGGCTCAGTTGAAGAGCTTCTCCATAATCCATTGCGATCTAAAACCAGAGAACATTCTTTTGTGTCAGCCCGATAAACCTGAAATCAAAGTTATAGACTTTGGGTCTGCTTGTTTTACCCGAGAAACCATTTACTCCTACATCCAATCTCGTTTCTACAGGTCTCCAGAGATCATAATGGGGTTGCCATACACCGAGTCTATTGATATGTGGTCTGTGGGGTGCATTGTGGGAGAGTTGTTCCTAGGATTGCCGTTATTCCCCGGCACTTCTGAGTACAACCAGATGTGGAAAATCGTGGATATGATGGGAGAACCTCCCAGACACATGATTGAAGTAGGGAAGAACTCGTTGAACTTCTTCAAAAAGATTGATAACGGGCCAGAATCCAAACCAACGTATCAAATCAAGACCTATGATGAATACTTGGAGTTCTTGAAAAGCAAGCATAAAGACGACAAGCTGAAAAAGGAACAAAAGAACAAAAACTATTTCAAGCACAAGACTCTCAAGGACATCATATTGCATTACAAACTACCATCCAAGAAGATGACCAGCACGATGATTGAAAAGGAGTGTGAGGAAAGACTATTGTTGGTGGACTTTTTGACGAAGGCGTTGACCTACAATCCTTTGGAGAGGTTAACACCACAAGAAGCTTTGAAGCATCCATTTGTTAAGAATGTGGATCTTGGTAACAGTGAGAGCCGGGAGCATACTGAGAGCCGGGGGCATACCGAGAGCCGGGAGCATGCTAACGAGGTATGATTTATGGCCTCATTAATATACGCTTTAACGTAGACTTGTAGTAAATTATTCGAGTTTCATATTTCATATTTGATTTATTTCATATTTCATATTTCATATTTCATTTACTTTATAGTTTTCTAGCAATTATCAGGTCTACACTGTTGTTTGTAAATAGTCATCTTCACAAACATTTCACAAACATTTTATCCACAAACCCATCTTTTGCAACCAGTCGTGCGCGAAATTTTCAAGTCAACGAAAAACATCGTACACTGTATTATAGAGCTTCACCCACCAGAAACAACACACAAGCCACAGAAAAGGTGGAAACCACAGCCCGAAGTCGCAAAAATAAGCCAAATACCTCAACAACCGAAAAAAAAACCCCAATACAATGAATGTCAGTACCAGTGCCTTAGGGGTAAGAAGAAGAAAAGCTACCACCCAACAGTTGGATGACGAAGAAAACGCCGCCACCTTGAAGTTAGGCCCCGAGTTCCATTTGAACCAAATCACAAACACCGGAAAGTCAGAAACATTGATAGCATTGAACACCAGTGAAGCCCGGTTGTTGATCAGAGCAGCATTAAGAGAGAGAAAAAACAAGGCACGGCCCAGGGAGTATGAGGACGAAGAAGACGATAAAGAGGACGAAATATCCAACATGGACTTAGCAGGATCTAATTCAAACGAAATAATTTACAAAACATTAAATTATTTGTCCAACTTCGCCAGGTTCAAAAACGGTTCCTCCACCGAAACCGTAGAAAGATTGTTGAACGACTTCAGTGCCTCTGCTGTGGAGCCTTTGCATCCGTTTGAGTTGGCACAGTTGGGAACTTTGGAATGTGAAGATGCTGAAGAAGCAAAGTCGTTGATTCCAAGTTTGGCGGCCAAGGTCACCGACACTCAGTTGCAGACCTTGCTTAACGAGTTGAGAAGATACCAGACGTTATCGTAATGTACATAATTTCTAGTATTCTGCAAACCTAACTCTATAAACTACTCAGTAACTATTCTATAAACTAGCACTCAGTAACTATTCTATACATCGTAAGCTTATTCACATAAACCATAAACACTCACTCTTAACGTGTGAAAAATCGCACCAAAATTACATGAGCGAGTACGATGAGTTTGGAAACTTGGTGGGTTCTGAGTCTGACTCGGACTCTGACCACGAGTTGATAGCTCCACATTCCGATGATTCGGATGAGGAAATTGAACAACCGGTTACTTCTTTGCTGAAACCAGGGCCCAATGTAAATGGCTTAACTGTGCAAGAAAGATTTGGTCCTCAGGTCACCGCCATTCTCCCTCAGCACCACCAAGATCCTGAAGCATTCGATAATGAGCCTGTTATCAAGCCAAATATACAAAGGATCGTGAAAATAGAACACGATGACGAACTACCCGTGGTGAATTACTCCAGAGACTTCATGGTCAATACTGCCATGGAGGTTCCTGCTAGAATACGAAACATAGCGTTTGCTGGTAACTTGAATAGTGGAAAGACCTCTTTTATAGATAGGTTGGTGTTGGAAACCCATGATATACCACCTCCAGGCTCAGGCTCTTTAAGATACTTGGATAACCATACTTTGGAAGTAAATAGAGGCATCACCGTCAAATCCAAGCCAATATCGCTATTGCTTCAAAACTCACAAAACATTTCACACATGGTGAATATAATAGACACGCCGGGGCACGTCAACTTCAAAGATGAAGTAACAGTAGCACTTCAAGGAGTAGAAACCGTGGTTTTGGTGGTGGATGTGGTGGAAGGGTTCACTTTTAGAGATATCCTGATTCTAGAATCGGTGATTAGCACCGGCAAGTCTTTTGTTGTCGTGTTTAATAAGCTAGATAGGTTGGTTGTGGAACTCAGGTTGCCTGTTATTGATGCTTACTATAAGCTACACTGCATATTGGATGACATCAACCAATTCTTAGAAAACCGTCAAGCCGTACCAGTTTCCCCAGATTCTGTGATTTTTGCCTCGTCTTACGGCTTATGCTTCACATTAAACGACTTTGCAAGGTTGTATATCGAAAACTACAATTGGCCCATCAACCACGATTTGTTAGTGCTGAAATTGTGGGATCACTACTACAACCCTAGCCAGAACAAGTTTAGTTCCACCAAAACACACCACCGAGCTTTTGTGTACTTTATTCTTGAACCGGTATACAAACTATTCACCTATAGTTTGACCAAAAGCAAGCAATTGCAGAGCCTTTTACATTTCAATTTTGGTGTGAATTTACCAAAAACGTCTTTGCAATTGGATGCCAAACAGCTTTTGAAGCAAGTTTTGCACTCTATCTTCAAAACCACCGGTTTTGTTGATGTGATTTGTAAGGCAGCAGCCCCCGATATTGGCAAGGGCCTAAACGCACAGATACTTAAACTGGTGGACTCAGCAGATGGAGAGTCATTTTATTCGTTGGTAAGGATCAATTCAGGGCACTTGAACGTGGGAGATTCAGTTTATGTTCACGAAGGTGATGAATCAATTGAGCATACCGTGGAAGAGTTGTACGTGAGTGGTGGCAGGTATAAATTCAAGATAAACTCAGCTGGTCCGGGATTTATTGTAATGGTCAAAGGAATAGAAGTTAACAAACAAGGGTACATCACTGACACCAAGGAGCTGTTACTTGCATTGCCCGAATTGAACAAAGAATCTGTGTTGAAGGTAGCAATAGAACCACGGAACCCAAAAGAATTACCAAAATTGCATGAAATTCTCAACAAAGTTAGCAGGTCGTATCTTTCTTGTGTGGTGAAAACTGAAGACAGTGGAGACTTGGTGGTATTTGGTACTGGTGAGTTGATGTTGGACTGTTTATTACATGACTTGAGAAACTTCTATGCTAACGAATTTGAAATTAGAGTGAGTGATCCTATGGTCAAATTCAGTGAAACTTGCAACCAAACTTCAGTCACCAACATCCCCATAAAGAGTTTGAATGGAAATTTTCTGATTTCTGTCATTGCTGAACCAAGTAACAATCAAATCTCCCAGACAATAGAATCTGGAGTTGACCTTCAAGACAGAAAGAGTTATAAGCAGTTTACGGCAGCTGGAATGGATATTCTTGAAGCTAGGTCAGTGTGGTCATTTTCTTCAGAGTCCCAACCAAGTTTGTTGATAGACGATAGAATTGAAAAAACAAAGCTTAATGACATGAAGTCTCTTATAGAAATGGGCTTCAAATGGAGTTGCCAGGAAGGGCCATTATTGGAAGAACCAATTCGTAATATCAAGTTTAAGGTGTTGGAAGTGGTAGTTGATGGAAACGTTCAAGATAACGAAGCACAAATTATTCCAATGGTGAGGAAAGCCTGTTATACCGGCCTTTTGACAGCATCGCCTGCGTTAATGGAGCCTGTTTACACCGTACATATTACTTGCAATGGAAAAGTCAGAGGATTTGTTGGAAAGCTTTTGGAAGAAAGAAGAGGCCAAATTAATCTGATTGCAGCGGTTCCTGGTTCTAATTTATACCAATTAGAAGGGGAAATGCCTGTGATCGAGTCAATTGGGTTAGAAACCGATATAAGATTGAAGACTCAAGGTCAAGCAATGGTATTTTTTGAGTTCAGCAAGTACGTGACGGTTCCAGGAAACCCCTTGGACAGTAATGTGTACTTGCCGGAGTTGAAACCGGTTCCTCGTGAATCGCTTGCCAGAGACTTCATGATCAAGACCAGAAACCGTAAAGGAATTTCGGGGGAACCAAACTTGCAGAAATACATTGACAATGAGTTGTATGAAAAATTGAAGTCTGTGGGGATGATATAGGAGAATGGTGAAAACACTAGACTGGAAGCTATAGTTCACTACACTGAATAGCTAATGCACTACACTGAATAGCTAATGCACTACACTGAATAGCTAATGCACTACACTGAATAGCTAATGCACTACACTGAATAGCTAATGCACTACACTGAATAGCTAATGCACTACACTGAATAGCTAATATATTGCACTACACTGATTATAATACCGAATGTTAGAGGTGCTAACGAATACTACACTTGAATGCCTCATCATATATTACAACTGGGCTTTTACCTGCTTCCCATTTTTGTGGTTCCCATTTTTTGCTTCCCGTTCTTAGACAGTACCGAACCCATTTCCTGCCACAAACTCCGGTCACACTACGCTATTTTCCTCTTTTTCTTGTGTTCTAGCCTTATAATGTCATTCAAATCGTTAAACTCGGTAATGAACCTGATCTGGTGCTTAAGGTTGAATTGTAGCTGGGTTTCTTTCTTGGTATCGTATTTTAGTTCTTTGAATATTAACAAGAAATCCCTAACCAATATCTGCCTGCTGTAGATATTATCTTCGGTTATGCTGATGTTTAGACTAGGAATCTCCAAAACCATCTCGTTGCGGTCAGTCAAGTTGTGAAGCTCCACCAAATCCTCATCTTCTCTTATCAACTTGAAAAGATTAATAATGGAATAGTTCATCACCTTGTAATCGTAAAGTGCCACGAGCTTGGAAAGACCCGAATTCAATCCTTCTGTTTGAAGTAACAAGAAGTTTGTATCCTCAATGGTAATCACAATAGGGATTTTGCCTAAGGCATTGTCTAGTGCACCAACACGCTCCACTTCTGAAGGTATTATTTCTAGGGTGCTTGCGCTGTTCTGACACTCATATTTGCTATTTTCCATGTCTGGACTACTGGACCCTTCATGTTTGTCTGGGACCTGGCTCATGTTAGCATGGTATCGGAATCAGAGACTATTTAAAATGTTCAACTGCAGCAACACTATTTAAAAATAACAAACCCAATCTCGATATACGTTTGACGGTCAATTTCCGACTTTGCTTTGCTCTTGGTTGTTATTTCAAACTTTATTTACCACCGGTATAGTTTATTTGCTGTATCGGTTAATTATATACTTGATACTCGATTGCTTTATTGCTGCGAATTATCTTTCCCGTTCAAGCCAGACAATACACCTGCGCCGCGCCCATACAACCGACTACAAATTCCGGCTACAAAACATAAATAGGGTGTATAATACATAGATTTAGACTTGTCACAGAAATAACCTCATCACCAGTGATGAATTTGCAATCTAAGGACTCTAAGGTACCCAGACTTTGTAGCTCTGGGGATCCTTGATGGACACAGGGTTCACAATATTGTTGATTTCCACCTCTTTTTCGTCTTTCTTTTCGTTCACCACCACCAAGGACTTATTCGGTTTGAATATCAACGACTTGAGCTCAGTGATGGTTTCCTTGATGTCATGCAATTCATCAGCTCTTATGTTGCTGACCACATCCGTGCCTTCTTTCTCACATCCATTCATTGCTTTGGACCCGAAATTTTCGAGGCCTGCAACAACCTCGCTGAGCTTTTTAGTGATGTTTAGCGTAGACTTGGTTAGGTTTAATCTGTCAATAAATACTTCTTCTTGAGACCTGATCAATTGTTTGCGTTCTGTCTCATAGATTTTTTCCAAGTTGTAGATTTTCTCCAATTTAAGGTTAATCTTTGTGAGTTCCTGGTTTATTATCGAGTTTGAAAGTTTAAACATTTCACGCTCCTCAAACTTGGAGAAAAGATACGATTTGGCTCCAATGATACCAAACAACGATGAGTTCACGTCCTTGATGCTGGACTCTTCTTTGTTTTCTGATTCTTCCTGTTTGAGCTTGTCCATCATTTTCTCGTGCATTGCTTTGGATGCTGCTTCACTCGCTGCTTTAGCCACGTCTGAATCAACTAGTTGCGTCATGAAAACAAGGTTATTAATGATTGGATTGTCGACGCTGTTCACGGGAAAGTTTGAGCTGTACTTCATTAAATTAAATTCCTTATCAGATAACTTGGTAAAGTTATTACTGATGGGCAATTTAAGAAACTTAAAAACGCATTCTTGTGGTGTCCTGTTCACTAGCTTAGCTATTTTAATCCAGTCATTTTTGTGCTCACGAACTGCCTTTAAGAGCTCTGAAACTTCTTCTTCTTTCCAATCGTCCTTAGTTTTCTTTTGCGATTGGTCGGAGTCATCTTCATGCTCTCTCTTAATACCTACAGCAATGGTGGAGTCTATACTACCTTTGATCTCATTCTCACCTCTTGTTTGATCGTTGCCTGATTGTCTTGAAATCAAACGCTTCAATTTGTCGACATTCAAGTCTGAATTTAACTTGAAAGTTTCAAATGGAAATAAACCTCTTGGTGTATCATAGTTGACCTTAAAGTCACCAGCATAAGGTAAAGGTGCTAAGTTTCCATTTGGCAATCTTTCCAAGTTAAAGTTAGGCTTGAAGGTAGGGTTGACCTGGTAGTTTACCAAACCCCATTTATTCAAGAACTTGAAAACTCTCATGATAGTTCCAACATCACCAACCAAGTTACGTCTGCACGACGTCAAAGTCAAATATTCGTTGGGATTTAATCTATAAGCATTAACCATAAAATTTCTGTATCCAATATAAACCTTGGGTGACTTAGATGGATGGTTCAGGAAAAACTCTGGTAACGATTTCTTTTCTATTTTGTGAATCTTAGATAAGTTGAACCAAGAAGAATACGAAGGTACTATTATTGTGTGCGTCTGTTTAAAGGGCCTGACTGTGCTTTCATCAATAACAGGCTCTTCCCATTCTGGTTGTTTACTTTTTTCCTCTTTTTCGTCCATCTCTTCTTTGAATTCTGCAGAAGTTTCTTTGACTTCTGGTTTGGAAGTGTTCCTATCAGTGGCAACCTTGGATTCTGATTCTACCGATACTTCAAAAATGTTAGTTGGATCAGGTTTAACATCTTGAGATTGGGTAGAGACATCTTCAGCAGCTTCTTTTGAATCTTCAACTTGTTCATCCACATTGTCAATATCCAAATCTCCATCTGGCTTTTGTTCTGGCTCTTCGGTTTTCTCAACGTCAATTTTCTCTCTTTTAATCTCTGGTTCTGGTGCTAGTATATCCGGTTGTTCTGCAAATGATTCTATAGTTTCTGTTGGTTCTCTTGCAGACTCGGACTGTTCAACAGACAATCCCAGTACCAGTTCACGAGATTCAAATTGTTCTGGCTGATTTGGGTCATTTTCTATATCCACCTCCATGTCATCACCCAATAACCCTGGGCTCAACTGGTCAGGTACCTCGGTATCCACACCAAGGTCTAGGTTGAGATCTTTATCAATACTCGCGTCGTCAAAACTCATAGTGAAAACTATATAAACACCAACAATCAACACAAAATCCTACAACGAGTTTCCCGTGTATGATTAGGTTCAGTGGGTATAATTGCAACAAAGACAATCAAATAAAGGTAAACCCGTGGATTGATTGAGTTGATAACTCTAATTAACGCTACCTAAATATGTGCCCAGTTTAAGATAGTATGAAAACAAGGCGGCAAAGGTGGAAGGCCTATTGCTAGGATATATTGTGTTATGGGTTGCAGGGAAAGCGCTGGGTTAAAAACTAAACTATGTGTAACCCAAATGGATGGCTGCAAAAAAAGTTATCCACTATGTTTATTTTAATAACCAATTCTAAGTGTATGGAATTATTTGTCGATTAATTTTTTCCTGGTTTCGAAATCGCAGAATGTCGTGTCGCGGTGTCGCCAGATGCTGTGGCTACCAGGCATGGGGTTAGTATGGGTTACCAGTAGGGATGCTAGAGGAAGACATGGACGGCTGGTAACATCTTCAGGCATGCAACTAGAAAACCAAAAAATCGGAAATCGAAAAAGGCAAAAAAATGTCGATGTCCTGAAGAATAAAACACTCTGGGAGAGTGTATAAAATTATACGAAATTTCCATTTTCAGATAACTCACCCTTTATTGCATGATTCACAGGTGGTTTTAGGTGGCATTTTTCAGGAGCTTGTAGATTCGGGGGTCTACGGTGATAGCCTATTCTGTAATGGAGTTGGACACAAGTATATATGACAAAAACCCTTTCTGTTGTAGAATAAAATCCAAGGTTGAAATGTCCAACAAAAATAAGGAGTGCATTTATACAGTCCTATCTTAGCTAGGTTTGATAGCATCAAAAAAGAAAATCGGTTAGCTGACCCTAGAAACTCATGAATGGAAGTTTATTTTCAGGGTGGCTTGTTTGGATTGTTGTGCCTGTTGCCTTTGGTGAGCTACTCACTATTGATAAGGAGTCCTATTCAAAGTAAAGTGAACAGCGAATCCATGGCGATTTCTTGATGGTTGGCATTCTTTGTACAGGCACGATCTGTGATATTGCAATTGCTCTTTGTCGGTTGATTTCACCGCTAATGTATTTCTGTTTTATAACTATAGGCTTGGGACTCAGTTTACTCAATACTGAACTAAGGTAATAGTCCAACCATAGTTTTAATGCTCTTGTCTTACCAAATAACCTATAATCCACAATAGTTGACTTGTGCATTATATAGCACCATAAAACAACCACGCCTTGAATAAACACACTGCACATAAACCACTGCCATTGCATCCGGTGTCCTGGATAGCATCAATGACGAAATGACCTGGAGATAAAATCATGTGACCCAGGCTCTCGGGCTCCTGCCCCAGCCTTGGTCCGTGACTGTGTTCTTGGTCATCGCGACATCTCATGTTTTTCCCATACTTAACCTAGAAATATTGTCGTAGTGTCGTGCTCACTAAAAATTTTCAACCCTCGAGATTTTCTCTCACAAACATCTAAAAACTTTTCTGAGAAATTTTTTTATAGAATTTTCAATTTTCATTAAGAGTAAATTTTAGAAAGTTAAGATGGTTAGATACGGTTATCATTCTACTAATCCAAGTAAATCAGCATCAGCCAGAGGTTCTTACTTGAGAACTTCTTTCAAGAACACCAGAGAAACTGCTCAGGCCGTCAATGGTTGGGAATTCGAAAAGGCTGTCAAATACTTAGACCAAGTTTTGGACCACCAAAGAGCTATCCCAATGAGAAGATTCGCCGGTTCTATCGGTAGAACTGCTCAAGGTAAAGAATTCGGTGTTACCAAGGCTAGATGGCCAGTCAAGTCTGTTAACTTGATCAAAGACTTGTTGGTTAACGCTAAGGCTAACGCTGAATCCAAGGGTTTAGACACTGAAAAATTAAAAATCACTCATATCCAAGTTAACAGAGCTCCAAAACAAAGAAGAAGAACCTTCAGAGCTCACGGTAGATCTAACGCTTACCAATCATCTCCATGTCACATCGAATTAATCGTCTCCGAAATTGGTGAAGAAATTGAAAAGACTGCTGAAGACAAGAAGGTCAGATTGAACTCAAGACAAAGAGGTAGATTAGCTGCTCAAAAAAGATTAACTAATTAATTGTTACATTAACTTATAAATAATTATAATCTTCTAATTTGTATAATGAATATTTGATTCAAACATTCTGTGTTTACTTTCTTACTCTGCTTTCGTCCTCTGTCGTAATAGTCGTGGTGGCTAGCTATATGTGTGTTCTGTTCATTGCCAAAGAGTTCGAGAGCCTTTAAAAAACGTTGATTTTCACTTGTGTTGAGGACATCTAGTAGTATCAAATACAATGTGAGTGTAGTAGATCATGGCCTTAATGAATGTCTCTTTCATTACTTGACATTCTGTGGAGTGTTCGAAACTAGAATATTAACTCATTTTATAAAGTGGGTTCGGATTAAGGAAGTTGACATTTTACCTTTCCACAATTAGTTGGGCAATAAAAGTGGTGTGTAGAACGGCTTTTTGGTTTTTATTCCACCTGCTTCATCAAAGATGTCAGATTTAAGTTCTGTTATTAGCATTCTAAGCGGTATTTCTACATGAGGTCTTTTGGTGCTTGATACTTCAAGATAGCAATTGTCAACTGGCCTTGTATTTCTCTACTGGTTAATACTTTTGTATTAATTTTACAAATTCCCTACAATAAACAGATTATGTGATTATTGCAAAAACTGATATTGTAAAGTGAGTAGGATTCTACTGTTGCAAAAGATATACAAGTAATAACTGACTAACAAACAAGTATTTACTGACTAATAGTCATATGTTGTGTACGACGTTTCGGTGTTCGGCTGTCTATTTCAAACCTCAAATTTCATCTGGCTGCAAAATCAGCTCCAAAAATAACCAAATTACCCCATCCTTCAACTACCACATATCCGAATTTACAATAATTGTATCAGTCAAAGTGGGACACCGTCTTTTCAAACAATGACAGCGTTAACAAGAACATTGATTAATAGTAGTATGGTTGCATGATGGTATAAACGCGCATTCCGGCATTTCTTGGGTAAATTCCAGACCAAAAAACCAACCAATAAATTCGCACTCATTTCTTCGATAATCCATCAAACCTTCAGTTTAACTAACAGTAAAAATGGCAGGTCCTCATGTGCATGCTTATATGGGCTGGTGGGGTAGCATGGGCTCCCCAAAGCAAAAGTACATCAACCAATACTTTGTTTCTCCATATGCTACCAAGCCAATGAAAGATAACATGAACAGAGCTATTTTCAACGTTTTCAGAAGAGTCAAGAACCAAGCTTTGTTTGTTATCCTTCCAGGTATCATCTACTGGAACATCTGGACTTCTGCTAGAGACTACAACGAATATCTTTACACCAAAGCTGGTAGAGAAGAATTAGCTAGAGTCAATGTTTAAGGTGTTTACAAATCTTATTGCATATAGTATATATACATTCAGATAACATTACAAGAATATATTATCTATTAACTAGTTGAACTTACTTGGAACGCTTATAGATCTTGTTTAAGAATGCAGTGAACACTTCTTTTTTCAAGCCTCTGGTTTCGTCAGTGTTTTCAATCTTCTTTCTCAATTCGCCAACAACCGCTTCTTCGTAGTCTTGGTAGATGTTTTCGATACCCATATCAACAAACATTTGCTTGCAAATAGCTTCTTTGGTATCATCCTTTCTACCGTAGTTTTCGTCCAAGACCTTTCTCTGTTCTGGAGTAGCCAATTTCAAAGCCTGGTTAACAATCCACGAGCACTTGTTGTCTTTAATATCAGTACCAATTTTACCGATCTGCTCTGGGGTTCCGAAGCAATCCAAGTAGTCATCTTGAATCTGGAAGTATTCACCCAAAGGAATCAAAATATCCTCAGCCAGCTTCAAATCTTGAGTGTTGTTGATTCCAGCCATAAACATTGCCAAAGCAACTGGCAAGTAGAAGGAGTAGTAAGCAGTCTTAAAAATAACAATAAAAGAGTGCTTGTCCAAAGAAAACTTCGACAAGTCTACTACTTCTTCGTCAGCGGTGGTCAAATCCAACAATTGACCCAATTCAGTTTGGAAAGTGACATCATGGAACAACTCCAACAAATCAACATAGTATTTTTCACCCTTGAAGTATTTTTTCAATAAAACATAAATGGCCCCTTCCAACATGAAACTATCGTTAATAGCAATGTTTCCAATACCTTCTACCAAATACCAACATGGTTGACTTCTTCTGGTCTTGGATTGATCCATGATATCATCAGAAACAAGGAAAAATCCTTGCAACAATTCAATACACCAACCCAAAATAGACACCTTCTTGAAGGTTTCGCCGTCTAAATCATCAATAGTCTGCTTGGTCAAGATACAGTAGGTATCGATAACTGACAATCCTCTATTCAACTTTCCTCCGGGAGTGTTGTAGTACAACGATCTGACGTACCAGTCAATGGCCTCCTGGGGCATTTTGTAATCATTTAAGATGACCTTCAAGTCTTCGACTAACCCGTCGAACTCGGCAATAAACTTGGTTCTAGTACTCATGTGTAGTAGATGCGTGAAAAATGTTGAGGTTATACGAGGAACGAGCAAAGAGCCTGGTGTACGGGTGTCGAAATATGCATTATCTACATCATTAGTTTACAGTGGTTTAGTGTCTTCTAGAACGCTTGGACTTGCCTGGTCTCTTCATTTTCTTGCTGGAAAAGTCGCTCACGTCGGCGGAAGACAGAGCATCGTTCTTTCTCTTGAATCTCTTCATTCCTCCAGATCCATACTTGGCGTCTTTAGCCAATCTCTTACCGTTTGGCTTGTGCCTCTTGTCGCCATTTCTACCACCAGCGTGTCTTTGCTTGTCGATTCTGTTGTTTTCCTTGGTGGCTTCTTCCAAAGCAACTTGGAAATCGTCATCTCCAAGATCGTTGTTGGCTTTTCTCTTTTTCAAGCTCTTAACTCTGTCTAAGGTTTCTCTCTTTTCTTTTGCTCTGTTCTGTAAGATTTCATGCTGCTTTTGCTTACCGGTCTTCTTCAATTCTCTTTGTCTCTTAGCTTCTTGACTGGCCTTTTTGTTGGCAGCTTCGGTCATCAACTTTTCTTTCAATTTATCCATGTGTTCGTCACTCTTTACCATTTCAGCAAAATAATCCATAGGTCTGGAAAATGGAACCTTCAACTTAAGCAAGTTAGTTCTGCCTTGCTTCACGGCATCTAAACCTTGTTTGTAGAAAGCCAATTCACGCTCGGTGTCATCGTAGATATCTTTGATACCGAGTTCGGTTTTCTCATCGCTAGTGATAGATTGGTGTTCCACAAAACTGTGTTTGGTCCAAGGCAATGCAATACGAGCAAGGGTTTCTCTCAAAGCAGCTGTGTTATTTACTGTGACTTTGTTGTGTGGAACAATATCAGCGTCAGAATCGAATTCGACGTCTGATAATGGGATGTCTTCTTCTTCTTCTTCTTCTTCTTCATCTTCTTCTTCTTCTTCTTCTTCTTCTTCTTCTTCTTCTTCTTCTTCTTCTTCTTC